>JAYEVJ010000352.1:0-106231 GCA_036346265.1 Melocanna baccifera | reverse complement strand
CATATTTGCGGGGCAAGTAAAAATCTTATATCAAATTTTTAGCTCATTCGAGAAGATATGCTCACCTAAATAGGATGATATAGCCGGATGATGTACACAAAAGCACAAGTCGCGCTTCCAAGATATTTTTGTGTGCGGTACATATTACGCTCGAGTGGCAAATTTTTACGGCATGTTTCAGGCAAGAAAAGTCTTATGTCAAATTTTTAGCTCATTCAAAAATATATGCTCACTTGAATATGATGATATAGCCGGATGACGCATTAAAGCACAAGTCCGCCTTCCAAGATTTTTCTACAAAGATATATTACATTTGAGTGGCGAATTTTACGACATGTTTGCAGTGCAAGTGAAAGTCTCGTGTTTAACTTTTAGGTAATTCGAGAACAAAGACTTGTATAAATTGATATAACCGGACGGCATACACAAAATCATAAGTCCACCTTCCAAGATTTTTTCGCACAGTCAGATATTACATTGGAGTGGCGAATTTTACACAGCATGTTTGCAGGGCAAGTAAAAAGTCTCATGTTTAATTTGTCGTTTGGAGAACAAATGCTTACATGTATAAATTGATATAGCCGGACGGTGTACACAAAAGCAATAATAGAGAAAAGAAAATTAAAGAGAAAAGAGATATTTTGCTGCACATGTCACCTTTAAAAAATGTATGGCGGCCGTGGTCGTGTGCACGCGTACATAAAATGGTTGGCATGCATTATTAGCTAGTTGATTAACTTCCATAAAAATAAAGAGTTAGTTGATTAATCAATGCACGTGATAAAAAAATGGTGCATGACTGCATGCATGCAAGAATTAAACCTCTTCTCAAGAAAGAATTATTTTGGCCCACATCTCAGTCAAAGCTTGTTATGGCACCTTTCCCACATAGTAAATAAAGTGGTTAGATGCATCAAGGGGTTAATTACCTTCTCAGTTACTGAATTTAGCAAAAATGATAATGGCCCCACTGTACAGCCACTGTATACATAGAAATGCAAAGTAATAAGAAAAATGGAAGGTAGCCTCCTTGATCGTGTGCATGCATGCATGAATTCCTTGATCGTGTGCATGCATGCATGAATTAGGTGCTACAAAGGTAAGGCTACCCTTGACAAGTTATTAAGTGAGCAAAGGTGCTCATTTAACAAAAAGGGTCTTGTGTATGTACCCATGAAAGGTAAAAAACCAACAAACAAGTCTATAAGATTTGTTAAGCAAAATGGTAAGTATTGTCCAAAATGTCGGGAAATAGGATATGAGCAACAAATTGTCCATCGGGTAAGACTCGCTCAATTGGATTATATGATTCTTGTTACATGTTTAAGAAATCCAAAATGATAGCATTGTTTCAAAATTTATTGAAACTTCTATTCTAGGTGCTAAGAGCAAAGCTATTTGGGTGCCCAAAGCAGTAATCACTAACATTTAAGGACCCAAGCAAATTTGGGTACCTAAAAGATCCTAACTCTCTTTTAGGTGAATTACAAAACCGGTGGATGGCATTGGATGCTTGATAGCGGTGCACTCAACACATGACCGAGACTGGAAGATGTTCTCCACATTTGAAAATAGAAGCAATGGGAAGATCATATTTGGCGACAATAGCAAAGGAAAAGTATTAGGATTGAGTAAAATCGTTATTTCTAATGACCTTTCAATTTCTAATGTATCTCTTGTGAAAACATTAAACTTTAAGTTGTGTCCGTTGCTCAATTGTGTGATCTAGAATTAATATGTTCGCTCATCTCAAGATATATATTTTTTCCGTGACCGTTGCTACTGGAAGGGCAAGTTTAGGCAACCATGAAGGCATATAAGGTTTATTCTTTATTACTTTTGACTACAATATTTGATATGATTATGAAGAGATTTATAAAGGAATGTAGGAAATGTGGAAACATTCAAGATGTTAAACTTGCGTAATTGGTTCCTAAAATTATGATCAAAATGTTTTGGATGTAAACTATTTAACTAAATTGATGGTAATGGTTAATTAAAGTTATGATCAAGAGGTTTTGGATTTCTTTTGGTTACATAAATTATTTATTCTGTGTGCATATATACAAGACATGCAGTTGTTCGAACATCCGTAAAAGTTCAAGTATGGGACAATTCGATTCTCTTTCAGGCTAAGGGGAGTATAATGCATGTCGACGTTGATGAACACTTTACTGCATCTATATTCTCATCTACAAACTTAGGAATCATTTTGGTGTAGCATTTGTCAAGATGAAATATTCCCATCTGCTTATATTTTCTTGAATTGAAGAATTGATGTTGCGTAAGTGGTCATGTTTTGCTACTAACTAACTATTTAATGAGATGCTCCATTATAATTCTATTTTTGTACTAGAATCCATTACAATTTGTTCACAGGATTATATTCCTTTCTTTCAAGCTTGGGTAATATATTTTGATCTTTTCTCGCAACTATGATCAATCTATTGAGAACTTTAGGGAAAATATGTATGTAACAATCTATGACACCACTATGGCACTTTGGAAGGATTTGTCATTTCCTTTACTCGCTAACCATTATAAGTGATGTTTCCATCTCGCGCAACTTTCTCTTCTTTTTGGAACAAACTTGTCATTTTCCCTTCACCGCAAACCATTATAAGGGGTGCTTCCATCTAGGCCATCTAGCACGAACGATCGGAGCAGCCAACTTGACTTGCGCGCGCTATCGACCGCCACCGCCGCCGATCTACCATCTTCGCTGCCGCCATTGCCGGATCTACCGCCGCGCCGTTGGATCTACTCGTCTCGTGAGTCTCGCTCTTGCTGGTCTCGCCGCCGCCCAGCCTATCGCTAGGGGCGGTGGAGAGTGGCAGGAAGAGGGAGCAACCACCGCACCAAGACGGAGGAGGTGGGAGGAAAGGAAAGAGGAGCGAGGCAAAAGGGGCGTGGTCTGAGGAAGAGAAGGCGAGGCGAGGGGTGGCGGTCGGAGGAAGAGAGGCGGTCGGGGGGCGACAGGCAAGGGGGGTTTATAAGGATTCGGTATTTTACAATTTAGCCCTCTTATATTATGAAATTACAATAAAGTCCTTCTCTATATATACATATTCATATAAATAGTACAAACAATACCTGTCGACTAGTTAGCGACTAGTTGACAAGTCGGTCACTAAGAGAGTAGTGTCGACTTGTCGACTTAATAACCTTGGTTCTTAGGTCTATTTCGTGAAAACAGAGTATAATCACAGAGGGTCCATTTTTTTGGAATATTAATAAAGATGATTATCTTATAGAAAATCTTGATGCTATGATGTCAACCCTAGAGTGGAGGATCTAGGGGTCCTTTTATGTTTGACTATAAAATAAGCACAAGAAAGAGAGTTTACAAAACCCCCCAAAAAGAAAAATGATTGGTTAGATCAGGTCCACGTTAACTCCAGCACAAGATGATGAGGATTGCTAGCATTTTGTTCCTAAAGCACAAGATTGTCTTGAGCAAAGGATCTCCCTAGGAGAGCACCATACAAGAATCGGGAGGCAGAGGAGCTTAGCTAGGCATCGTATGAGCCGAGGCTATGATGTTGTCCGAGCCTCATATGCTGGCTCGATATGTTGGAATAGTATCATCGCCTTATTATAGAAGATCACGTTATAATTACCTTTTAATCAGATTTATCGACCAATTGTAGATGGTTAAGATGCCGTAAGCTTCTCTCACCGCACGCCGACGTTCACTCCGACTGGTGGCCACTGCCTCGGCCGCGCCTCCTTGCACCACCGCTCCCTTTTCCGGGCCATCATCCTATCTCGCCGTAGGACGCCGGCAGAGCGCCGCAGAGGCGCTCCCGCCTCCTGGCCGACTCCAAGTTTGCTTCGCTCCTTCCTACCATGACGTTGTCCCGGCTTCTCCAGTCGGCCGACGTGGCACCGGCGGTGCCGCAACGCCGCCTGCGGACCGCCAAAGATGCGAGTCCTCGGCCTTCGGTCCGCTTAGCGTGCATGCCCTTCCGATCGCGGCGAGCTTCCTCGGGGCGGGACTATCTCCGTGTCCGACCAAGAGGGTTGGCAAAGGTGGTTGGTCGTCGCCGTTTCTCGGTGGTCCGCACCACCCACCGGCGCTCACGACGTCCGATTCGACGGGCCTCCGAGGAAATGCTTCACCGCCTTCGCCGCATCGCATCGCGCGCGATTGTCGCCACCGAGTACGTTGCTTTCAATGCTTCGGCCTTGGCCACCGCTTCGCTTCGTGTTGGAGCTCCCGCCGCTGTGGACGCATCTCGGTGTGGCGCGTATTTCCCTGCCAGGAAACGCCGACGCCGCCTCGACGGCGGGTGGCGGGCCGGCCAGAGGGCAGCTCCGCGCCCCTCGAGAGTCGGGAATGGGCTTTCGGTCCGGTGAGACGGCGTGGAGGACCTCCGCCTGTTCTCGCCGCCTCCTCCGATTAAGCGGCGAACATCATCGACCGTGTCGCGCCATCATCGGGCGAGGTCGCGGTCGACTTCGCCGCCCGCGACCCTCCACTCCGCCGCCGCCGGCCTAGCTCGCGACGAAGAGGAGCACCGGAGTTCCAGCAGCAGGTCGCGCCTCGCAAGGACCGCCCGAGCCCGCTAGATCGCTGGCCGCCACGGCGCCGCCCACGTGGCGCTTCTGCCAGCAGCCTAGATCCGCCAAGATGGAGGCGATCCGCAATCGGGAAGGAAGCGCCGCGAGCCCTCCGCTTGCTGCTCGCCCGAGGTCGCCTTTGGCGTTGGGAATCGCGATCCTTCCTATCGCCTCCCATCTCCCTTGGGAACCGGCGGTGTGGCCCTTGAGGATTGCCCACCCTCCGAGTAGGCGCTGGAGCGGCCGACTTTATGCGCCATCTCCTCCTCGCGGCTTTGGGAATTGGCGCAGGCCTCTTCGTGGCCCTCTCCCGAGGCGACGCCTATCCCAATGGCCACAAGCCGCACACCGCTTGTTCCTTTCGTGGTCGAGCCGACCGGTTCTTAGTGCCGCAGCGCGGCGACGGGAGTGTGAGCCATTTGTTGTTGGGCCGAATGTGGTGCGGGCTCTGGCCCAGCGCAACAAAGACCGCGGATCAGGTGCTTCCTCGGTTAGGACTACACAAGTTTCTTCGTGGGTCGGCGGGAGCTCCCAGCTACCGGCTCTACAAAGGTCGCAAAGGTTTTAGTAGAGCCACGGCCGCCAGATTCAGCAGCAAGTGCCCACCCAAGCGTCGCCCACCCGCCAAGGCTTTCTCGATGAGGTCCAACAAGTCACGAGGGTCCGCCCCTCCTCCGCCACTCAAAAGCGGCGCCCAGCAGCCCTCCTCGACTTTTCGTTTCGCTACAACAGATCGCGACCAAATTCGGGGCCTCATCGCCTCCAGTTCTTCGAACTAAAAAGGAGCTCATGCTTCAGCTAGGTGTGGTAAAAACTCAGGAAGCCATAGGAGAGAAACAATTGGAAAGCTATAGTCACTTATTTGACAAGCCCCTTGCACAGAGCATATTGCGGCGCCACAAAGATCTGCTCGCCGCAGCCACCTTCGCCAGGGAACCCTTGTAGCCGCGGTCGCTCTGTTGCTTGAAAAAGGATCTTTTGGTCGCCAAAGAATCGTTGATCAATGACTCTAACATTTTAATTTGGAATGCGAGGCCTCAACCAAAAGCACGGCGGGATAGTGTCGAATCGGTCACCCATCCGGCCACCATGGTCTCTGGCAGAAATGAAAAAGAATCCATCTCGTGTCGCTTGGTTGCTTCGTGTCGGTATTGAGTTTGATAAATTTGTGGTGCTTCCGCGGATAGAACAAGAGGAGGGGTACTATTGGCTTGGAAGGGCAATACTTGGCATGCTCTTTCATCTCGGTTGATTCCTATTCGGTCTCGGTTAAGTTTGAATCTCGTGAAGGGCCTGCATGGTGGTTTACGAGAGTTTATGGTCCTCAACTGATGACCACAAAGTTCAATTCTTGCAAGAGCTACGAGATATTCGCAAGACTCACATGGACCGTGGGCTATCTGAGGATTTCAACCTCATCTATATGGTCAAGACAAAACAACTCTAACATTAATAGAGCAATGATGGGTCGCTTTCCGCTGCTTTTTTAGATGATATGGAGATGAATGAAATCCCATTGCTTGGTCGTAATTCACTTGGTCAAATGAACGGAGGTGCCTACTTTGGTTAGGCTTGATCGGTTTTCATGTCCACCGATTGGGAACATTTGTTCCTCGATTGCATCCTCCGAGCTCGCCTCGATGATTTCGATCACCGCCCGCTTATCCTCGGCTTGAAGGACAATGTGCAAGGGAAGCGCGCTTTCATTTTGAAAGTTTTGGCCCAAACTTGCGGGCTTCTTGCAGAAGTGGAGAGTTCTGCATAACCCGCTTGTAGCCTCATGTCCACCGCAGCTCTTCTCCATAAAGTTGGGCGCTTTGCCTTCGATCCGCAATCTTGGAGCAAAAGAAAATAGGTAATGTCAAGATTCAATTGCAATTTGCGAAGGAAACCATTCATCGCCTAGAGATTGCACAAGATACCCGCTTATTGTCCAGTGGAAGAAGACTGCTCTCGCCAATTGAAGTGGCATGCACTTGGGCTTGCTTCGCTTGAGCGTACGATTGCCCGCTTACGCTCTAGGTTAAGTTGGATAAAAGAAGGGGATGCAAACACAGCCTTCTTCCATCAGCATGCTCGGTATAGAAAGAGAAAGAACTTCATGGCCAAGATTAAAGTAGGGGATAGCATTGTTACTAGTCAAGAAGAGAAACAGGAAGCATCTTGGGATTTTTACTCTAACCTCCTTGGCACGGCAGTCCATAGAGAATGCACCCTCAACCTGGAGTCCTTTTATAAACAGCCTATTGATCTATTTATTCTTGAACTAGGTATCTTGGAAGAGGAGGTTTGGGCAACAATTAAGTCTCTCCCTTCAGATAAGGCGCCTGGCCCAGATGGGTATACTGGATATTTTTATAAATCCTGCTGGAATATAATCAAAGAGGATCTGTTATCAGCCCTAAGCCGAATTTGGCAGGGAGACGTCAGCAAGTTGTATCTTCTCAACTCAGCCTACATCACTTTGCTGCCAAAGACAACTGATGCTTTGGAAATCAAGGATTATCAACCTATAAGCCTAGTGCACAGCTTCGCTAAGCTTGTCACTAAACTGTTAGCCAACAGGTTGGCTCCCAAGCTCAAGGATTTGGTGTCCCCCAACCAAAGTGCTTTTGTTAAGGAAGATGCATACATGACAATTTTAATTTGGTGCAAGAAACAATAAGCTTTTGACAGTGAACGAACCAAGAATCCTTCTCAAATTGGACATTTCAAAGGCTTTTGATTCGTGTCCCGGCCCTTTTGCTGCAGGTATTGAGATATTTGGGTTTTGGTCCAGTTTGGTGCAACACTCTATCTAAGTCGTTGAGATCTTCCACAACTCGAGTTTTGTAAATGGGGTGCCAGGAGATCCGATTCAAAGATAAGCGGGGTGAGACAAGGAGACTCGTTATCTCCAATGCTTTTCATTATAGTCATAGATGTACTTAATGCTCTAATCAATAGAGCAAGTGACATTTGAGTGTTGCAGCCCCTACTCGCATGGACCCGTCAATGAAGTTTCTTTATATGCCGACGATGTAATCCTCTTCGTAATACCTTGCTCGGGTGATTTGGCGTTGATCGTGAGATTCTCAGGGTCTTTGGTGAGGCATCCGGGTTGGTCACTAACATCTCTAAATGCTCTGTGAGCCCGATCCAATGTCACGGTCAAGATATTGAAGTTGTGCAAGCCTCCTTTCCGCAAGGTGCACGAGTTCCCTTGCAAGTATCTTGGGCTTCTCTCCTATCAAACCACTTTAGAAGGCTGATTACTTTGCAATAATTGACAAGATTATCGCTAAGCTATCAGGTTGGAAGGCCGCCATGATGCACCCGGGAGGGCCACCCTCATTCGTGGCAAAGGCTTTCACTATACCCATCTACCACCATAGCATTAGGACTCCTAAGTGGGTGATCAAAGCAATTGATAAGATAAGGAGAGCTTTTCTTTGGAAAGGTCGCAAAGATGTACTTGGAGGCCATTGTCTTGTTGCTTGGGACCAGGTCAAGAGGCCATTTCAGCTAAGAGGCCTGGGAATTCTTGATTTAGAGGTGCTCAGACGGGCCTTGCGAATGAGGTGGTTATGGCTTAAAAAAACTCAACCTGATCGGCCTTGGGCTAACTTCGATATTCAAGTGCATCCACATTCATTGGCCTTGTTCTCCGCCTCACTCTCTTCCATTGTGGGGGACAGCAAAAGAACACTTTTTTGGAGTGACAAATGGCTGCATGGAAAATCCATACTTGCCCTTGCACCTGCTCTTTGTTTACAAGTGCCAAAAAGAATTGCTAATCGCAGAACAGTGCAGGAGGCATTGACTGATGGGACGTGGATTCGTGACATTAGAGGCAGCCTGCCAAGCGAGGCTCTATTACAATATCTCCATATATGGGACCTCTTAACTGGGTTTGTGCTCACTCCTGGCGTGGAGGATCAGCATATTTGGACTCCATCTCCCTCTGGTGATTTCTCAACAAACTCAGCCTACCGCCGTTTTTTCGAGAGATCTGTGGGGTTTGAGCCGTGGAAGGCAATATGGAAAACCTGGGCTCTCCTCGATGCAAATTCTTTGTATGGTTGGCCTCTAAACCGCTGTCGACAGATGATCGCTTGGCTCGTTATGACTAGATCACCCCGAGCATTGCCCATTATGTGATCCGAGGAGGAGATTGTGCAAAGACTTGCTCACTACTTGTGTGTTTACAAGGAGTGTGTGGGTTTCAGTGTTATCCTCGCTGGTCTCAAAGACTTAGCTCCAGGATCAATGACTACATTTTTACAGTAATGGTGGCGCTAAGCGCAGCAGGGGTTCCCAACGTTGTGTAAGGGTTTCAACTCATTGGTTATGTTGGTGGCTTGGTGGATTTGAAACATAGAAACGGATGTATTTTTGAGGGAGATTCACCTAACCATAATACTATCATGCGGGACATTAGAGAGGAGGCCAATATGTGGTGTATGGCGGGAGCCAAAGGGCTCTGTGAGGATTTGTCTTTGATATTTTTATGCTTGCCCCCTCTCGTAGGGGTTGTTCGAGTCGCCTAGACTCTTTTGTACTCCTTTTCTTCTTCTTAATATAATGATGCACAGCTTCTCCTGCAGATTCGAGAAAAATATGTTAGAATAGTACTATTCTTTTATCCATCACAACGCAAGGACATGTAATTAGTTAAGGTTTTAAATCACAATTATCTTATCGTTGCATTGATGCCTCAAAAACTATGACAGTATGGCGTAAGCTAAATCACAGAGCGATTTCTATTTTTGAAATATTTAATTATATTTTAGTGTTCTATAAAACTCTTAAGCTAAACATAATGCCAGCAAAAATAGAAACATGGTAATCTAATCCTTATTAGAGTTTGAATATTGCAATCAGCAATACATCCTACGCCGCTTTTGTCGAGGAGCGTGTTGCGTCAGCTTTTTCTGCTTTTTAATTACAACGGAGAAGGCGTATCCATAAACACCACTATACACATACCATATATATACATGTGTACGTCTTATCAAACATATGCTAAGACTTAAGCGGGTCGCAAGATTTTAACCAGTAACTCAGGGAGTATAAGTGATGTTTCCATCTGGCGCAACTTTCTCTAGCTTCTTTTTTTGGAACAAACTTGTCATTTTCCCTTCACCTGCAAACCATTATAAGGGATGCTTCCATCTAGGCCATTTGGCACACTCAAATGCTTTGCATTGGTTCCTAGCATAGTTATTAAGTCGTCGACAAGTCGGTGGCGCATGAACGACTGGAGCAGTCGACTCAATTTGCGCCGCCACCACCGCCGCCGCTGCCAGATCTGCCACCGCCGCCGCCGAATCTACCATCTCCGTCGTCACCACTGCCGGATCTGCCACCGCCGCCGCCGGATCTACCGTCTCCGTAGCTCCGTCGATCTCCGCCGCCGCCTCCGCGGCTATCGCTTAGGGGCAGTGGAGAGTGGCGGCAGGAAGAGGGAGCAGCCGCCGGCACCGAAGACGGAGGAGATGGGGAAAGGAGAGAGGAAGCGAGGCAGTGGGGGCGGCGGTCGGAGGAAGAGAAGGTGAGGCGCGAGGCGGGGTGGCGGTCGGAGGAAGAGAAGCGGTCGGGGGGCGATAGGCAAGGGGGGTTTATAAGGATTCAGTATTTTGTAATTTAGCCCTCTTATATTTTGAAATTGCAATAAAGTCCTTCTCTGTATATACATATTCATATAAATAGTACAAATAATACCTGTCGACTAGTCAGCGACCAGTCGACAAGTCGATCACTAGGAGAGTAGTGTCGACTTAATAACCTTGGTTTCTAGGTTTATTTCGTGAAAACAGAGTATAATCACAGAGGGTCCATTTTTTGGGAATATTAATAAAGGTGATTATCTTATAGAAAATCTTGATGCTATGATGTCAACCCTAGAGTGGAGGATCTAGGGGTCCTTTTATGTTTGACTATAAAATAAGCACAAGAAAGAGAGTTAACTGAAAGAGAGTTAACCCCCCAAAGAAAAATGATTGGTTGGATCAGTCCACGTTAACTCCTAGACAAGATGACGAGGATTGCTAGCATTTTGTTCCTAAAGCACAAGATTGTCTTGAGCAAAGGATCACCCTAGGAGAGCACCATACAGGAATCGGGAGGCAGAGGAGCTTAGCTAGACACCATGGCGAGCCGAGGCTATGATATTGTCCGAGCTCATCACGTTGGCTCGATATGTTAGAATAGTACTATTCTTTTTATCTCACAACACACGGAAATGTAATTAGTTAAGGTTTTAAATCACAATTATCTTATCGTTGCATTGATGCCTAAAAAACTACGACAGGTATGGCAGAAGCTAAACTGCGTAGCGATTTCTATTTTTGAAATATTTAATTATATTTTAGTGTTCTATAAAACTCTTAAGCTAAACATAATGCCAGCAAAAATAGAAACATGGTAATCTAATCCTTTTTAGAGTTTGAATATTGCAATACTGTAATACATCCTACGCTCAGTTTTGTCGAGGGGAGCGTGTTGCAGTCCAGTTTTTCTGTTTTTTAATTACAACGGAGAAGGCGTACCCATAAACACCACTATACACATACCGTACATATACATGTGTATGTCTTACTGAAACATATGCTAAGACTTAAGCGGGGTCGCAAGATTTTAACCAGTAACTCAGGGAGTATGGGCACATATTTTTGCACTAAATGCATACACGTGTGTGGGGTGAGACGTCCGAAGCCAATAAGGATGGAGCCGCATGGGCAACTTATACGAAGGCGAAGCATGCCAATCTGTTTCTTCTTCCAGAGAGACAAGTGCTGTAAATCCGTTTTTATTTTAATTTTTTTTGAGAGAGAAGTGTTGTAAATGTAATTTAGCTTTTCTTTTTCTTTTTTTTCTTTCTTTTGGACTCGGAGAACTGTTGCAATTCAATTAATTCTGCGTAGAGAAAGGAAAGCTTACGACCCGACGTACGCGCAAGCCCATATAACCGAAGCCCAGGCCGCGCCGACCAGCCCAGCCCACACCTCTGCCGCCGCTTCTTCCCTCTCCACGCCACGAGCCGTCGAGTTCGACTTCGACCGACGGCCAGCCCGCCTCCGACAGATCCCGCGCCCATGGCGGTTGGCATCGCGCTCCTCCTCGACCTTGCCGCCCGCGCGCCCCGCGCATCCGCCGCCGTCCACTCCCACGCTACCCTCTCCGCCGCCGCCGCGGCCTCCGCCGCCGCCGCGCTCTCCGCCTCCGGCCTGCCCCTCTCCGCGCGCCATCTCTTCGGGTTCGTGCCCCCTCCCCTCCCTTCGTTATCTCTTACTCGCGCCATCTCTTCGGGTTCGCGCCCCCTCCCCTCGTTATCTTTTACTCGGGCTTTTGTCTCGTCCTGTGGTTTGCCATGTTGCGATCGGGGTGTTCGGCGCATTGCGCGGGAGGTTTTCGCTAGGGTTTGGCTGCGGCTTCGCGGTTTAGCGCGCCGGGTTTCGGTGGCGCGGGTTCGGTCGGTGCGCGGTGGGGCGCTCCACGGATCGAGGGAGGGAACGGCAAGCTGCTGTAGTGTGGGTTCTTTCGATCCTCGATGAAATGCGGGAGAAGCCTTGTAGATACGCGATTGATCTGCTCCTGTGATTGTTGATCTGCGTGGTCTTGAGGCACCTTGCTGTACGCTTGTCGGTCCTGCGCTTGTGGGTTTTACATGCGTTTGCGAAGTACGAATGCGTCTGAGAGGAAGGTGTTTGATGGATAGAGACCAGGATAAATGCTCGGTGCGTAGGGGAAAGACGAATGGCTGAAGCTAGTAAAGTATGCGCTTGCGGCATTGGATGGGCTAGAAGGTTTTTAAGCCTTGCTGCTCATTGCATGGGTTTGAGATTGTTTTTGGACAGCTAGTTGCAGGTGTTTACTTTTTTAGCACTGAAACAATGTTTTCCGCATTGCATAATTTTTTTTATGAACTGAGGAAAATTAAGCCTTGGAGATGTATTCATTTGTTACACACTGAGCTTCATGTTGTAGTCTATTCACCAAGGTTTGCTTTTGTGCACCTGAGATGTACATGGATTATGTCAAAGTCTCCTCTTTTGATACACTGTCAATGATCATTGGCCCATTAATGTAAAATATTAGATTGGATTAGGGAGACCATATAGGAATATCCTTTGGAGCTGAAGCCTGAAACAAGCATCTTTAAGCAGTAATGGAAATGTGGATTTCCGCTATCCTCATCCATCTACTGATGCTAAAAGAATTGTGATGCACTATCCTCATCCATGTGCAAATGTTGATCAAGGTTGTGTTTTTTATTTTTGTAGTATTGTTCACTAACTAGTAGTCTAGTACAAGTAATGCACTTATACAAACAAACGAATGATAATAAGATTTCTTCGCTACCATATGTTGCCGCACATTTACCCACTGTTATGGGCGTTGTTTGCTGACATTGACAAGCTGCATGTAGTTTTTCATTTACTTACTGCCATTTTAATTCTATTGACCATTAAGGCTTATACTGGTAAATTTTGCTTTCTTAATTCAGTTTTCCAGGGTTTCCTGTTGCCTATTGTGATGCTGGTCCAACTGCTGGATTGAATGATGCTCGTGATCTTGTTAATGATCTTAATAACAAGATACATGACTCCATCCAATACCCAATAAAGGAATACCCTTTGGAGCTGAAGCCGCTTTTTTCTGCCTTTGGGTATAAGAATTTTGGTTTGACAACCCTGAGGTCCTTTTTATTATACTATTTGCCACTTTTGGAACCTCGTCCGCACACTGACGATGACGACGACGACTTTCTGCTTCAAGATGCTCCAGAGAAGAAGCCTGTCGATCTGGTTACTCCCTTCCACAATTCAGTGAAGCAAATCATCCGCGAGGTACTTATTTACTCACTGGTACTTTTAGTAAAGTAGTGCGATCAGTTCTAGCAGTATTTCATAAACTGGCTATTATGCCTCCAATAGCAAGTAATATTGTTTAGATGTTGCAAATCAAGATTTTATAGTGAGTGATCAGACACATGCTTGGTTAGAGTGATTGATCAGATACAATAAGTTCTTAGCTTGATATTAGATACTCCCATTTGTTCACCGAAAATGTATTTTTATCCGTGCAGATTTGATGCTTGCTGATTTTTTCAATCATTATTGTGTTAATCTCAGCTTTTCAGCTGGACTACCTTCGAAACAAACATAAATTTGTTCTTTCTATATGTGGACTAAAAAGTTTGTTCCAAGTATCCATGTTGTTAGGTACCTGGAAGTCAATGCTAGGCCAAGCAGGTGGGGCTTCCTGGGCTTATCCTGGAAGCCTAATTCATCTTTGTACTAGAAGCCCCAAATAAGCTGAAGCCATTAGGAGGGGGTTTATGGTTCTTATAAGATGAAACCTAACCTGGCTTATTGCCTTATTATAGAAGCTTTAAGCTTGGCCTAAAAGGCCCTTACTATTTTGCCTATGCAAAGTAGAAAGTCACTTGCATGCTAATTGTTCTTGTACATTTCAGACTTCTGTTGTAACAACTAGACGAGTATTGGAAAGGATTGTGGTTCGTCATGTTTCAAAAAGAACAGCATGGAAGCTTCTTAAAGGTATAAAGTTTCTCTATTTTTCTCAGACCTTCTAGCAACATGTTTGAAAGGGTTGTGGCATCCAAGCAGGCCTCTTGATACTCCTATGTGATGCCTCTGGTTATTTTTCCTATATGGGCCCACCAGTTGGTGGCGTAGGCATTGTATTAAACCATCATATAGGAACTTTAACCTGTGTTGCTCCCCTTAGTCCATTACCATAAAGCTGGAGAATGGAAGGTATTTTTCTGTAAAAGAATAAAAAATGTTTGGACTACCTGTACGCATTAATTCGTTATATACATCTTTTTCACTTTGGTGCAGTCAATATTTTTACCATTGTCCCCCTCCAAATTGATTATCAAATTACCTTAAACATGATTTTTCATTTTTGTTCTGATGATAAGGTGCTACAGCAGTACAGCTGTACAGATGGCCTAGAGATGTGCCTTATGTTTCTTTTAATGCATAACACTAAGTGAACTAAACCTATTAGACATGTGAGCTTTTCAGCCTTATTTGGTATTAGAAAGCATTTTGTGCAAGCAATTAATGTAGATATTTAGAGATGCTAATTTTTCCAACTTGAAATATCCATTCAATTCTCAGCTAACCAATGGTTTTGCCATGTAGAACAAGGAATATCTTAGTCCAGATTAAATTCAGGAGAATGACACGTGTGATCAATTATAAAATCTGAATGTTATTGTTATTCCAATTGAATAATTCTATAAAGATCATAGAACTATTTTGCATAGAAAAAGTAATCATAGCCATACTATCATATTTTCCATGGCTTCAATTTTTCTCTATAACTTGCTCAGCAGGTCATTGACATGTCTCGTATTGCTGTTGCTCTCAGTCAAAAACTATTGGATGCTCAGCTCAACTTGCAAATTGCTTGTAGGTTTAACGTGTGGTTAGAACTTGTAGGCAACAAAAGCACATTTGGACTACACAAATTCTATGTTTTTACAATCTTCTTTCTCATGCATGTTTAATGGACTAGTTTGTTCACAATTTGACAATATTAGGAGTAGCGCTCGCTTGAACGTAAGTTAAGGTAGCATTTTAAGTTTAGCCTAATGCGGTTTGGCTAGGCTCAAGAGAGCTTATCTCTTTGCAGGCTTGCATTTGCCTCCAAGTTAATCTTAGATATGCTAGGTACATTTTCTGTCATGATCATAATGATAAGTTTATCGATAAGTTCTAGCGTGTTTATTTCTTTTGCTACTATGTCTCAACACAACATGTTACAGTTATTTTTTTAATTTCTTGTGGACTGTGTTGTGATTATCACTTCATCAGCTGTCACAATTTGGTGCCTTATCTTGCAAATCCTTATCTATAGATGCTTCAAAATCATCAAAGAGGAAAGCAGCAAGGGGGATGTCAATTCCAGAGTACACATACTGTGTTGCCAGAACAACATTCCGAGGTAAGATTTGCCTGCAACGTTTTTTTTTTTAGGTTATTGCTCATTTTTGTTCTTCAAACAGCACATGCATTGGGAGTAGCTGCTGCTTGGGCTGTGCAATCTATAATTGAGGTTTACAAATGTTTCATCCGTAAACCTCGTAATGATGAGGAATTGTTTGACGATATGGAGAAACTCAGATTGTTTGGGAGAAGGATGCATGGCATAACCATCAAATGTGGTTTCTCTTTGGTTTTTGCCTCAATTGGAGCAGGCCTTGGTGTCCTCGTGCATCCAGTACATGGACAGTGGCTTGGTGAGTTATAACTTCCTGTTTTCCTTCAATGCAAGTACTAGATGATGCAACATTCGCCAAAGCAGCATCCAGTACATGGACAGTGGCATGTTAGCATAGGTTGAACTCAAAATTATGTTTTGACACTGTATTTTCCTATGGCTTGCAGGTTGTACGTTTGGAGATTTCGCAGGACCAATGGTCGCTATCATTGTTTTCGAGAAGTTCCAGCTACCCCTATGAGGTCAAAAACCAGGTCATTCGACCATGGATCCGATCTGCCTGGTTTTTGCTCCCTTAGAAGAACATGAAATACCGTTGCTTGTACACAAGTAGCGCTGCTCTGCCTTCATTCCGCCCAGTTGGAGATCTCCGATGATCTAACTTGAAGCTCACAGCTGATGAATTACTAGCGATCACCTCTACGCACAATGCCTTCAGGCGTCGTGAGATGATGATGATATCCGTACGCTAAATTTGCTACTGTTTCTCAGATTTTGAAACTCAGATGAATATTTTTTTATGTTCATTGATTTGCTAAGCTTCTCACAATAAGTACATTGATGTTCTCGTCATCGTGATTTGAATCTGGTACGTTTCGACTCGTGGTGCACGGTACGCCACATTTCCTCTCAAATTCCATTTTGAATCCGTACCGCGAATTGGCTCTGGATGGAGATAATTGGTGTTTGCCTTCACGTGTGGCTCTGTATACCTCATTGGGATGTTTTTTGCTCCTCTCTCCTTGGCTTGCAAACGGGAAATGCGTCACTTCTCTTCCAGCTATTTGCGGGTTCAGAATGGTATTGATTTATAGTTTTTATTATAGTTGGTTTATTTTTATTGTAGTTGAGTTGACTTATTTGATATAATTAAAATTTTAAAAAATAAAAATAGAACAAATATATTAGTCTATCGTGGATAATACAAAAAATACGAGAAAAAAGATAAAAAGCTCAAAAACTAAAAAATTAAAAAAAAGATGAAATTAATAAATAGTAAAAAAAAGCAGAAGTTAGAAACTAGAAGTTAAATTGAATGGTGCCTTGATCCGAAGATGGCAAAATAATTTCAAGTACAATGCATTTTTTTGGGTTTCGCGACAGTAGCAGGTTGGCTGCATCCAGATGTCTCCTTGCTCGTAGCTTTAATGGGTAATCGGCATTAACAACCGATCATGCAGCATTTGAACAACATCATCTGTAATTCTAAAATAGAATCAGCTCCTTGGCACTTGTTCCGATTTGCATTGCATGCACGTAGACCGAAGATAAAAATCCACCGTATGCTTGACCGTGCTGTCTTCGTCGGCTCCGGTTGAAGATCACATACGGCTATCATTAGCCTTGTTTCGGCGTCGGTCTTCGTCGTGTCTGACTATCATTAGCCTTGTTTCAGGTCTCACCTGTTACCCTTAATTGGCCAAGCGACAGGGTCTTAATTGACCAAGCAACAGGGTCTTTGATCTTGTGCCTCTCACGCGACCTGTACCGGCGTATACTAAACCAACACGCAGCGGCAGCATATCCATGCTGCATCGCCCAACAGGCATGTAGGCCAACTTGCAACTTCGGTCAAGTCCAATCAAGCATGGAGGGATGGACTGAACATGTCGTATTGGCTTTGTTCAGAAAAACTAAAAGGTAATATAAATATATAGTTTTTTAAGCACTTTTTTTTTTTACTTTTCTCGCTACTGTCTCATTTTAAAGATAAGATTACAAATACATCACTTATCTTACTCCTCTCACTCACGTGCACGTATCTCTCGCTCACTTTTTTACATTGCTCGTCCTCTCCTTCTAAAAGATACTTTTTCAGTCACTATTATTTTATTTTAACCAAAAACTATAAATTATAATTAAAAACTATTAAAGGTCAATATAAATACCTCTAAAGGATTCGTCATTAACAGCTCTTTTGTTGGCAATAAATCACAGACGATCCGGCAACGCAATTAGCCTGCCAAATTGGACTATTCCCGACGGTTGCCGCTGGCCACGGTTCCCTTCCCAGAGAGCAGTGGTAAAAATCCCAAGAGGCAAGTTAGGTTTTAGACAGTGACAGGTGAGCTCAAGAAGAAGAACAGTTATTAGAGAACGCATCATGCCAGCTAATCTTGAAAGAAAGAAAACAAGAAAACAAATTCAAATCCATCGATCATGCGTGAAACAGTGCACAAACTCACTCCACCAAAGTACTCGCTCTGTTGAAATTTATGGGTTTTTTTTATCTATGGCTTTTGAAATTTAACTGTTCGTAAGAGACAGTATGGAGAGAAAAATAAACACATACGATTTTAACAGGTATAGCTGAACTCGATACAGTGTTTACTACAATTAACCTATAAACTCTAACTTAAAAAGATACATCGATTAAAAATTAATTACTGTAACAAAAAGTGATAAGCCAAAATCAAGATCGGGCCAAACCCACCATAAATATATATATGACGTCTTTTAGTTTTGAGCTTGTAGATTAATATAAGGGACATACATCTTCCAAAGCAAAATTTACAGGTTGTTATTTCCTCTAATAACCTTGTTCCTACTCCCACCGTTTTTGAATTATGTCATTCTATTTTTTTAATTTTTTTTGTTTCTAAATACATGTCATTCTACAATTTCGAGATGACTTTTTACCATCTTTTTCTTAGGGCATCTTCAATAGTCTTGAGTCACCGGCTATTTGCATGTACACATCAGCATATATCCTATGTGGAGGAAAGAGAGTATGCAAAACACAAACAGCTAGCTACTATTTTGTCTCTAGTCTATAACGCAAAACGAGACAGGTTCTATAAATGACTGTGTGTGCATGTAAACATCAAATAGCTATCCTTATAGATAGTCCTTTGGAATACTAGCTTTTAGTGTGTACTCTATAGATGATGTGAAATCCTTATAGATAGTACTTAGCTAGAACCATTGGAGATGCCTTTATATACCTCACTCCTTAGCTATTTCCAACATCATTTACTTCTATGGACTAAAATAATGCGTACTATCCAAGAGCAATAAATAATCTAATAAAAAAGAGTAATTTGATCTTTTATACACCTATCTTGGCTGAAGTGCAAAATGCTAAAAGCCATATGATTAGGAATAGATGGAGTCATAGAGAGTACCTTGCTCTTTTTGATTTAAAGCTTATGACTTATACTATAGTAACTAATTTTTAAACATAATATCTTTTCTAGATAGAATCTATTAGTCGATTATAGTAGATATTATATCGATTTCAGTTATACTAATAAAAGTTACATACAATTATCTCTCTTCATACTTTCTCTCTTCCGTAAATAACTAAAATTTCAAAATCTTAAACCGTGGAAAAAAACACACCCTAGTCGTGACCGCGCCGGTTGAGGTTCCTCTCTCGTACTCCATCCATGCTCAAACGGTTGAGGCAGCCTGGCAGGCATCGATTGGTCATTCTTTCCGTAGCGGCCCCACACCCACGTCGAGTCGTCATCCTCAACCGAGGAAACAATCCTTCGTTCCCATCGCCGAACAGGACGGGCCCACGCGACTCACAGGCTGCCCGTGTTTGCCGAGCATCCCATCACGGTACTCCAACCATCGCGCGCGGTGCTCCACCTCACAAAGCATCTCCGTTTCTACTTGGTCGCCGGGGAACGGAGCTGCCATAGACCTTGCACTCGTGACACCGGTAAGCCTCGCCGGCCGAGGAAAAGAGCTGCCGCGTTGTCAAGGTGTCATGCCGCCCGTCGCCCAGGGCCGCACTGCCCGTGCGAACCACCAGACTGCAGGCTGCCGGAATCGCGACGGTGGGGGTCGTGTTCGCCTGCGCTTCGGGGCTACCAAGTTGCAGAGGGGAGAGGAACAAGAAGGACACGGCGGATCGCCGGTCTAGCAGAGGAGTTCCTTGGTTATTGGTTTTACTGTGGCCCTTGGTCTATACGCCATAGCAAAATACGCCTTATAAATTCAAGAATAAGTTTTTTAGAACCACATGTATTTTACATAACCATACTTTTTTATCATATTTTAAGGAACTACATATATTTTAGTAATATGTTATATTATAACCACACTTTTTTACAATAGCATATGATACGAACCACACAAACCCACTTGTCAGCGAAGCTTAGATACTCTTCCATTGACTTTATGTGTTACATCGACAAGTTGGTTCATATGGTTAGCACCGTATACTACTGTAAACAATATGATTTTGTGGTAATATAGTACAAAATACGCATGGTTTCTTAAAAAATGTGGCTCTCTAATAATTTATATAAAATATGTGTGGTTCCAAAAAATTTACTCAAATTCAAACGGAGGGAATACGAAAGACAATAAATGTCAAAAAAAAAAGAGAAAATCACGTAATACCGCAACCATCTTGTGCAGCGCCGGCGGGTCCATGCCATCGACGACCGCTCCATCCATCGTGACCGTACCCAGGACCACGACCATGTCCAAACCCACCGTACGACGGTGGCAGACGCAGCATGTACACGCTCCAACGCAGTAATCGAGGCATCTCGCGCCGCAGCGGCTACACTCGGGCCGTGCCCATTCCGCCGGCTTGGCCGGACGACGGGCGCCGGCGCTGTACCCTCTGGACAGCACCTTGGTGGTCGGTTTCCAGTCCTCGGCGCCGCCGTGATCCGCCGACAATCGGCGACGATTACCGGTGTTGGATGATCGGACTAGGCCGGCGTCTCCAGAGACGGAGATGGTGGGCACGGGTGGCAGGCTTGAACCCCATGGCTGGAAATTAACCGAACAGATGCATGTAAGCTTTAGCTAAGGATATATTTTTTTAACTATAGTTTATAACTGTTTACTTATGCTTTTTAAATATAAGTGTTAATGTGAACGAATCAAAAGTTGATAAATCACTTCTAAAAGATTATCCTCATAAACTGTTTTAAAATGATGGCGAAGAAACCGTACCATTTATTTATTCTGATAAACCACTTTAAAACGACGGTAGAGAAATCATACCATTTATTTATTCGAATAAAATCATAAAACATAAATCATAAGTTAAAATAAGTTGAAAAAGACGGATTCTTTTAGACTGTGATTTATGATTCTTTTAAACAGACACAAAGAAAATAATCACATATAATTTTGACCGGTACAACTAAATTCGATACACTTTTACTATAATCTTTCTGTTGATCATATCTAAAAAACGCACCATTCAAAAACTAGTTATTATAGTATAAACCATAAGCAACGAGCTGTGAGCCAAAACGAACACAGCCAAGAACAAGCTGAAACGGCATCTCATAAACAGTTCTCTGTCTTGCGCAACACGGCTAAGCAAGAGTTATCTTCAAGGGTACATAGGTAACAATATCATAGTTCATAGCATGATATCTTCTTTCATCTCGTTTCAGAGGCCGAGAAATACCAACCAATCTAAACCTGGATTTTCACGCAGCAGGCGTGTATATGTTCTCTCTTGATAATATAACAACAGCTCAATCACATTCTTTGCTGAAAATTTATAGGGAACAAGATAGTACATCATCAGCTGCACAGGACCACACACCACCACCATGGAGAATTTTCTGACCCAACTAGTTCAGTCCATCCGCTCAGCCATAGATAGATAAGCACTCTAGCAGGCTATCCATTGCGGCGCAGCTCCCTTAGATTGTTCGTTGGATGATGCAATTGACATGTATGCTCAGTCAGCTGCTCTCATGTGAACGGGTAGAAGTTGGAGAAGAGCAAACTACCTAGAAGAATATAAGCAATGAAATAAACGCAGATAAGGTAGCCCCATCTTTTAGAAGCGTGGCTGGGAGAAACCAAAATGTGCGAAGCGGCCCAGTAAATTGGTGGACTGGCGGACAAAAATCTTGTTGACACCTGCACCAAAGATACAAAAGATGAGACTTCAGCAATGGAATCTGCAGTGCAGCGCCTCCAAATAAACTATGTTTTATATAGGAAAGCATAATACTGACCTGGACGTGCATCACAAAGAAAGCTGTGAATGTCATGAACGCCAGATGTAAAATGAAAGGGAGAACTAATATTGGGCACTCATTATCTTTGAGAATTCGGCCAGTTGACCTATTGTTATGTATAGATGGTGAAGCAGCCTCGGTTGCAACTGATTTTCTTTTCTTAATCTCAGCATGTCCTGTTCAAATATCGCAGGATTAGGTTCATCTAAAAGCTTTATGCATAACTATTCTTAGTAGCCTATATCACGTGGTCGATTTAACTTATCTGTTTTTCAGGTCACTTCAAAATTTCTTATTTATTAGGCAACTTCAGAGTATTCTGATTTCATTGATAGAATTTATATATTAGCAAGTTGGGGGTAATAGCATGTTTAAGAAAGTTGAAGAATACAATTTGGATGGTGAGCTCAATAATCTTTCATAAGAAAGGAAAATGTTGATAGCTGAGATTGTAATAGTACCTTGCGCTTTATTAGTTAGTCCAGTAGAGAATTCACTCTTCAACACTGTAGCAACATCTGAGCTTTTATATGCTTCAACTGACCACCCTTCAACAGTGTCAATAATCTGCTCCCGTATGCTAGTTGACTGGAAGAGTTGGTGAAGCATTTTTGTGTAATGAACAATAGAATAAACTGCAAGGGACAGTACTGGTGAAGCCAAAAGAAAGTTGGGCAGCTGCTTCACTTGAAAGTATCTCAAGAAACCAACTCCCCTAAAAAGAAAGAAAAAATAATGTAAAGGTCGTGCATAATGAGACCCAAAAGTTGTCAAAAAATAATTATTCAATGAGCAAGCTTAATAAAAAGTATGTAAATTTGTAAGGGAAAATGCATATACATGAACATTCTTGAACAATTGTTCAGAACAGCACAAATACTTCAACAAAATTCTGGTGAACGTACATGATAATGGGTTTTGTCTGCTCCCTTACACATGGCCACATGGGGCACACATGCTACTACATTGTCCAGCCCAAGCAGGGGCCCTACATCACCAAGCATGTTCTAATAGCATTCATAAATTGTGCTACAGAACACGAGGATGAAAGAACAGGTAAATCATATTCCACTAAATATGAATATGGAATTTTCATGGTTGTACAAGAGAAATTCTGAATCCACAGAACTCTTGTTAAAAAAAATATAATGATACATGTCATCTGTGACACAAAATATAATACTATCCTACTATCGGTGAATCAAGAACATGGGCAAAACAATGGCCAGATTTGATAAGGTAATACAGCTAAAGCTAAGGTAGAAACAATTACCAGTAGTGACTTTGAATAAAACTGTACAAAAGAGGCACTTTTGCTTTGCACCATGGCCTCAGCTCCTCCGAGTTCCCGTGTAGGCATATGTTCAAATATCCATATGCTTGGAAAGCAAAGAATGGTAGAAATATAAAAATGGAGCGCAAAAGTCCAGCGACGAGGGCGTGCACTGCCAACTTGGGCCAAAGAAAAAGGAAATGCGGTTAGATAGACATGTCTTTTCAAATCACATATTGTGTAACCAAACGAAACTTTTATATACGTCAAAGTGACAAGTGAGGTCATGTAGCCTCTCCGTGTTAGCTAGTTATAATAAGCATCATGCAAGACTATGAGTGGACTCTTTTGAGCTGTGGCTTATGGCTTAAATTTTTGAATTCTGGTTGTTCGCGAGAGACAGTACGCACAAGAAAATAATTGCATGCAATTTTGGCGGTAACTCAGTACATTTTTTACTACAATATTCCTTTTGAGCCCACCTTAAAAAAACGGACTGTTTAAAAGCTAGGTACTGCAGCACGTACAAACCAAAACCCAATCAAAGTCATCTCAAACCCAGACTATAAGAAAAATTCAGAGGCTAAAATAAAACATACTATGGGCCTTTTCTTTTGGACAACAGCATCATATGCTTTTAGCAAAGCCTGAAAACAGAAATAACCAGCATTAATTGCTCCATTTGACCTAGCTGAGCCAGAGAGAGCGAGCATTATCATTGCAATGGTATTAGCACCGGAAAACAGGTAGAACAGCCCTCCAAGTGAAAACAGCGCATAAAGACTTTCTGAATATCTGCCAAAAAAAATGATGTTGCTGTTAAGAGACGCCAAGCACATGATTTTCTTTTGCTAGTTGTGGTGCAAAGGGAAGGAAAATTACAGTGATGAGTAGAACACAGAAGCAGGGTTGAAGCAAAAAAGAACAGCCGCTCGGTAAGCTGCTCTTGAGTCCTTCAAGATCAGCACAGACAACCTGCAGCAACCAGAATTGATGGTTGTTTTAGTGATATAGGAAATACTAGGAAAGAGTGGGTCAGAAATTTGAGCTTTATGAACATGAAATTAGAAAAAGAAGTCATCAGTGGTAATGCGAAAAGGGCAAAATTTAGCAACTAGAAATGGGTTGTCCTACACTCGAAATGAGTGCACTACAAGTAACATATGCGCACAGAATTTGCATTACTGTGCACTCTGATGGATTCCAAGGCAGTCCCAAACCCAAGCATCTCAATCCACTGGATGGCTAAAATGCACCAACACTATTAGACCATTTTGCTCGCCAACCAAACAACCTGTACCCTCCAATAGCCTAAATATTTCTGAACAGGCATGATTCAACAAAAAATGCAGCAAACAAAGCATAAAACGTTTCATAATTCCTTAGCACCTAAGTGCGCTCCTATCTCTCAAATATAGTCGAATCATTCCAAGGACCTAAAACAGCAGTAAAACGCTAAAAAACCTTAAATTTCAACATCATAGCTGCCTATACTAAAATTCAGCAGACGCATAAAATAAAACACAAAGCCAAACAATTACACTAAAAGAAGAATCTAGCCAAGCATGCATTGCCCAAGAACGTCAATCACCTGTAGAAGTAGGCCGCGGCGGCGACGAACGCGGCATTGTTGATGACATACCCGGAGATGACGAGCACGGCCCTGTGCCCCAGCACCGGCACCAGCGGCGCGAACACTGCACAGCACAGCACCAAACCCAACACCAGATCAGAACAAGCAAACACACATGAAGAATGAGGAGGCGAGGCGAGGCGGAGGGGTGACTTACGGGATCGGGCGAGGAGGGCAAGGGAGGCGGGGAGGAGGGGGAGGAAGGCGAAGGACTGTTCGTACTCGTAGCCGCACTCGGCGGGGCGGGCAAAGTGGACGCCGTCCCACACGGCCAGGGACGAGATGGCGTCGGAGGAGCTGGAGGGCCGAGGGGAGGAGAGGCAGGGTGGGTGGAGCGAGGCGGAGGTGTCGTAGGGGCGGAAGAGGAGGCGGGAGAGCAGGGAGAGGCCAGGACCAGGGCGCGGGAGGCTGCGGCGAGCCGGACGACGGAGGCGAGCGGCGGCTGCGCCGCCATGGGTCGGAGAACGGCGGAGAGATGCCGGCGGGGTGGGTCTCTGCAGCATGGATTGGTCTGGTTCGGCCACCGGCTCGACTAAGGGGTTTCACTGGCTCTGGTTAATGAGTTTTTTACTATAACTGATTTACTTTTTATTATAATTAAATTAATTTATTTAATATAATTAAATTTAAAAATAAAAAATATGTTAGTCCATCACGAATAATAAAAAATAATATGAAAAAAAGTAAAAAAATCTAAAAATAAAAAATCAGAAAAGGATAAAATTAATAAATAGTAAAAAAAGTAGAAACTAGAAATTAAATTTAGCGGTGCCTAAGGTAGTTAGCCTGGGAACCAAAACAATCACCAAGGCTCCAAGTGCAAGAATTTTTTTTGAGCAGCTAGGGAACGCTTAGCGTAGCTTCCCCCACCAATGAGCTCTCCTTTCTCTCCCCACCGCTCCCCCTCCCCCACACTCTCTCTTTCTTCTCCAACACAAGCACAGCTCCGCCTCCCCCAACCTCCTTCTCCACCGTCGACGGCCAACAGTGACCTCGCCGCACTACCATCCCCTCTCTCCATCGCTCCCCAACCTAATATTCAGTGTGCTGCCTCATCATGCCTTCCTTCGCTATTGTCCATCGGCAAACCACCACCTCCCGCCTCCTCTACATCCGGAGCACACCTGAACCCGTTGTTGGTGGCGGTGCCCTTTGTTAGTGTTAAAAATAGGCCTATATAAGTGAGATGTATTTTTTTAATTTCAAAGCATGTATAGTTTAATACTATATTGTTAAGATAAAGTGAAGGAGCTTAATTTATAAGTTGAAGTTCTTACCACTCCTTGAATCATATGACATATAGATGGGGTAGCATGAAGAGGCCTAAACACACACACACATGCGTATTAGTGTATTCACGTATTTTAGTGTGAAATTATGCATGACTTATGACTTAGCGCACACCTGACAGGCCAAGTCCACCTTATTTTTTTTTTGCTGAACTATACATCATCTCTATCTTTTTAACTGGTCATAAGACTGCTTAATTTTCATTATTAGGTTTGAATACTATCAGTTACTAGTAAATAAATTAGCAGTTACCAATGAATTATTTCAGTTCAATGGGGCCATTACTAGATAGTAATTTGCATGTCCATAAAAGATTTGGAGATGTCCAGGCTTGGAAGACAGAACTCTTCCATTTCCTTCTCACATTGTCTTATTCATCTCTCGTGAATTTATATTGAGTGTTGAGCAAGCGAACCTTGTTGGCCCTTTCTTCTCGACGTGCACCTGGAAGAAGGGAGAGCGGCTATCTCCGAACTATTATCGTAGAGAGTACCTGCACGAGGCGACAATAAGATTTCTGGGCAGCGCATTTACGCGACCACTCCTACACCATGTCATCTGTGTTCTGCACTACATCAAGGCTGCACTGCTTATTGTTCTTCATCAAGCTCAACGATGAAGTCGTTTGTGCGTTCAATCGACTTTGATATTGTATTTTCCTTATGTATTTTCTGAAGTATAATGAGTAGCCTGCTGTTAGTTATGAATTTAGCATCACTAGTTTTTTATTGTATTTATTTCCTAGTAAAATTTGGAATTAAAATATTGCCCATATTTTCAATAATCCAGAAATATTATTGTGAACTTTGTTGCAATACAGCAATTGTTGATACTTCTGATGCGATGAAGTAGAATTTCCGTGTATCGAGTCTACAACACAGTAGAATTTCTAAATTTTCAGTATTTTCCTTTAAGGTTAATTTTTCAAAGCCCGTTCTTCTTCGTCCTAACTCCAATTGACCCATTTATTTTCCTAAATTCATATGAAATTGAGCTCTATCTTTTGGTACTAGTTTTGAAGTTTTTAAAGTTCATTTGAATTTTATTTAATTTATTTTTGTGTCTCATTTGTTTTCTCTCTCGTTAGATCGTGTTTTCAAAGGAGCGGAAGCACAACCAGAAGATCAAGAATTCATAACTAAGGTCAATGCAAGTTATGTCCTTTGATCATATTAAATCTAATTTTTAACCTATTATTTATTTATTTTATTTTAAAATTATCATACATTGCTAATTTATTATAAACCCTTGTACTTAGTAGTTATTATCCTAATTAATTAATCGCTCATTTGATAATTTGAATATCATGATACTATTGTCACCTGAGAATGAAAAATTTATTTAGTGATGCAATACTAATTATCTCATGAATTGTACGATTAATTTGCTTAGCCATACTTATAGTCTCGTGGCTTTAGCATCACCTGTGATGATTTAATTAATTTTGACTTTAATGAGATATGAATCATAGTTGGTGTCATAGTTATATAATTTGTGTGGCATGACATTGGTGTATCATTGGTGCTGGTTATACAAAATTAGTTTTTACTTGGACGAGTAATCATCCAGTAAAGAGGGATGTGTAGTTAGAACTTTGAGGGATGTGAAAGTCTCGTCTGGGTAATGTCTAAGGACTTAACTTTGTGCGCTATTAATGTGATCCCCGTTGTGAGATTTATACGAATCACAAGAGTTTGAAATATATCTTCACCAAGGCTGAGCTCAATCTCAGGCAAACGAGGTGGTTGAAGTTGATAAAGGACTATAATACTGAAATACATTACCATTCATAAAAAGGTCAACTTGGTTGCAGATACTTTGAGCAGAAATGTTTGTTGCAATACAGTGATGATCAAGAAAACTCAACCAACTTTACATGAGAAATTTCAGAAACTTAGCATGGATTTAGTTGAGGAAGAATTCTTAGCCACAATGGAGTTGCAGTTAATTTTGGATGGTCAGATTCGCCAAGCTTAGGAAGATGATGAAAATATTCAGCGGATCAAGTTAATATGAGTAAAGGTAAAGCATAAGGTTTTATAGAGGATGACAGAGGAACCTTGTGGTTTAAGGCGTGATTGTGTGTGCCAAATAAAAAGGAGTTGAAGGAATTGTTGCTGAAGAAAGCTCCTGAGTCGTTGTACTTAATTCATCTAGGTAGTACCAAGATGTACAAAGATATCAAAGATAAATATTGTTGGCGAGACATGAAGCATCGATAGCGAGTATGTTGCACTTTGTGATATGTGTCAAAGAGTAAAGGTGAGCATAGAGACCAAAGATGTTTGCTACAACCGTTGAAAATATCCGAGTGGAAGTGGAAAGAAGTTTGTATGGATTTTATTACATGATTGCTTAAGACCAAGGATGGTTATGATTCAATCCAAAAAATTGTGGATCGATTAACAAAGGCTGCTCATTTCATTCCAGTCAGAACAACCTACGCAGGTGATAAATTGGCAGAGTTATACATGTCAAGAATTGTGAACCTCTATAGAGTGCCTAAAAAGATACTATCAGATCATAGATCATAGTTATGATTTTGGGAGAGTTTACTTGCAGCTATGGATACTCATTTGAATTTTAGTACATCATACAATCCCTAGATCGATGGCCAAACCGAGTGAGTGAATTAGATTCTTGGGGATATGCTAAGAGCTTGTGTGTTGAATCATGGAGCCAAGTGGGACATTTGTTTGTCTTTCGTAAAGTTCTCGTATAACAACAGTTAGCAGGCCAGTTTGCAAATATCACCGTTTGAAGCTTTGTATGGTAGAAAATGTAGAATCCCTGTCAATTGGAAAGACATGGGGAAGGTCAAGTCTTGGCCACATTATTTAAAAGAAGTGAGAAAAGGATTGACGAATGCGAAGAGATTAAGAACTGCTCAGCCGGACAAAAAGCTATGCGAGATACTCGTCGTTGAGAGTTGAACTTGAGCAGATTTCAGATTACACTATTTAAAGGTGCCAAGAGATTTCAGATGAAAGAAAAGCTTGCACCAAGGTATGTGAGATACATGGCATCTTTCATGTGTCTCAGCTGAAGAACTGTCTGCGTGTGCCAGAGGAATTTGTGCCAGTTGAAGCTATTGATCTCCAGGAGGATCTGTCATACAAGGAGCACCTTTTCAAAAGCTTGGAAGTGTCAGAGCGTGCGACTAGGAGCAAAGTTATCTGCTTTTGCAAGGTTCAGTGGAGTGTCTATTTCGAGGAGGAAGCCACCTAAGAGCGTGTGGTGGATCTTAGAGCAGAGTTTTCAAACCTATTCTCTTAGTAAGCCTGGATCTCGGGGTCAAGATCCTATTTAATTAAGGGGAAGATTTGTAACATCCTTATTTTCAAAGTATTTTTGAAGCTTTTAAAATAAATTCATGATTTTAATTTTTTGTAATTAATATAAGATTAAAATGAATTTTTACTAATTAAAAGGATTTAATATGACTAAATTAAACTTTAATATTTGCTGAAAATCTTGGGTTCCTTGTGTCTCAAGAAATTTTCTGGATTTTTCCTGGATTTTTCTCAAGTTATTTGCTATTTTCTAGAGTTTATTTTATTTTATTTGAATTTTAGAAATTAGAAAATCCCCTAAACACTCCCACACTGATCGGACCGGTCCGATCCGTCACTGCTACGCGTTAGCCATCTGCCGCACACCACACATCCCTAGCCGTCCGATTAAAGCTACCATTAGACCGTCCGAACGTTCGTGTCCATCCAAACCGTCCGATCATTTTTGGATCGTCTGATCGCTGCGCCGTTCACCCGGACCGAATGTACCCGAGCACCTCGAAGTTGCAGTCGCCCTCACACTTGCGTCATCGCAGCCGCAGCCATTCATCTGTGTGCCTCGCCGTCGATCTCGCACCGTCATCGGTTTTTCGCCTTGGTCACTGATGTCTCTGTCTTCGTCGTCGACACTTCAGCCACCATTTACCGTCGTCCGTCGAGCCACCGCCGGTGAGTCCCCGCTGACCAGCTGCTGCTCACCATCTCGGCCCGACCACAGCTTTGCCTCGATGCACGTCCCCTCGGTCTGCGTGCACCACCTCCACCTCGGTTTGTGTGCACAGCCACCTTACCATAACACCTCGCTGTTCGGTCACCCCATCCCTTCGCATCCCACAGCCAATCACCGAGCGACTCGTGTCGTCGATCCTCGGATAGTCCGAACCTCTCCATGACTCTTGACTGTTCGATCGATGTTGGACCGTCCGATCGACGTCATCGTCGGACAGTCCAAGCATCTTCGCCCTCAACCATTTGATCATCAGACTGTCCAAACATCGTCACTTCTCAGCCATTTGATCGTCATCGCGTTCGGATAATCTGAACATCCTCGCCCGTCTGGACTGTCCGATCATTTGTCGAATCATCCTATCGCTGCATCAACCCCTGCCAAGTCAACCCTAGCTGAGTCATCACCACCTCAGCCCTAGATCTGACATGGTCGTTATGTATCAGCCATGTTAGCTCCCGAGTCACCCCCAAGTGCCATGTTAACATACCACGTCAGCCCTACGTACCACCTATCAGCCACGTGTCTGCCATGTTAGCTCTAATCTGCCATGTTAGCAACCGAGTCGCACCGTGCACTGTTTCATAAGCCAAGCCTATCGTAGACCAGTTTTTTCATACACCGAGTCCACAACACAGTAGAATTTCCAGTATTTTCTTTAAGGGTTAATTTTCCAAGAGCCCATTCTTTTTCGTTTGAACTCCAATTGACCCTATTCTTTTTTCTAAATTCATCTAAAATTGATATCTATCTTTTGGTTATAGTTTTGAAGTTTTTGGAGTTCATTTAAATTTTATTTGATTTTATTTTTATGCCTCATTCATTTTCTCTCTTGTTAGACCTTGTCTTGAAAGGAGTGAAAGCACAATTAGAACATCAAGAATTCATATCTGAGCAAGCCCAAGGCAAATCGTGTTTTTTGATTATATTGAATCTAGTTTTCAACCTATTATTTAATTATTTTATTTTAAAATTATTATACATTGCTAATTTATTACAAACCCTTATACTTGGTAGTTACTGTCCCAATTGATTAATCACAACTTTGATAATTTGAATGTGATGATACCATTGTCACCTTAGGATGGAAAATTTATTTAGTGGGGCAATACTAGTTATCGTATAGGTAGTTACTGTCTCGTGGGTTCATCATCACATCTGATGAATTAATTAATCTTGACTTAATGAGATATGAATCGTGGTTGGTGCCAAAGTTATAAAATTTATGGGCCATAACATTAGTGTGTCATTGGTGTTGGTTATACAAATTAGTTTCCTTTAGCGTGGAAATGATCATATCATGTGGGTACAGTTGTGTAACCTTTGTAGAGTGTAAAACTATTCAAATAGTCATGTTCCTAGTTATGGATAATACTCGATGATTCCACACGAGGAATAGTTATTTCATAAAATTGGGTTAGATAACTTTGAAAAGTGAACAGGTAGTTCACTAGTAGTTTATTAAGTGGATGGTTAGTTCACTTATGGTCTATTTAAGTCATTTGGTTATTACTATTTTTCTTAAAGTTCACTTTCAATATATTTATTGTATTTACTTTAAATTATTATTTTATGCAAAATAATCTTTCAGTTATCTATTGGTAAGTCTTGCATATTATATTGCATTTTTGTTACAAATGACTTGCTGAGTACCAATGTACTCACGGCTTTATGCCTACTATTGCTCAGTTGAAGAGGAGGAACTATACCTGCAGGAGGAACCTGAAGGAGGCTGCTTCGACGATTTCATAGATTAGGACTTTGTTTTCCAGTCGATTGCCTGTGGGCATGTCAAATGGCTATCATACTTGTTTCTTTTTTCTGCTGTTAGTTTCTCAAGCCCTTCAGGCTATTAATTGTAAGATTTGTCATAATGTCGTACTCTAATAATTATTAATATTTAAGTCTTTTCCTTTATTTTATCATGCATATGGTCGATAGTTACACTGTGTGCACCAACATGATTCTGGACTAGTGCGGTATACACAGAAAGTCTGGATTTGCATATTTAGGTCTTGACATAGAGGCAGGTCACTAGCTTTATCAGTGTGAGCAATTTTTTTTGACTTTAACATGGATTAGGCTAAGTCCATGGTTGGACAAGCTCATGACCTCCAGTTATTAGTTAGTGAGATTGCGCACATGGACTGTGTATTGCCTCCTAAGTTTGTGGTTGTAGGCATTGTTGCTAAACTCTCTGCTTCTTGGCGAGATTTTGCCAATAGCTTAAAACACAAGAGGGAAGAGATTTTTGTTAAGGATCTCATTGTTTCCCTCGATGTGGAAGAAAAAACAAGAGTAAAAGATGCACCATCACATCTGGTCAGAACAATGCAAATTTTATAGAAAAAAAAGACTTCTACAAAGAAGTACAAATCCAATAAACTAAAGAAGACAACTAGCTTTCAAAAGAAAAAATGAGAAAAAAGATTTGAGAGACATCACCTGCTTTATGTATGAAAAAGATGGTCATATGGCGAAGGACTGTCGCTTCTGCAAAAGCAGAGATGGTGAACAGCCAAGTAGACGGCTGTCAACTTCAGGAGGGTATGGTAATTCACCTGTTGTCTCTTCAGCATGTCAATCCGCTGAATGGGGCTTCCTCTATTCTAATGGGAAACAACTCATATGGTTCTATTCTTGGTGTTGGCATGGTGGCTCTAAAGTTTACTTTAGGGAATATTGTTTACTTGAAGAATATATAGCATGCTTCTACAATAAATATGAATCTCGTTAGTGGTTCTCTCCTATGTAGGAATGGTTACAAGCTAGTATTTGAGTCAAATAGAATTATGGTGTCTAAGTTTGAAAACTTTGTTGGTAAAAGTTATGAGAGCAGAGGCTTGTTCCACCTAAGTAGTTTAGAATCTTGTTATAATCTGAATGTTGCAACTGGTTTAAGTAAATGTGATGCAAATATTTTGCATTCTCATTTGCCATATTTGTTTTGATAATATTGCTAGAATGTCTAGATTAGAATTAATTCTAAAATGTAAAATTATCAAAAGATCAAAGTTTCAGTCATGTGTCCAAGTAAAGCAACCTCGAAAATTCTTTAAGGGATTAGAAGTTGAAAAGAACTTGGCACCATTAGATCTTGTTTATTCAGATTTGTGTAAATAAATGGATTGCTGACAAAAAGAGGCAAAAGATATTTTCTAACTTTTATTGATGATACAACACACTACTGCTATGTGTATTTTATAAAAACTAAGAATGAAGCTTTAAACTACTTTACGACTTATAAGGCCGAGGTTAAGAACCAACTAGAGAAGAAAATAAAAAAAATTGAGGTCTGATCGTGGAGGAGAGTACATCTCTCATGAATTCTCCTAATTACATTCGAGTATGAAATAGTCCATGAATTTACACTACCATATTCACCCCAATTAAACTAGATAGCTGCAAGAAAAATTAAATACTAATGACTTGGTTAATGTCATGTTAGAGGGTATCAGATGCTTAAGGCATGGTGGAGGAAAGCTATATTGATATCAACTTTCTTCCTAACAGAGTAATCCCTAAAAAGAGTGAGATTATACCATATGAGGGATGGAAGGGAAGAAAACCTAATGTCAATTTTCTGTGAATTTGGGAGGTGTTTGGCAAAAGTCAATATAGTATTGTAGAAAAAGAGAAAGTTTAGACCAAAAATAGTTGATAGTATTTTTCTAGGATATGCTCAAAATAGCTCGGTCAATAGATTTTTAGTAGTTAAATCAGAAACTCCTGACATTATTGTTAACATAATAATAGAGTCTAGGGATACTTTATTTTTTGAGAGTATTTTTCCTATGAGAACAACTGGCAGTACTTCACAAACTGAGAATGTTCAAACTGATAATATTGAAAGTGAGAATAATCAAACTTCTGAATTTTCCATCGTTTCTGAACCAATATATGATATACCTGAGGAGGATAACAATCTAATCACAGAATCTCCTCGTAGGGGCAAGAAATGAAGGGTTGAGAAAACCTTTGATGATGACTTTATTGTATACCTTATGGATGATATGTCAAAGACTCTTTCAGAGGCTTCTACATCATCGATCTTTGAGTTTTAGAAAGAGGCAGTCTATAATGAGATGGACTCTATTATGACTAATGGGACTTGAGAGATCACTGGTCGTCCTATCAGGTAAAAACCTGTAGGATGTAAGTGGATCTGTAAAAATAAACAAAAGCCTGATGATACTGTTGGGAAGTACAAGACAAGACTTGTGGCTAAGAGATACACCTAGAAATAGAGAAAGGATTTCTTTAATACATATTCCCTTATCGCTAGATTAACCACCATCAGAGTGCTTCTTGCGTTAGCATATTTCTATGGTCTTTATGTCCATTAAATGGATGTGAAGAGAGCTTTCCTTAATGGAGAGTTGGAGAAAGAAATCTACACGGATCAATCTGATGGATTTGTTATTTCTGAATAGGAAAATAAGGTATGAAGATTATTGAAATCCTTATATGGCTTAAAGCAAATACTTAACCAATGGCAAGAGAAGTTTGATAAAACTTTGACATTCGCTGGCTTTGTTGTGAATAAAACCGATAAATGTGTATATTACGTTATGGTAGGGGTTAAGAAGTGATCTTGTGTTTGTATGTAGATGACATATTTATATTTGGAACAAACACTACATATTTAGTGAGGTCAAATCTTTGTTATCTCGATGCTTTGATATAAAAGACTTAGGAGAGGTAAATGCCATTTTGAATATTAAATTGAACAAAAATGAGGATGTGATCACTTTGAACTAATCACATTGTACTGAGAAAATCTTAAGCCGTTTTGGCTACGAGAGTTGTAAAATTTCTCCAACGTCCTATGATGCAAGCATTAAATTTTGAAAGAACCAAGGGTTAAGTAAAGATCAATTATGATATTCGTAAATTATTGGATCACTCATGTATTTAGTTGGTGCCACAAGATCTAACATTTTCATTTGCTGTGAGCAAATTAAGTCAGTTTATATCTAACCCAGGATATGATCACTGGGAGGCACTTGAAAGAGTGTTGCGCTACTTGAGAGGGACATCATCTTTTGAAATTCATTATACCGGATACCATTCTGTATTTGAAGGATGCAATATTCCAACTGGATTTCTTATACATATGAGATTAAAGTCATAAGTAGTTATGCTTTTTACTTTAGGCGATGCTGCAATTTCATGGAGGTCTTGCAAGCAGATTATATTGACGAGGTCAACAAGGAAGCAAAACTTGTAGGACTTGATACACCAACGTTGAGGTGAATGGTTGAGAGAGTTTCATTAGACTTGCTATTAGTTGAGAAACCAATACTAGCAATCTCGATGTCTTGTGATAATCAAACAAGTGTTGGCCAAAGTCAAAAGTACAAAGGATAATATAAAATCCTCTAGATATGTGAAGTGTAGGCTTAAATCATTAGAAAATCGAGAAACTTTGGAGTGATTGTTGTGAACTATATTAACACTAAGAAAAATCTGATATACCATTTTACAAAAAGGTTAGCACAGAAAGCGATTCCCATTGTTTCTATGGATATAGGAATGAGGCTCATTTAAGTTACATCACAAAGGTAACCTATACCTTGTTGATTAGAGATCTCTTGACTTAGGTAATGAAAAAAACAAGTTGATATTGTAACTAAGAGAGTACATATTCATTGTATCTATATCCTATAAACAAAGTACTCTCAACTGGATGGAAGATTGGCATAAAGGTTTAATGTATTCTTTTGTCCAAATAAGGAGCCCTCCTCATGTACTGTGTCATCTGCGTTCTGCACTACATCAAGTCTGCATTGCTTATTATTCTTCATCAAACTCAACAGTTAGTCGTTCACGCATTTGATCGACTTTGATATTGTATTTTCCTTGTGTATTTTCTAAAGTATAATGAGTAGTTTACTGTTAGTTATGAGTTTAGCATTATTAGTTTTTTATTGTATTTGTCTCTTAATAAAACTTGAAATTAAAATATATCTATATTTTCAACAGTTCACATGAGAGCAAGAGTGAGTGAGCGAGCGAGAGAGTATAATGGAGTGGCGGCCAGGAGAGAGTGAGCGAGAAAGAAGATGCTACGTCTTCGAACGGTACAATATTTTTTTAGTTTTTTCTCTTTTTTTTTGGGTATTTCTTGCGTTGATATGGTTTTTAAACTATAAACACCATCTACAACACGATTACAGCATGCTGATGAGCAATGAAATATGAGCTTCCGATTCGAAAGAAAAAAATCACTATAAACCAAAGACGGATGCCAATATCAACGCCTAGACTGTTCCTATCAAAACATCATGTGGTGATTCACGGACCAGCCAACCGTTGATTCAGGAAATGATGTGATTCTTTTGACATAATGCAATTGCTTTGTCACTTAGGGTATATTCAGATGATATTAGCTTATAATTGTTTTCATCAGCTAATTTATTTTTTACTATAGTGAATTGGCTTATTTAACATAATTAAATTTAAAAAAATTTAAAAATAGAAAAAAATATGTTAACCCATCACAAACAATACAAAAAAAATATGAAAAAAACAAAAATAAACTAAAATAAAAATAGATAGAAAAAGTTGAATAAAAAGTTGGACACTACTACCGAACGCGGTGGTAACGTCCATTGAGCGTGGCCTTAGCACTTCTTTTTCCTTTTTATGCTTGTGCCATGGTATTACCATTCGAGATCGCTTCACATTTCTCCAACGAAATATATCTAGCTATTTTGTTCCCTTTTTTTGTCTTCTACGGACTATTTGATTAAAAGAAAGATATATTCTAGAAACAAAAAAAGAAGAGAGAAATACAAATTATATAGAAGGGATTCGAGAAAAAAAGAGAAGAGAGAAATAAAAATTATAAATAAGGGAAAACGAAAATTAAACCAAAGGCTCAAAAACTTTTAGAGTAAATTTCACAAAATTGCAGGTTTTGAAACATTGGTAACTTAAAACCACAGGTATTGCAACTCTTTTTTTTTCACAAAACCACACCTTCTTAGGCAATCGGTAACACCAATCCTCGTATTGGCTTCATTATCCATCGAACAGCCTGTTCTATCCGACTTGGCCCACCTGCAAGCATTGGCGTCGAGAAGACATGGGTGCTGGCGTGGACGAAGGTGCTAGGTTCACAGCCAGCATGGCTAGGCACTCTCCAGATCCAACCATCGACTAAGGGCCTGTTCTTTGCGGTTGAGGTGATGGCTTTTAGTGCGGTGATGACTTTTTGGTGTTTGCGATAGAAATTGCGAAAAAGAGATACTCGCTGCGATTTTGATGATACAGATATTAGTTTTTTAACGTGTACTACAATTAACTTGTAGACCTCATCTTGAAAAAATACTCCGTTTAAAAGTTAGTTACTATAGCAAAAGCCAAAAGCTGCTTCTAGAAACCGTAAAGAACAGAGTCTAAATCTCCAGATCCAACAATCAAGGCAAGGCTCAACAACACTTCGTTGCCTCCCCGTGTCGCCGCTGGAGATAACTCGAAAACTTATATTAAGCAAACAAGGGGGCCGGGTGATTTAGCATCGGTGAAAACTCTTGACAGAGCTTGCTAGAGCCGAAGGAAGAGGAGTGTTTTTTTTCCTTTGTGGTGACATCTGGGAGAGATTTATTGATTAAGAAATGGCAACATCTTTACATAAGAGTTCGGCATGTTGAAAATATGAGCAATATTTTAATTCTAATTTTTACTAGGAGATAAATACAGTAAAATACTAGTAATGCAAAACTCATAACTTACCATACTTCAGAAAATGTACAAAAAATAATTATAATAGGGTTGATCTATAGCACGAATAACCTAAATTAGATCTTGATAAAGAATATAAAGTAATGTAGACTCGATGCAGTGCATGATGTAGAAGTAGCAGAGCAGGAGTGGTCGCGCAAATGCGCTGCCTAGAAACCTTATTGCCACTCTGTGTAGGAACCCTTTGCGGCAATAGATTGGAGATCCCGCTCTCTCTCTCTCCTTCCGGTGCATGCCGAGAAAGAAGGCCGATAAGGTTCGGCTGCGTAGCACACCAGCATAAATCAACAGAGGAGAAAGTAGAAAGAAAGGAAGAAAGATTTCAATCACTTTGACTTGGACATCTCAAATCTTGTATAGATGTTTCTAGTAACTAACACCATTAACTCAATTAAATTGAATTAATATAGTAATTGATGCCATTAATTGAATTAATTCAGAAGTTTCAATTCACATTCAAATAGAATTAAGAGAGATGGTGGCATGATTTAGCAAAATAAAAAGGTGAATTTAACGTGCCAGGAACAACGTTATAGCATGGCATGGACATCATTAACCGAATTAATTTAGACGTATGAATTCACATTTAGATAGAGTTAAGAGAGAGATGATGGAATGATTTAGCAAAATAAAAATATGAATCTAACGTGCTAGGAACAACGTTATCGCACGACGTGACGCCATTAACCAAATTAATTCAGACGTTTGAATTCACATTTAAATAGAATTAAGAGAGAGATGATGGTATAATTTAGCAAAATAAAAAGATGAATTTAACGTGCCATGACAATGTCGCGCGTCACAAGTCACACGTAAAAATACATGAATACGTGCGAGTGTGAGTTTAGCCAAAGTTCTTCTCATGCCACCCAATGTCATATGTCACATGTTTTATGTAATGGCAAGAACTGCATCTTTTATATTGCTCTTCTCTCACTTGTCCAAGTAATATAGAACTAAATCATACCATGCTTTAGAATTAGAAATGAATGGGCATTTGTCTCATGACCCAATTCTAACATGACATTGCAATCAGGGGCCTGATGCATCCTAACCATACACTGGCCAGAAGTCCTAGCAAGCTCACGAGCAACATGATTTTGTAGTCTCCCCACGGTAGCAAACTCCACATCTTGAAGCGCTTTAACCGGCCGCTCGATCTCCTGTGCAGTGTGCGCGATGAAGGAACGATCAGCGGCCTGCGCCGTCAGTTTCATCGAATGAATAGCGTTGATCTTCAGGGGAATTTTTGCTGGGAACTCTCTCCTTTCTCGTCACTCTGCTGTCTGCACCACGTCTTGTCGGTTTTGCACCGGTGAATTGTGAAATCCCGACAAGAAAGCGACAGAGCCTTCCACAGATAGCTTCTCGACTGCAAATCTTAAAGGGCACTAGACGGCAAGAGAAATCGACTGATGAGAAAATGCCCTAGTTCATACACGGATCTCTTCTTTTCAACTTTTAAAAACTATTTTTTTAACTTTTTCATAGTAATTAGCTTTCAAATAAAGTGTTTTTTAAAACGAAGTCTACAAGTTGATTCTAGTACACACTGTAGTGACTTCATTTATATCGGTTAAAACTGTACGTGAGTTTCTATTACTCCGTACTCTATCTTATGAACAGCTCAAAAACCACAAGACACAACCATAAGCTATAAGCCGAAAATAAAAAGAACAGGCTCACCATGTAATTATTTAGTCTGAGAGAAATCGACTGATGAGAGAAATCAACTTTTAGCGCAAAAAAAGAGAGAGAAGAAGACGAAAATGTATAGGAGGGGATAGCTAGGAATATTAGGGAGCAAATGCCCTAGTATCCGTTAGCAGTTTTTTGTCTTCTTGCAAGGAACATTAGGGGGCATTCGAAATACAACTAAAGCTTTCAGCTTTGGCCTAGCTTTCGACTTTAGAATAGTAGTGGTTAGAAGTAGAAGTGACTGAAAGTGGAATGTGTTTGATTCGATTCGAGTGTTTCGCCTTTGGCTAAGCTGATTCGAGTATTACAAACCGTATGTGATAATCTGGCATTATCACGCACGGTTTTATTAAAACCGCTCGTGATAAGTTAATTATCATAGACAGTTTTGTCTTACAAACCGTCTGTGATGCTAGCTATCACAGACGGTTTGTAGTTACAGCCGTCTGTGATATATACTCCATAGACGGTTTGAAAACCGTCTGTGATAACCTTCGATTATCACTGATCCATAAAGTCAGATGGTTCAGAAAACTGTCTGTGATGATGTTTTTGAACCGTCTGTGATAATGATTTTTGTAGTAATGTAATAAGGATCCTCTCCGTTGACATTGACATGGGCCAGCTCCGCTCCATGACGGTGTCACTGGAGGCCACCGCCAAGGCTTAGGAGATCACCAAGGAATACAGTGGCTGCACGCTCATGGTTGGTGTGGACGACATTGACCTCTTCAAGGGCGTATGCTGAAACACCTGGCCCTTGAGAAGCTGCCTGAGACATACCCGTTGGGGCGGGGGCGGAGCACGTGGTGATGGTGGAGCTCGATCTAGCCAATGCAGTTTCCAGAAGCCGCTTCTAAAAATTGGACGTTTGATTTGCCTTCCAGCTGAATCCGTTTCAAACGTCCAATTAGCAGCGCAATCCAGATGAGAAAATTAGCAATTTTCGTCTGAAGTGAATTCATATGCCATGTAATTATTTGGTTGAGCTACGGACTTAGCTGTGCACCTGTAGTGTTATTCTTATCGATGTATCACGCATCACAAACCTGACACGTGAAAGGTTGAAATATTGAGTATCCTCAAGAAACATTTCACAGTAGTCTGGTTAATCAACCTATACATAAATCCCCTCTAAAAAAACACCTACGCATCAAATCTTGAAATTGCATGAACCTAAACAACTAAACAAGAAGATAGAGGAAGAACAAAATCAGATTCGAAAAAAATCAGAATTGGGGAAAAAATAAAAAACAAAAACAAAAAATGGGGGCATTCCGAGAATTGAACTCGGGACCTCTCGCACCCTAAGCGAGAATCATACCACTAGACCAAATGCCCTTGCGTGCTATCTATTCAAAATTTATATTAACTAACATGACCGTAGTTATGCGCATCGACTTTGCAGCATGCCTACAAAGCTACTACTGGAACTTCCAATTTTTCAATAACGTATGCTTCTGCCACTTCAACAACAGAATGAACACTTCTCGATGATTTTTCAGTTGTGTCGACTAAAGAACTTTACATTCTGATTTGTAAAAGGAAACAAGACGCCCAAATATGTCCTTTCGGGGAAAAAACTACGCTCTAATCTGTGCGAAAAAAATGCAGAACGAGGTGATCCACGCTTATGAAAGCTACCCAGCGGTCAAAGATCATTAATAGGTTTAAAATTATCTGCTATACAAAAATTATATTATTATATTTGTTATTAAAAAAATATTTCATAATATTATAATTTTATTAGTATATTTTAATATAAAGTTATAAAAAGTAGCAGTTAAAAATCGTATATTAAAGAATATAAAAAAAGTCAAGTAAAAAAGAACTAAGCGAGTATGTTACCAACTTATCAACCATGACAAGCAAGTACCTCGTGACCACAACAAGCTTTTTGAGTTATCAGCAGCTACCTCTCAGTGGGTGGTAGAATTATGGATGTACGGCTCTACCTATCAGAGCTGAAATCAGTTTGTCTATTTTTACGTATACGTAAGTATGTCTCAGTAGAGATTTTATAGGTCACGGATTTATGCTCAATTTTTGTAATTCTAGGCGTGTGCTAAAGAAGACACACTACATGTGTGCCTATCTTTCTTGAAATCGAAAGAAAAGCTTTTTTGAGGAGTTGTTTACCTTTACATTGCTAGCATTATACGGCCCTGTGGCTTGGGCTTATGGCTAAGTCGACACCGAATGTGAAGTAGGGAAGTACGATGCTCCTAAGTAACTAAGTTTAGCTTAAAAACTTAGATAATATAGACCTGGGGAAAAATGTTATTCTGGTTTTGGGCCTATATCGGGACAGGATGTGCGTTGTCGCACACCGTGTCATTGTAGGCGTTCTGCCGATAGTACAAGCTCGATCTGCCGGGTTGCCTGGATAACATGAGACGTGATGTCAAAAGATGTTTTTTTTAGTCGTGCTAAACCAAGAAAATATGTAGTTAATCGCGACAGCTCCGGTTAAAGCAGCTGCTCAGCTTTCGGCTTTAAGCACATATACAATGGTATGAATAGCGGTTGTCTGTAATACTATATTTGTACTATGATATAAATCTGACACGTATACATTAGATATATATTATTTAAGTAATATTTAATAAAATTAGATCTAATAGAAGAAGTAGTACTATGTTTATCTAATAGAAGGAACTATGGTCTAATTTCATTAAATACTAGTAAGATACCTATGCGTTGCAACGGAATACCCAAAGAGAGTTATACATATCATAAAAGAAGTACCTAAAGAGGATTACACATATTACTAAACGTTATCCCAAACCATACAATGAACTTCAATTTTCTCTTAAATAAGCATATCAATTAAAACATAAATGTACATGCTAGTAAAGAAATCAAACATGAAGGAGTTATTTATCTAGTCGTATTTGTTGTTTCCCTAAAAAAGATGTGAAGTACATCAATGGCATTATCACAAATGTCATTGCATTCCTGCACAAACGTGCTTACTATGCATAAACTAAAGAAATCATAACCGTGTTCAGTACATGGTTTTTGAGATAGCCTTCATATTATTATATCGTTGATGCTGGATAGCTTTTAAAATTTTTCAATGGGCTATCTAACATGTTCAAATAATATATAGGTGCTGGATAGCCAAATACTCACATTAGAATAACACAAGCCCTAAAGGCTAAGAAATGCAGACTCAAAAACCTCCTCCCTACTTGTTGTGATCTCCGCTAGATGTGATCTCCCCTCCTCCCTAACCTCCTCTCTATCTGCGCACCTCGCCATCGACTCCAGAATGATTCGGCTGGGGTGGCGAAGGGTGTGAGGAGTGACAACTAGGGTGAGATGATTCGGCTAGGGGGAATGATGTAACATCCTGTTATTTTGCAATTGTGATTGGTTCTCAAAACTCAAATTCAAAATCCAATTACTAATTCCCCTCAAATTCCTTTCCCCTATCTCTTTCTCTCTCTCTCCACCTCTCTTCTCTCTATCATGCCACGCCAGAGCGCGAACGCTCACACTCACACCTACGCTGCGCCGCGTTGTGCCTGAATCGCCCGCACCAGCTTCTCTCACTTGCGCCCACTCCTTGGCATCATCATGAATCCTCCTCGCTACCATGGGCATCTACCTTGGCCGCCACACCCCTGCCCTGCACCGCTCGCGCCCTGCACCATCCTGATTTTCCACCCTTCTTCTTTTGCCAAGCGATCCAAGCTTCGTCGACCGGTCTACTCTGCTCGTCCCCGGTATTACTGTCGTTCGCCCTTGGTTTCTTGTAGCTTCGCCGTTCCTCGAGCGTAGCGCATCGCCCCCCTCGGCTGTTGCGTGCTAAATTGCTCCTCTGCCACCACGCGGCCATCGTGGCCTCTTGAACGGTCTTTTCTCCCCGTGGACTTATAAGCCACGCTTTGGCCTCCCCCAAGCTCCCTCAAGCCCCCCTGCACTCTCCTCCTTCTTGCCTCAACTGCCCCTCGCCTTCAAGAGCTCGCCACCATCTCTGCTGAGCTGCCCCTCGGCCAATGCTGTCGCTAGGCCACTTGGTGAACGATAAACTTGGCCAAGTCCTTCCCCGTTATCACCTTACTCCTCTCTTACTCACGCCGTGCTGAATCAGACTTTCCCCCTTGCAGCTCGCTGGAGTCCATCTTCTTCTCCAACTTTGGCGTTCGGACGGCCCATCAATCCCGAGCACCTTCGAGCAATTCCCTCTGCCAAAAGCCTCCCCAGGGCATCATGAAGCCATCCCCGCCACCAAATTGGATAGCCTGTAACATCCCATTTTTGGGCATGCTACCTTCTGCTTGTATTTTGAGTTCATTTGCTGAATTTGGTGTTTAAAGTTCCAAAGCTTAAGTTTAAATTTCAATCTTTGGCTTGTTAGTTGTGCTTAATTCCTCTCTCTCACCAAAATTCAAAATTTTCCTTTTTGGGCTCGGTCCTTTTTCCCTTCCGGCCTAGCTGGCCTTTTAGCCCAGCCAGCTCATCCCCCTCTCCTTCCTCCCCTCCCCTCTCCCCTGTTTTTCCCGAGCGCGCTGGCCGCATCCCCGATTTTTTTCCCTTCTCCCCGGCGCCGATCCTCCCCATGGCAGCACTGTCGCAGCCCCGTACTCTTCCATAGGCCTAGATCCTTACCTCTTCCCCTTTGCCCCGCAGCGTGTCACCTCCCTCCGCTTCTCACCACGGTCACCACCAAAGCCACCCCCAAATTTGCCATCATGTTTGGGCCAGTGTGCTTTGATCAGGGAATTGATGCCTCACCGCATTTGTTCCACCTACGCCGAGTTTGCCCCCTGCCTAGCTTCACTTGCCCTCTCGCCTAATTTCAACCGAAAACCTTCTGTGATAGTTCAATAGCACAGACAATTTGTAGTTAAAATCGTCTGTGATAGTTGCATCATAGATGGTTTAAAAGCCGTCTGTGATAATCTCATGTTATTACTTATCCATAAATTCAAACGACTCATAAAATAGTCTGTGATGTTTTTAAATCGTCAATGATAATCTTTTCCAGTAGTGTAGATGTGTACTGTGCAAGTGGGCCTTGCGTGCCACTTCCATTGTTTCTGATGGAAGTGTAGTTTTCAGTAACGTGAGGAATTTAGAGGGCGTTCGGAATAGCGATGGTTTTTGGTTTTTGCTGAAATTTTACTGTAGCTGGCTTATTTTTTACTGTACCTGAGTTGATTTATTGGGTATAATTAAATTTAAAAAAAATATAAAAATAAAAACGGCACGCTAATCTAGAGCGGACGATGCAAAGGAATACGAGAAAAAAATAAAAAAAATAAAATTTTTTTACTGTAGCGCTACAATACCCGCTACAGTGTCTACGATCGCTGTCGCTCAACACTGACGACGAACGTGAAGTCAACCTGAGCGGGGCCTTAGCTATCACTGCCAGATTCGCAACCAGGTACTTCCGTTGATTCTGATGTATCATGAGTAAATTATGCCCTCCTAATTGGTACCCTTGTAAACACGTAGACAGGTTTGCTTTTTTATGCCTTTAGCTGTCACTGCCAGATTCGCAGGCTATATGAAGTCTAAAAATCTATTGTCATCTCTGTCACCAAATTTATTCTAATAAAGAATGAAAGCTTCCGTATTCGAAATAATTGACTTTATTATTACTGCTAGGTTGGCAAGCTATATGCAGTAAACAAAATTATTGTTGCTGTAATTTTTTGGTATGCGGATGATTAACTAAACTCCGAGTCCTTTAGATGATTTTAGTGCTTATTTAACTTGCAAGAAAGGCACTGGTACCCCTTTCCTTATGATCCCACTCCAAACGCTTTAGTTTTTTAGCTTCTAAATTTTAGCTTATTTTTTGATTTTTTTATTTCTTTGCATTGTCTCAGAAGATATAGTGGTGTTTTCAATTTTTTTAAATTTTTTTACTATTTTTCTGTTTTTTACTCATAAAAATTAACAGCCGCTACAATACTTTTATAGCACACTACACACAAAAAGCCATAATCTCTGGCTTATAAGCCTTTTAGAGCAGGACTATAAGGGAGCTTTATATTGTACATAGTGACACACCATCGTCTACGGGCAAAGCAATAAAATTAGAAAGGCTATCAATATTACATTGTGTTCTCTATTTTCTTGCTCTTGTGTGATTATTCGTTGGTACCACAACCCCCAATCCTACAACATGTTATCAACGCGATAGTTGCCCTGATCAATTGTAAGCATGTAGGTCCCTAATTTTGTTGGTTTAATATTTTGGTGATTAATGACTCATATTTCATCAAGACTAATGTTGATTTGAGTATTGCTAAGGTTAGTTAGGTCTTGACAATGGAAATGGGGTATTCTTGGCATTTCATGGATCCCCAATTGAGTAAATGATGCCAAGCATGATGTTCTTGAGATTAAAGACCTTGTGGTTATAATTGATCTGGAGAGTTGTTTGGACCATTTTAGGTGTCATGTTCTTGTTTTTGCTTTGGTCGTCGTATGGGGGGGGGGGGTTCAAGGTTAGCAGGTTGAGCTTGGTTAGATTGGGGTAGCTAGCTGTGATGCTCACTAGGCCTTCTAGTAGTCAGAAATTGCTGAGGAGCAAGGTTTGGTTGCGATGATCTCGAAGTTTGGATCATTTTGAGCTAAGTTTAAAAATTTGCACAGAGATGGATTATCTAGGGAAGGCCATATCATTAACCTGTACCATTATTCTAGAGAGGTTTGGTTTTGAGAGAAGTTAGGGGTAGATGATCCGAGTGAAGCCATACCTTTGTGGTGTATCATTGGATTAGAAGGGTTCCAAGGTTGGGCAAAGGTAAGGGCGGATGATCTGGATCCACCCATGCAATCAAGGCCTACCATTGGAATAGAAGGTTTCAAGATTTCAAGAAAGTTGGACTCCAATGATCCGGGTCAAGACATACCATCGATCAAAAGTGATTCCAAGCAAGAGCTTGCACTAAGCAGATAATACGGTGTGGGATGGATGGTCTAGGTAAGCCAAATAATCCAAGTTGAGGCATATGATTCATATCTATGCAACAGTCGGATTTTTGAACATTGAAACCGACACATTTTACACTAGGCGAATGATATGGGTCTAACTGAGACAGGGGTCTGTAGTTAATTTTTTAAAAAATGTGTCTACTGTCTAGTTTTTGAATAGATATGTTATATAAGTCGGCCTTGGACATTCATTTTAGCTCTCTTGTGACCCCTAAGCTACAAAAAAACTTTTTTGGGTTTTGCAATGGCACATTGGAGCTTGATTTGAAGATCTTGAATGCCTGAGAGAGATTGAGAGAGATAAAGTAGATTAGGCTTTAGTGCGCACCACTCCTAGTTGCTAGATTTTGCTAGGGTTTAAGTGATATCTTTGGGCTTATTACTTTGAGAATTCGGTGGTTCCTAGATGGCTCTACAGGAGTGCTTTTGGTGATCTTCCAAGGAAGAGCTTGTGGAAGACATCGAGAGTGTTGTGAAGATTCGGAGTCTACCTATCCAGAGTGGAGAAGGACTACCATGAGTGGATGGCTTGATTTCTTATGTGGTGTTAAGTTGGAATGATATTCTTGTAAGAGTGCTTCAATGAGAATTAGGGGAGATCACCGAATTTGTGAGACCTTGGTAAAAAATTAGTTATGCCTCTTGTCTCTTTTAAGTTTTCACATTTATTTTTTTTTGTTTTTTCAATTCATAGATCATTAACTTGTGCAGTATAGGAACTTAGGTTGCAAAAACTTCACTAGACTTGTGACGGAGTTGTTTGACTACACTAGAACCCTTAGGCACTTAGGTTGGACTACAAAAGGTTAAGTTTTTAATTTGACAATTAGCAAAAAGAATCCAATTTGCCCTTTCTTAAGCATCTGATCCACTTCGTCAACCTATTTCAAATATTTGCGGTGGTTATTTGGCTATGCTTTTCTATTCTCCAACATCTCCATCAATGGTGGATTGATCTACTTGCCAACGGCAAGTCTCCCTCCCTCTCTCACTTGTGCTGCCAACGGTGGCATGCACACCACGAATGGCGGTACCCAACCAGCCAGCTGCGCCAACATCATAGCTACCATTGCTAATTTGGACTATGTCCAGCCACCCCAATTGTCAACTTCATACCTAGGGTGGGGTTCTTTTTGAGATGTAGTTTATGGCTTTTGGCTCAAAATTTTTATTTTTAGCTATTCGCAAGAGAAATTACGAAGAGGGAGACAGGTGTATGCGATTTTTACCGGTATAACTGAAGTCGATATAGTGTGTACTACAATCGACGAGTAGACCATATCTTAAAAAACTTATCGTTTAAAAACTAGTTAGTGTAACAAAAAGCGAAAAGCCAAAGCCACAATTAGATCGAACCTACCCCTATTCAACTTCAATTCAAAACTTAAGATGGCTACAACACCCTATTCAACTTCAATTCAAATAACTTGCAGATTGTGAGTCTTCAGATGACTACACGAACTAACTGTCTCCACCCTCTCAAAAAGACACAACCTCACCGTGACACGTGGAGAATTGAATCCAACTTTTATATGTTATAGCTAATCATCTAATCCCCTAAAAAAAGAGCTAATCATCTAATCCAACCCACATTATAATTCATGGTCAATTTGGTTGTTGAATTACGTTGCTTTCTTTTCTCCGATTAGTGCGTGTACTTCTATTTATTATCCTTTTACAATGATTAACATGTGAATTCCCGACTGCACCTTCCTCACAAGATCAAGGCAAGGGGGCTAGAAATTTCAATACCACAATCCATTCATCACACACATCTCCATGTTACTACACAGCAGAATGTAACAGAGTTAAAAAAAAATAGAAACAAACAACGAGTCATCAATCAAACACATCGAGTTGAGCTCAAAGTTGAGATCCTGTCTCTAGCAATGGTACGAATTTAACAGGTAATTTGTGGCTCGTCTCTCTTTCCGTTGTATGCAAACCCTAGCTGTTTGCTTGGCTATCTATAGGTATGTTCTTTTCAGTTTCTTAAAATGGCTTTTGACTTTTGTTATAGTATCTAACTTTCAAACGGAGTATTTTTTTAAGATGGAATCTACAAGTTAATTATAGTACATGTTAAAAACCCAACATATGTACCATCCAAAATCGTAAGTGAGTATCTTTCTCTCTGTAATCTTTATCACAAACAGCTAAAATTTAAAAATTTCAGCCAAAAACTATAAGCCACAGCAAAAAAGAACAAGCCTTATCAAAACTGGCATTACTAGCTCCTGTCACCCTCTTCATTTCCGGTTCATCAATCTGCAGTTTGTGTAATTTGTCATTAATAGGTCGAAAATTGGATTCTTTTCCATGACAAGTGGGCCTCTCCGTCCCCATTGTCAGAGGGGCATATATGTAATTATACCTAATCCTAGGAGCGTCTGTGAGATCGAAGGAGTCCTTCAATTTCTTGCTTAGCTCCCTGCCCTGCGCAGGTCGGCAGCTACTTCCCGCACACCCAAACTCTCAACACCACCCAAGAAACCGAGCCAAGAAGAGCTGCCGCGATGCAGCAGCCGATGCCCATGCCGGCGCCGGTGCCGGCGATGCCTCCGGCGGCAGGAATCACCACCGAGCAGATCCAAAAGGTGCCCCCCTCTCTCCACCGTTCTTGCGGTTCTTGGTAGGGTTTGCGTGCCCCCTTTGTGGGGGGTTTTGGCCTTCTTTCCGGTTAAAGATTTGATCCATTTGCCTGTACTGATCGGGAGGTGCTAGTCAGGTTTGTATGCGTTCGGCTCGATTGATGGTGGGCTTAGTCTGGTGGATTCGTAAAGATGCTGTTTTTATTCATCCTTGATGTGATTTGACCAGCTATGTTTGAAGTTAGTGATATGGTGCTCATTGAATAATTGATATTTTCGTCCTCAGATTCGATAAAGGGCGTCTCATTTGGGTATAGTGTTATGACCCTGCTGTAAACATATGGTGATGCTGCTTATTGTTGTAAATATTGCGGTATAAGCATATATTTAGATTCAATTTCAGCATATTTAATAATGACACAAGCATGATACAAAAGGCATATTAATGACTTATCAACATGTATACATATGAACCTTGTAAGCCATTGAAAATGAAATATATCCCCAACATATATATCATGTGAGAGTCTATAATCATTATATTCATTCATATGTGAACAATTTAATTCATTGCAAATGAATACTGATATCAACATAACCTGTATGACCAAAATCAGCATGTTAACAAGAATTTGAGTGTTATTTATTGCTCTTAGAAGGCTAGTTGCACAAGATCCATTTTTAGCCGTCTCTGCCATGACAAAATACAATCTTAATTATATATGACAGCTTATAAATTTGATCTTGAGCTTAAATCAAAATTTTCTATTAAAGAAACTACCAGATCACGATTATAACTTGTTGAACATTAAATAATATCACAATAATCAATCTAACATTCACTGAACAGGAACAATATTGATTACTTTAGCATAGCATAACTTTGTTGATCAACTACAGTGACCGAATAAAGGATTACACATCACAAGTTCAATGAGCAACAAATAATACACAAGGATATCAATGATCAGGGTATAGCAAATAGCAACCCAACCTACAACTCAAGATCAATCTTATACTCAAGATCATATATAACTTCAGTTTTGTGTCATTTCATCACCGAGCAATCAGCCCATAGAATTTTCTTTGCAATTTTTCAACTAGTGATGACTCACAAATATAGGAAGTAGATCACAAAATTGCAAAGAACCAACAGCGGTGATACTCAAAATCACCGTGAAGAAACCAAACGAGGCAAGGCACGCACGTAGCGCTGTTCCAGAAAACCAAGCACTCCACCGCGCCGAGCAAGGAGACGATGGCAATCGGAGATACAATGCCACACTTCCACTTCGAGTAGCCGAAGTAGAAGCCGAGGGTCGGGTGGACGCTGCACAAGACCGACAAGAGCTCCGGCCACAGAGCACGCATAAACACCAAAGGGCAAACCTTGGTTTTTCTTCTCGACTAGCCGCAAATCCATCCGAACCAGCCTTCGACCGGAAATCCCCAAATCCCTTCACAACCAGATCTCAGACGAAAAGGCGCAAGGAAACTGCACGGGGGAAATCACAGAGAAGGCGATTCGGGTTCCGAGGTCACCAGCGCTGGTGAAGAACACGATAGATCAGTGTCCAAAACCCAGATCAAAGCCTAGCCAAGAGACAAGAAGATCAAGGTGGAAAGGAACTCATTGCTTCGAGTACCGAACAAAGGAGGAGCTTCCTTTTATAGAGGTGGAGGTAGGTGGGTGGCAGCCATGGCCGGCGCTGAAGCACCTGGGCCAGTGGAGCCTCCGTCGTCGCCTTTGCCGCCAGATCCAATCGGCCGGAAGAACCGGTCAGGATGAAACCTCCCCACTGTGCACGCCCGAGAGGGCTTCGGCCCTATCCCTCTTCTGTCCCACCAACAGGTGGGACCCCCTTTCCTTCTTTTTTTCTTATCAAATTGTGAAATTATCAATTTGCCGTTAGGAGTTCAACACTTATTTGATAAAAGACCTGTCTCTGTACTTCTAAGGTTTACTGGATAAAATAGAGCAATGCTTATGCTTGCTATTACAAAGATGTACATTAGGGAATTTGATGTAGACTATAGGCCTGTTCTTTGCGGCTTCTAGAAGCGGCTTTTGACTTTTGCTACAGTAACTAACTTTTAAATGGAGTATTTTTTTAAGATGGAGTCTACAAGTTAATTGTAGTACACGTTAAAAAACTAATATCTGTATCATCAAAAATCACAAGCGAGTATCTCTCTTTCCGCAATCTCTGTCACAAACAGCCAAAAAGCCATCAGCCGCAGCCAAAAGCCATCAGCCGCAGCCGCAAAGAACAGGCCCTATTACTATTGGGACCAGGTTTTGAATGTAGTGTTGAATCCCTGTTTGTGGCATGTCCTTTTGTTATATCGCTTGCAACACAACATGCTATTACCCTTGACTGTTCCAACCAGAACCAAACTGATGTTTATGTTTTTCTTATGTGTTATGTAGCATTGACTTCATAGCTTCCATCAGCTGCTCATCGAAGCCTGAAAATTGTTCATCTGTTTGAAACATTTGCTTGTTTTTGCAAACAATTAGGTCCTTGTTCTAATATTAAAAGCACTTTGGAATTGTGGAAGGTGTCATGGCTCATATAGAGAATCCATCAGCACGCCTGTACGGTACTCTATGTAATAGAAGTTCTTTTTGTGTTTTGTGGGGGTAGATTTTGTTAGGTTTCTTTGGACTTGATATGCTAGTCCTGGTAAACTCCAGTCCTTGACAGGCTTAGCTGAAGTGACTGGAGTTTAGCTAACCTTCTCCTTCTTATAGACTTGCATAGTACTGGTAGTAAAACATGAAGTTTCATTTATGGGAGGCTCACAATGTGATTGAAAAGTGATTTTATTAGAAATACCCTAGCTGTGCCTTATCTTTCAGAATCTTACTTCCGGTCTTCATTATGCCTTCTCTCAAAAGAAAAACTCCTTGCTTCCTTTAATTCTTTTAGTCTCGTTTGTTGATTTTCCAATTCAACTGTTGCTTTTTTCTTTGGTAGTTAGTAACTGAGTTCTGCCAGCAGCTACTATTTGAACGGGCAGTATTTTGTATACTGTATCACTAGATTCAAACATGCTTGTTTTTTTGCTTAATGCTGGTGATGCATATATTGCTTGCCGGCAATGGATAATGATTTGCTTTGTTGTACTACAATAAACCCAGATTTGTACAATCATGTTGTAGAGAGATACCTGGGGCAAGTCTTTCTGAACTATCCTTCATGTGCTCCAAGTTAGCAAGGGTATCCATGGTTATGCTGCCCACATAGTGGACTAAACATTTTCACTTCAAACAATCTTTAGTTCTTTACATTTAAACTAATGCTATGTGGTTCTAGCTTTGTAATTTGGGCCTTCAAATGATTCAAAAAATCTTTTGTCGTGATTTATGGTCCTCGTGTTTTCTTGAAGAACCATATACCTTCTAATAGTGCAAAACTACAACTATTCTTTTGTTTATTTTTATTAAGGGTATTAGAGATAGACTAGGAATTGTATTATTTCTTTCTTTATATACCTTTTGTTTCCTTATCAGTATATGGTATATTCCCCTGTGATATCTCTTTATACTACTTATTTTTATTGCCCTTTGGGCTTCATGAATACACATACAATATTCATAACATGGTATCAGAACTTAGATTAAAACCTTAACCTCGATAGATTAAAACGTTAACCTCGATCTATTTCTGCTGTTGCTGCCCTAGGAGGATTGATCTCTGTTCCTGGGGGCGGCCACCTCGTTGGGCTGCGTCGACTTGCCGCCACCTCGTCTCCAGCCACCGCCGTCCTTAGGTCACCGATCCTCGGGCTCTCACACCATCCAAATCCGATCTGGATGGGCCATTGTCTTCTTCGGGTTGCCGGATCTGCTGGAGGAGAGGAGCCGACGCTCATCGCGTCTTCATCGCTGCCTGGATTCGCCGTGGCTTGCCAAGAACGCCGCTGTCGGTGCCCACCTCCATCTGAGGTCGTCGCATTGCTGCCTGAGGCCACGGGATCAGATCCGGCTAGATCTCGTTGTTACCATGCCGCCCCAGCCCGGATGCGGCTACCTCTGCGCCGCATCCGACGAGCATGGATCCGGCTGCCTCGACTCGCCGCCTCGCCTGCACCATGGCCGTCGGGCTATGGGTTGAGGGCCTCCGGATATGGGTGCCGCACCGTGCCCACATCGCCGGTGCCATGTCGGCACTCGCCCCCACGTCACGCTGCCGCAGGGCTTCCTCTCGGCCACCACCAAGCCTGGATCCGGCCATCTCCACCACCGGCCTTATCGCTCCAGGCCGCCGCCGCCTCGCTTCGGGCGCGTTGCCTTTAGATCCGGCTCTCCCGTTGGTTGTCGCCTTCGCCGCCACACACTGCGCTGGCCGCTAAAGCACCGCGCTCGCCCCGATCGCGATCCGACCATCGTCTCCCACCCGCCTCCGGTCATTGCGTTGCGCTGCAGCGCGCGCGATGTGGCCGCTACCCTGTGCCTCCGATCCTGCTCTTCCTCCACGCTGAGCGGCTGGAGGCCAAAGGGTGGCAGTGTGGGAGTGTGGGTGTGGGGTGAGGTGGTGTGGACTATGGAAGGAGTGATGGGGTGAAGTGAGAGGAGAGGAGGGGAATATGAAGGCATAGTGACATGGCTACTGCTAGTATCCATAGTCTATTGAGTCTTTTTCTTTTGAGTCTTTCATTGCATCCATCTCAAGTCCGTAGTCTCTATCTTTCAGTTCGTTTAAGCCGTGTGAGTCCACAAATTTATTGTCAATATAGAAGCATAGAAATTTTATTTTTACATGGCAACAGCTGCCGCTCTCTGAGCTGCGTGCAGATCGTAGACATCGTTATGATGCCATCGCTTCTCTAGCTGTCGTCCCGAGCTTCTAAGGCCGCCGTGCTTCTTCTGCACTTTGTGCACTACGTCGCCGTTGTCTTGGGCTTCGATTTGCGCCGTCATGGCTCTATTTATTCCTTTTCGGCTTGATTTGACAGTTTTCTCTATTCAAGAGCTGCACGCTATGACAATATTATCAATATTTGGATTTCGGATTTTTTCTATTTTAGTGTCAACTCTTTTTCAAATACAATGCTATTGCATATACCTTATATTTGAGGGAGATGTTAAGAATATTATAGATAGAATATGAATTGTATTATTCCTTTCCTTATATGCCTTTTGTTACCTTATCAGTATATATCATATTCCCTTGTAATATCCTCTTATACTACCTATATGTATTACTCTTTGAACCTCATGAATATACACACAATATTTATAACAATTTTATGGTTCATTTGGGCCTTGTGTTTGCATTTACTAATTCTGTGAATGCTATTTTGCGAATTTCCATGTTCCCTAACTGACTTTATTACTTTTGCAGTATCTGGATGAAAATAAGCAACTTATTTTGGCTATCTTGGAAAATCAGAACCTGGGAAAGCTGGCAGAATGTGCTCAGTATGTAACAACTGCATCTTTTTTCTGGATTTTTACAATTTGATATGATCTTTCATTTGACTAAATGATGAGCCATCCTGCTTTGTGGCACATACATGCATTAGTTGAATCTCTCATGAGCAAAATGCAATTATCTTGTATTGTTGTCATCTACTCATCTTCCCCCGATATTCGTCAATTGTATACATTGATTGTTTCTGACATGTCACATGCCATGTAATAATGAAATTGTCATGTATTAGTTTCTTTGTTGTTTCATGTAATGAATAAATGTGCAACTGAAAACTGCAGTGATGGCCAATATATTTTTGCCTGGTATAATATAATTCTTGGTTGATAAGTACTATGTAGCTCATAGCTCCACTAAAAGCATGAGTCCCTTGGTGTTCAGCATGGCTGGCATTGTGTGAAAAATGAGTTATCACCTACTGATGAGTACTAGTTTTCTAAGTTCTTGACACATTGTAGAATTTTCATGCTACCAAAAAGGTTATATTGAACACTCTATGAATCATACAGACTACAAATAGAGTGATTGCTCAAGGATTCTCACAAAAATGCTTTGTTAAATTTGGGCCAAACTTTGTACCTGGCATCATGCCATCATGAGTTGTTGCAGTACGTGTAAGCCTACCCAAAAGATGAAAACCACTAGAATGTTGAGGCATAAGCTTGAGTGAGGATTTCCATAAGTTTTATGGGGCTATTTATTGGAAGGAAGCATCACTATACTGGCAACGGTTTCATGTTTGACTAAATTTATATTGTCACAAATTCAAGATGATACAGTAATTTTCCTAACAAGAATAATGTTATCAATTTTAGGTGCTGTTTTCCTAATTACCAAAAAACATGTAGTCACAGTTTTCTAGTGACTTGTATTAATGTGGATTGTTGACACAACATATGCACTATGGTCTACAAAGTATTTCTATGTTATACGATGTGAACATATATCGCCATACAACCCCTAACACATCCAGATGGATTCTGACATGACAAAATTATATAATGTAGTGTGATAGCAGTGCTGAATGATGATGCATATCTTGAACAACATACAAGCATTAATATCTATGTCCTCAGCCAATATATCCCCTATGCGAGATTTCCATCCTTTTGTATCCTGTTCCTCAGAAGGATACTGGCAATGCTAGTATCTCATATTGTAATGAGTGCTTTTTTTTTTCTTATTTTTAAAATATGGCTACCATTCTTTATGCATTCAGTTTGTTTCGTATAGCTTATAAACAAAATTGTCACAATTTGTACACCTAGGAATTTCCACTTTATAATGGCTGAGAGTGACAGACATCATATTAAAATTCAATGAACTTGTATGTCAAATCATATACACTAATTAATATTTCCATAACCGGTTAGGCAGTTACTCTCATGTGTTACATCGTAATAATATACCAAATCACCCTTCACAAGTTATCAGAATAAAATTCAAGTCTTAACAACATCCCAGCCACCATAGCATAATAGTTCTATGCAGCAGATAGATTATTTTCCTTGGTAAACGTCAACTAAAAACCAAGCAACCATGTCAGAAAAATGCCTATATATGCCGTGTGCGGTAAGCCGGTAATTAACATCCAAAACTGTTAACACAAGCATTTGGCCATTTCTAATCCATGTAAATTTATAGTGTAATATGTTCACTTTGTGACATACAGCACATGGTCCATATGTCCTAACTAACTAGGCTTTACTCACTTCTTTCTTTCGTGGACTTCACATTGTAATTATGTTGGCTATTGCCCCTAGCAGTGCCAAGTATGATATTGCTGTCAGCACACCCATGTGCAATCTTCAACGTGTCATCAGTGCCATTGGCATGCATGTCTTTGGTTCTTTTCCCATGCATCATGTTTGTTGCCTGTGCACTCATGTGATAGTTTTTCTAATCTACTTTCCATTACAGTGCTTGTATTATTTTTTCTAATCTACTTTCCATTACAGTGCTTGTATTATATTATTTCAGTAGATAGATGTGATGAACACGTTTTCATATCCATCAAAATTTTCTTATGTGAACGCGAATGTGGTTTACCTTCTGAAATGGATATGGAGAAATGCATGTAGATTAATGGTAAATTTCTCTCCAATGAAACTTTCAGGTTCCAAGCCCAACTTCAGAAGAACCTCTTGTATTTGGCTGCAATTGCTGATACCCAACCACTGACCTCTGTAAGCCGCCCTCAGGTTTGTCATGTTCTAGACCTCTATACATGTATCCTTTCTTCTGCATGTACTGATGTTATTTCTGCAAACAGATGGCTCCACCTGGTGCATCGCCCGGGGTAGGGCATTACATGTCACAGGTGCCAATGTTCGCTCCAAGGACCCCTCTAACGCCGCAGCAGATGCAGGAGCAGCAACTGCAGCAGCAGCAAACTCAGTTGCTTTCTTTTGCTGGACAAATGGGTGTGAGACCTGGGGTTGTCAACGGCATGCCCCAGTCTCTGCAAGTTGAACTACCTCGTGCAGCCAATTCCCAGACAGCAGCAGCAGTAAGCAAGCAAGATGCAGGTGGGGCCACCTTGGAGCCTTCAGGCACTGAGAGCCACAAGAGCACTGGCTCTGATGGAAGTGACTAGGCTGATAATCCTAAGAAAGTTATGAATTAGCCTTTTAGGTTGTGAAATGCATGTATATTACCAGTGAACGATGAGAGGATCACTCCTGTGCCCTTTAACGATAAGTGGCCATGATCTTTGCTGAATGATGATGAGTAGTTGTTACATTTACCTTTATGTTTTCAGTCTGTAGAACAAACATAGACTCTTGTAATATTTGCTGTGTTTGGCTTTCCACTCTGCGTTGTTGTAGGCTTGTAGCCATTTTATATGGAATAATCTGTCCCGGTTGCTTGCTTTTCATGAATGTTGTTTGTTAGCTGGACGGTAGTCTGAAAGCTTGAAAAGGTTGCCCCAAATTGGAATGGTTATATCCCATTAGATGCTTCTCTCCAGCAATGGTTGCTGCCTTGATATTAAGTATGATTTTCGTATTAAGAAAAGTGTTTCCTGATAAAGTGATTGAGGAGTTGAAGCCGGTTATGAATGTAATTATGATACAAATTTTGATGCCTGTGAATTGGAAAAAGGATCCTGGTTCTTGTAGAACAGTGACATTATTTCTCAATATTGAGGCTTCATACGAAAATCTTGATCTCAATTTAATGGGTCAGTAAAATGGAGCATACTGGGTGGTTGAACCCTCATCAAGCGAATCAAATCATAAAGATAGCAGGATTCGGCCAGTTTGGCTGTTAAATTCGCGGAATATAAATAGAGTTTTGGGACTTCTCAGACACCAAACATGTAGTTGCTATCGTATGTTGGATGTTGCAGTAGTAGTAGAGAGAAGCCGTCTCCATGGGTCCATATACTGACATGTCTACCCAGAGAGGAAGAGTTTTACCCTAGTACGAATATTGGCTTGGGAGGTATCGGGAACAGGAAATACACGGTATTGAAAACTTTCTAAACTGATACTTGATATGCTTGTGTTTTTGCACTGGTTGTCCAATGATATCTCCTCTCAAAGGTAACCTTGACGGTTGAATCTAGCTCCTGTGGCCCGGATCAAGTCGGGTGGGAGATTCCAATCCATTTATGTATTTTTCAAATCTGCATCAAGGGGCTAAAAATTGATAGATTCTCAATCAAATGCCTTGACATTATAGTGATTTTCGTATTTTGGGTAGGCTTAAATGTACTGCATGGCCTCATTGACGCGAGGTACATACTTTGTACCTATTTTAAATGAAGAATTTTTTAAGAATTTTTGAGCAATCTCTCTATTCGTTGCAAAAATCTTGTGAAAATATCGGTTTGGAACGGTGCATTAGTTTTATTATGCTTGCCATCTCTATGCGATATATATATCCATATGAAACTAACACTTCTGCCTCCATGCATAGAATATTATAAAGGATCTAAAACATCGACCAAGTTTCTTATTTTATCATGATTATCGGAAACTTTGAAAAACTGGGTTAAGAAAGTGCTCTGGTTTATATGTACTTTCACATAATTTTAGCTTGATATTATATTTACATATTTATGTAATATTGACAATTTACCTCCTGAAGTTCTCAAATCGTGTTCGTGGCACATTCCTGGCGTACTAAGTAAACGCGAGTATCAAAATGGCCGAAGTAGAAATTACTTCCCAGCTCTGTAGGTTTCTCAGGACCGTACAACTTTTTTTTTTCAGCACACAGAGTCAACAAAGCACTTAGGAATAAATGACTTGACATACAAATGGCTAGTAACTTGCTGCAAATTGCAAATGTTTGTTTGCCTTGTTGTGTGACATCTTTTTATTCAGTTCAAAATTAACAACTTGCAGCAAATCATCAATCTTCCATGCATGCAGTGATATCTCAATAAATCGGAGATGGGATGTTTTATGACGAAAAGTTGTGCAACTGGAACTTGTGGTGGTCAAGATGGTCTGGAGAGTCCCTACTAACTACACGGTTGGTGGAATCATGTGTGGATTTTCTACTATTTGACCCTGTGATCAAGCAGAAACTTTCTAAAAAAACACAGTGCACCTGAAAGGGTGCTCCAGAATGGAATGAAAGGTGGCCATGATTTTCGAAAGATTTGCTCCACATTGACTACATTAGTCTTCATTAAGTATGGGCTTCTTACTAAAGATTAAGTTTCAATGATAAAATGAGATTCAGCTAAAAAAATGATAAAATGAGTCTTGCTTAGTTGAACTCTGTCATGAATTACGATCACCAAATTTTTTATGCCAATGAATTTGGAAAGGGATCTGTACTCTAGTGGGAATTGGACGCAGGACTTGGACATTTCTTCTCATCTCTCAATATAAAGGATCTGGATTCTAGTAGCTTCCCAGCACATGAAGCTTCACACGAAAATCTAGAGAGTAATGTGGTTTGTGACTTTGTATACTCTCATATGCATGTTGACTTGGGAGGCATAGGGAACATGCTTACATGCAGGTATCAAGAAGTACAATATGAAGGCACAGGGAATGAAATAGCTCTGCATGTGTGTAGAGTGAAAGAAGCTCTTCTTTTTTTTCCTGGCTAGACAACTTACCTAGATGAGTGCCCCACGGTTGTCGTAAGTTCTACTTTCTCGCTTGCAGATACTTCTCTATTTATTATTTAATTAATTATACCGTAGGGGTCTCTCCTGCGGTTTCTGATTTTCAGGTGAAAAAAAATGGAAACGTTCTAATTAAAACGGCACATTGTCTGCCCGTGTGATGTTGCACTAGTGTTGAAGTGATGCCTTCTATGTTAGGTTGGATCACTATTACGATTTGACCTCTCATTCAAGCATAAAATTGTCGGAATACACATATGGGGTGTAGAGAATTTGTAGAGTCCTGATTGCTAGTTGCATTATTTGGTGTAGTGATGTCTCCTTTGTAACCTTTCACTAGTAGGATTTGTAATCTTTGACCAGTAGGATTTGGTGAATTTTTTCTCAAAATATTCCAATTTTTATTCAAAAATACAGAAATATACCCGCGTGAATTTTTTTTACAAGAATAGCCTCCAGTTACACAACCGTTGGGCAACTGAAACCTCTCACCTAACGGCAACACGATACACAGCCAGTCTGCAAACCGTTGGGTGATATTGCAGTCGTCCAATGGTTGGGCGACTTGGACCTATCACCCAACCATTGGACGATTGGAGTTGCAGTCGCCCAATGGTTAGGCATCTGTGCCCGGTATATAAGAGGCTGCGCGGCTGACCCCAGCCGTCGACCGAGAACAGAGAAGAGGAGAACAAAAAAAAGAAGAGAGGATAAGAGAGAAAAAAGAGGAGAGGAGAAGAGAGGAGAGGTTCCGCTACTTTACGAGGTAATTTTTTTTGGTTTTAGTTAATAAATTTATAGAAAGTAAATAGTTTGTTTAGATTGCATAGAAATTTTGATATGAAGTAAATAGTCGTAGAAAATGTAGTCAATGTAGTTACAGAAAATTTGTATTCTTAGAAAATTTTAGCTGCTAGAAATTTAGTGAATATTACAGTTGTAGAAAATTTAGTCGGTATAGTTGTAGGAAATTTGTATCCGTTGGAAATTGTAGTTGTGGAAAATTAGCGTTTGTAGAAAGTCGTAGTTGTATAAAATTTAGTTAATATTATGTTAGAAGTTAACATCCATATAAAATTATAGTTGCAAAAACTTTAGTAAATATTTGTATATGCAGTAAATAGTTTATTTTATGTAACACATTATTAGATAACATTTATGATTAATTAGGAATGAATTTACAGTTGTTAATACATTGGAAATACATGCATGCTGTTAGAACGAGTGTATTATCATTTTAATCAGTATATTATGTAAAATGTCGAAACCAATTACTATTAATTTACGTTAGGAGAGAGGTCGAGCAGTGAGAGAGGAGCGTTATCGGTGTGCATGGGAGCAAGCAGGGAGTTGGTGCATATTGAGGCGGAGGAAAGGGAGCGGTGTTAATGCGAATGAGGAGGGATGACACTATGAGGGTAGTGTAGTTCGTCATGATGACGAACGGTCGTAGAAATGTAAATTACAGTACATTAGTACTTTTGTAATGTGCGATGCGATTTGACTAGTTACAACATTCAAAATATTTGCAGGCAGACATCAGTAATGCCGATACTCACTACGTTGAAAGTGTATTATGGTGTCAGCACTGTTCGTGAAGGTCAGAATGGTGTTGACTTGAGCAGTTTTGCGCAAGGCACTCTGGTACACCTGGACGGTGATAATGCTGGAATTGCAGATGTGATGCATTGGCTTACCCGCAGCTTCTCCTTGAACCTTGAGGTATGCAGCCTCATCATATAAGACCAAATGGTGTAGCTTTTCACTATGACAAGACCAAACGGACAGTTTTGCACAGTGACAAGACCAGACAGGCCAGCTTTGTATAGTGACAAGACTAAAGGGTGCAGCTATTCGCAGTGACAAGACCAGACGGACAGCTTTGCGCAGTGATAATACCAAAGGAGCCAGCTTTGTACAGTGACAAGACTAGACGGACCAGCTTTGCACAGTGACAAGACCAAAGGGTGTATCTCTCCACAGTGACAACACCAGACGGGCCAACTTTACGCACTGACATTACCAGACAAACCAGCTGTCCGCGGTGACGACACCAGATGGGCTAGGTTTACACAGTGACAATACCAGACAGGCCAGCTTTGTGCACTGATAAGACCAAAGGGTGGAGCTCTCCATAATGACAAGACCAGATGGGGCAACTTTGCGCAGTGCCAAGCTCACACGTGATAGCTTTGCGCAGTTACAATACCAGGTAGGGCAGCACTCTACCTCATGACCTACTCACAACAAATTAACCACTCCATACCACCCCTTTGGGTTATAAAAGGAGGCGGAAGAGATCTAAGAGAGAACACCAAACAACCAAACCCCACACTACACTATAGCTTCATCCACTACGTCGGGATGGACAAGAGGCAGAAGAAGCAATGGGATAAGATGATGAACCAATGGGAGGAGACCCGCGAACTAGTAAGGTCTGCTACAGCCCACGGCGAACAAGTAAGGGCAGCAGCAGCCCTGGTCAAACAAGCGGAGCGTGCCAGGAGGTTAGCTCCCCGCAAAGACAGCCCTCATAGTCGCAACCCTGTCCCGAACGCTCCAACCGAGCGTTCACTGCAACACCCGCCCTAAGGGTGAGACGCTGCCCCTCTGTTGGTGTAGGGACCCATGTAAGTTCTTCAAGTCTAAGCACCAGCTGAGTCTGGGCATGTGTTACTAGAGTTGCGCAAACTACTCCTGTGAGTATCCCAACTGCCGTCGGGACACAAGCAACTATCGGTAGTCGATAAGGACCAGTGACAGCGTGTTCCTCCCCCACTATTTCGCTTTTAAAGTACGCACTACCAACCTCTCCTCTCTACCCATAGTCCCCAGAATAGTTATGTGGCTACCGCAAGTGGATCGACCTAAAGATCCACCCGTATGACTAGTGGACTCTCGACTTCGTGGAGTGGAATGTCAAAACGGCCTAAGAGATCCACAAGGGGGAGCGCCGCAATGATGAGCAAGCGGAGCTTATACGTCAGGAGTCGAAAACTCATCTCAAGGCATGCGCGTATAGGAAGCACGATGCTTGCGAGAGGGAGCGCGACAAAAAAGAGAGATGGTGACCAAAGCCAAAGAGGCCACTGCAGAGTTCAAGCAGAGCTCGCAAGGAAGGAAAAATAACCCCAGTCCACATAGTAGGATGGACCATTCTGCACTACTCCCCCGAAGCACAAATTTATTTTCATTTAAAAAAGGTGCGTATGTATTGTAGGAGCTATTCGGTTTCGTGCATAGTGCGCGAAGCTCTTTCTTATGCTTGTACGCAAACTCTGTATGCCATGTTATTTTCAGCTTTATTATGAAGTCTATTTCATTTCACAAAAGCACATCTCATCGTCTTTTCGCATTCAATTTTTGGCGTACCATCCCAATGGTCCTAGAAAAAGATTCACAAAATTTCTTGCACTACAATAACATACGACGATCGCAAAATATTATTGCACATCTAACAGATTTTGTACCAATCATAATCTATAAAAATCACAAATGGATCAACCGACATTGTCTCCCGTTATTTTTTTTTCCAAAAATACGATTTGTACATCAAATTTCATACATGTTACAAACGTACAACAATTGTCATTTACCCCCATATGCAGTCAGGGGGGTCCAGTTGTGCAAAAATGGACTGAAATTGCAATCGCCGAACGGTTGGGAGCAACAATCAAATTTAAACTAGGTTTAAATAAAAATTCACATGTACAATAATTTAAAAATAAGTTAAGTAATTTAAATTACTGGGAGCAACATGATCAAATGTGTAACTAGCCTTGCTCGAGGTCTTACTGCTATGAAACGTCAAAATCATACTCTCCGTATTTATCGTAGTCTACACGGAAAGAACCAAAACAAATAAAATCAAACAAATATCATATAAAATTCAAAAATTCAAAAAGAGTCTAGAAATAGGTTGTTTAGGATTTTTGAAGAATTTAAAATTTTGAACGGGTCCAATCGGAGCTAGGATAAAAAAAATAGGGGCTTCCGAAAGTTTCAAACTAAAGAAAAAGGAAAAAAAAGGAGACGTTTACACCAGTCCGATCTACCAGAGATTTTCGGACTAGATTGATTGGCTGTAGTCGCCCAATGGTCAAGCGACTGGTTCCAGTCGCCTAATGGTTGGGCGACTGAAGCCTGTCGCCTACCGACCTAGCAACTGCATTTGTGTCGCGCGGTGGTTGGGTGACAGACTCTAGTCGTCCAACCGTTGGGCGATTGGAGGCCATTCTTGTAAAAATTTTTGTATGAGTATATTTCTGTAATTTTGAATAAAAAATAGATCATTTTAAAAAAATTCAGTATTTGGCTGCGTTCAACCAATAAACTAGTCTAATATAAGTTATGGAGTGTTGAGAGTTTCTAGACTCCTGATTGCAAGTTGCCATCATCCTATTATTGTTGCAATAAAGAGTAGAAGCTAGAGAGAAGAGCCTCCATCTCCATATATTCGTTGCGCTATTTGCTGAATTGTCTACCTCGAGAGCAATGCGCATGGTTTCTATACTCGATCATGCATAGACATGAGAGGCATCGGGAGCATGTAGGTATCAAGAAGCACACAATAACGGGAACTTTCTAAAAACCACGCTTATTATTATCTTATGTTGCACTGGTAGTAGTATAGTACTGCTTCCTTTGTAACGTCAGAGCACTAAAGGAGGAGGCCCTGTTGAACATTGCTAGGTTACGGGTGTGTATATCCTTTCCGTTGGACCATGTATGTAAATAGCTTGGGAATACAACTGAGATCTTTTGCTAGGTACAAGAGTGGACTCTGTTTAAACAAAGGATTGGTGTAAGAATTCTTGATGAAATCAATCTGTTTCCTATGAAATTTATGTCAGAATCTTTTATACAAATTAGGTTCATTAGGTGTATTATGCTCCGCGTCCTAGATCCCTCGGAGATATATTATATATATCGGTCAATATGAAAGTAACACTGTAATTCTTGTGTAACTCCCCGTTCTTAAGTATCACATTACCATTTTACCTTAAGTAACACTAGCATATAATGTCTGTTGACTCAAATTGTACCACTTCCAGATAAACCTTTTTGGGTGAAGTGAAGGTGAAAGCCCAAGTGAGATGCTACGCATGCGTGCCCACCTTATGGGTGGACTGGACTTTGAGTGACTTTTGGGCCAGGTGTTACACCTTGATCTATGTTTCATATATCCTAGGTAGGCAAAGTCATGCAAGGAATGAGACACCATGTAAGAGGGTCTAGGATGTTGTGTGATGAACCATTGCCGAATTTGAGGAGTTGAAATTTGAATTTTGTGAAGCTTGCATTTTATCAATTTTGTTTTCAATATCTTTTAGGAAAACCAGTCAGACTGGCTGGTGCGTGCTGTCAGACTGGCCGGTGCATGTTGTCATACCGCTAGAGGCAGCCGGTCAAATCGGCTAGGGCAAGCCATAGACTGATTTTAGGCTACCAATCAGATTGGCTAAAACAACGATCAGACCGTTGGGTAGTAGTACCGTGGGTTACTTGCCACTTGTAATTTTCCAAAGAGATTCGATTGCGCAGTGTCTCAATTAATTAGATCGGCCTGTAGTTGGTTATCAGATCGGCCCCAAAAATGGATTTTTGAAATTTTGCAAATGGGGTGATTTGAATTTTGTTTGGTCAGTGCTTTAATGTTGTTTGATGCATGTTTGCAAGTTGTGAAAAACTTATGCCCAAAAATAATTTTTTATCTCTGAATGTGCACATAGGCTTGGAGTCAACTATGGTCAAAAACAAGAATCAAGGCTACGCTTATGAAGGAGCTAAGATCTAGAACGATCAAGGATTCCGAGTGAGATGGTTAAGCTTAAGCATGGCATAAGGAAGACAAGAAATATTGAAGGAAAGGTTCAAGTGACGGGTTGCACCATGTGGATTGGTCCGTCCAAGTGAGGTGTGGTCCAATAGAATCAGAACGAGAGAGACTAGTTAATGCATGACAAGCCAGTGGTGCACCCATACGTAGCAAGCATGATAATTATTTGCAAGGGAAGATGCATAACAGGTCAATGAAGGGTATTTTGGTAAGATGGCAAAATGTTAGAAACCACCTTAGATCAAAACCCCGGTGTTTAAGCGGCATTTAGGAAAGCGGTTTAGGTCAAAGAGAAACTGAGCTGACCAAATGGATTAAAGTATGAAGACTTAGCGGATTTGAGCTCATGAAAAGCGTACATAAGTTAAGTGTGTGAGTAAAACCCACGTTGTATGGGGTTAATGCGTTTTCCCATATGTGCCATGGATAGTATCTATTAGGGTTAGATGTAGGCTAGTTGTATCATTTATTTAACTCGTTGGGATGGAAACTTGTTAGTTAACCATTCAACCATTCCTCATTCTAGCTAAGGGTTCAAGGGTTAGGGTTTGAGAAATGTGAGTGCTATAGTGCGCTCTCTTGTCTTTCAGGTGAAGTGGCTATAAAACCTTTATCCTTAAGTATCAATAGATCAACTTTGTTCTTCACTCATGGTGTCTCGTTAATTTGGTTGATTTGCTCTTATTCTTGTTGGTTTTGATCTCTTCTCTTTACTTTTTGATCTTACTGCATGCTAAAGATGTGTAAGTGAAGGAAATAACTCATGAAAATTAATCCCTATCCATCTAGATATCAGGTCTTACAAGATTTTGAAGTTACCTGGTTTTGCTTGGATTTAATCTTATTGTGTAATTTCTTGATTTAAGAGTTTTTGCCTCTAATCTTTTTGAGTTATTACTTATTATGATATGTAAAAATACATCTAGAGTTACTTGGTCATACTTCACCCACGAGCAAGTCGCATTTCGTGTTTTTGATTTTTGCCCGGTTTTGATGCAACCTTGCTTATTCTTGATAAAGGTCTGAACTTTGACAAGGATTCAAGTGATCATTAGATGGAATAGGTTCATGAGACCTCAAACAAGGTGTGTGTAAAATCTCATCTCATTTAACCATGGTTTTTTGGAGTTGCACTAAAAGTGATTTGCATTTGAGCTAATTTTTTGTTTAGGAATAGGGGAGCGGTCCGACCGCTTTTAGGCCTTGTCATACCGGTGGCTGGTCAAACCGCCACTTCCACCAGTCAGACTGCCAGGAGTGTGCCGGTCAGACCACGAGGAGCTTCGATCAGACCACCTCCAAGCCACCGGTTAGACCACCTCTTGCACCTAGTTTGACCCAGGTTAATGGTTTTAGTCCTTCGGCTTTTGAGTTCACCGCTTTGGCTTTGGCTTTCACCTCTGATCTTCATAGCTCAATGGCTATTGAAGTGAATGATTGGTAAGTACTGGAAAAAAATTTGAAGGCACTGTTCAACCCCTCTGTTATTATACCGGTCCTATAATGAATAATCTAGAATGCCGACTAAACTCCTTATTTGATCATGATTATCCTAAACTTTGAGAAATTGAACATGGAAACCGCTCTGTGTCATGTATATTCACGGAATTGCAGCTTGCATTGTATGCTTTATCTCTTTTTTTTTTACATATTATGACAGGGAATAAGTAATCAACTCTAGTTATGTCAAGATGGTTAATGACAATACAAAAGTGCATCACATCTAATTACAAATAATGTTACTAATTTATGCAGGTTCTGCCTACAAGACAACAACGTTTCTCGTTACAATTGCAGAAAATGCAAAAGGAGTTCTTTGGTATGGTCTTGTCAATCTGACCCATCTATCAGGTTGAGATATTTGAGATACCCGTCTCACAGGTTCCAAACATGAATTTTTTTAGTACTACGAATTAATATGGGAGTAATGTGGAGCAGGGCGCGTAGTTGAGAAATGTTTGCACTTTTTATAGCAGACGCAGAGGCCATGCATGCATCAAGTGATATATAGTGGTGGTAGGATTTGGTCATGCTCTACCCAACAATTTAGTGGAGTACGAAGATTGAGACTTGTTATACTCACTTGCTACCAACCACCTTTATTCTTCTTCCACTACTTTTTCAAGAAACATGATACTTCAGATATCGTATTAGAAGTGAGGCATCCATAGACCCATTGTTGCAAAAGACTCATCCTGCCAAAGAGAAACATATATATCACTTGATGCCATGGAGTGTATGGGTTGTATGTGTGGGTTCAGCATAATGCCCGGCTACGTAAGTGCGTTGTAGGTGGTGTTTAAGTTGGTTTAAAGTCAGTTTCTGTTTTTTTCACTATTCAGTAATTTCGTCTTTTTTTAGTTTTTGTAGATTTTTAGGGCTTTTTTGCTTTTTCTTTTTTTCTCCGTATTTTTTTGCATTGTTCGTGATTGACTAACATGTTTTTTTAAAAAATTTTAAATTTAATTATGTCAAATAAGTTAACTCAACTATAGTAAAAAATCAACTATAATAAAAAAAATCATAAGCTAACGCTAAACTAAGTGCTACCGTAATTTGAGCAATCTGATGTAAACATGCGATGTCAGAGATGTGAAAGATGCTTCATGTCCGAGCAATTCAGTTCTGGATGGTTTGGCTCCAATTCGACTAAAATATTGTGTAGCAAATTTCCTAAAAAATATTTTTTTTGCACTTGAGGATGCCTTATCTCTGGTTCGAACAAAAGAAAAATGTTTACAAGATTGGAGAACACTGTCGAAGTTTTTTTTTTATAATAAAAAAGAAACTAAATGGAGAACACTGTACAAGTATTTTTGCAACTTGAGCATCAGAAATATAAGAAAAGCAGGTCAACAAAATGTAGTAGAGGATTATATACAGTGCAAGCCATCCTTTTTAGTGTAGACATGTAAATTCTGTCATAGGCATGTTTTAATCGGCCGGAGCTGATGGCCGAAATAGAATAGAAACAGTAGAAGAAGTAGTTTTTAGAACAAAATTTGAAAAACAGATTTTGGAAGGCATAGATGCAGAGGAGGGGATGGAGGTTGGCCGGCGGTTTTTAGAAGTGACTTGAAGAAACTGTTTTTAAAAGCTAAGGTGTTCAAACTGACTTTCGACTTCTTCAAACAGGAGTTAGACGCCAAAGCCGTTTTTCAACACCCTGTAGATTGGTCACCGGTCAACGTGGGGAATGAATGATGCTTGTTAGTCCAACGTAACCACTGCATAGTACAGTGTTTGGTTCCTGGGAATTTAGAATAGGAAATTCTAGGTGTATTCAACTTTCTCTTAAATTTCCCACGCAATTCCAATCACTTCCGAACAAGGGAATGGGACTAAAGATCAAACTCCCATGCGTAATTCCACATATGAATTCCTATTTTCCATCATAATATGTTTGCAAAAATGCGCAATTTTTTACTTGCTAGTGTCCTATGGATGTAATTCCTTCTGGCTTACCCGATCGAACGGGTGAAAATCTCTACTCACGGAGACATAAATTCATATATAAGTGCACTAGGATAAATTATGGCATATGTCTTCAAAGGCATCCGATAAAAAGGTATGATAAATTAATTGAGTGCCTCGTGCAATTACGTGGGTTATTATAAATATAATATTGTTATATAAATTTGAGCAAAACATGTGAAACTGATGCACCTCCTCACTGTCTTAGGCATGGCGAAGAGCACAGTGCTGTTAATGACGGTAGAAGCGACTTGATTAGATGGATATTGTACAAAACTTGTTAACTAGTCTTTTAGGTTTGCCAAACGCTTCTCTCCAGCAGTGGTGATTAATTACCGCATAGGTCTTCCAGTCTTCCTCAAGTATAATTAATTAAAGTAAAGTTTCGATGATCAAATGATTTTGAGGAGTTGAAGTCATTTAAAAGCTATGATTACTGAATTTTGATGCCTGTGAATTGGAAAAATGACCAGGATTCTCCCGTGGACTTCTAATTAAAGGATCCGGATTCCCATAGCTTCCAGCACATGAAGCTTCGCATCAATGTTTTGGCCATGTTGTCCACTTAACTGGGAGAGAAATGGAGCAGAGATTGGGTGCGTCTCTTCAAACTTTTGCAAAAGAAATGCAGAAACCAAGTGTGATAATGAAATTGCTTTGCGGAATCAAATCGTGTAGCAAGCTGGTCGTGTTCAACAAAGGCAAGTTTGTGCGGGCTATTTGGGAATTTTCAGGATTGTGCTCAGATTTGAAGTAAATCATGAAAATTTCCCCAAAAAAAAAGGCCCTAACAGGTGGAACATAAATATGGAGTGTTGAGACTCCTCATGGTGCTGATTGCTAGTAATTGCTATCATCCCTTAGATGCTGCAGTAGTACTAGTACGTAGTAGAGAGAACCCTCTTATCATTTGTCCATATGTTATTTGCTGAAGTGTCTACCTAGAGAGCAACTTGGTTTCTGCACTCCAGCTTACAGGTACCGGGACCATACTGATATCACAACGATGTTGCACTAGTAGTACTAATCTACCAGATTGTGTTGAACTCAAACCCCAGTAGGGTAAATCATTAAGGATTGTAAGTAGTAAGCATTAAGTGATTTCATAATGTTAAATTTTGAAAATTGAAATTTATAATCTGCAAGCACAACTCTGAATTTACATATATTTGGACATCAAGGTTTTAGTTTAGATATCCTAATTTAAAATTTTATTATATTCTTAATATAGCAAACTTCAACAAAACTATGGTTTTTCATACATATTCAATTCTTACATGTGGGGTTTTAACATTGAAATTTGAAAGTTTTCTACATTGAATTTAATTTAATTTTCCCTGTTTTGTTACAAACATAACTACATCTGGTTGCTATAGTTTTATGTCTGAATTTTAATTTTGGTATATTTCAATTAATTTTAATCCTATATTACCTTAATACAAATTTATTTGCTGCCAATATTATTTTATCTTTACTTTTAATCCTGATTCGAATTTGTCTATTACAAATGTAACTTAATTTTGGAACTTTTCTTTAGGATTTAATTCAAGTTAGTCTTGAATTTATTTTTACTTCAGATTCAATTTTAATGGAATTAATTTTAGTTTTGAATATATGTATATACATATTTTTAACTTAAGTTTGATTGTCTTACTTGTTTAAATTTAATTCAAACTTATACTTTGAACATGACACATACACTCACTGTTATAATTTGTTTTACATTTGGGGTTTTAACATTAAGATTTGAAAGTTTATGCATTTAATTTTCCCTATTCTATTACAAACATAACTACATGTGGTTGCTATAGTTTTATGTCCAAATTTTAGTTTTGATATATTTCAATTATTTTTAGTCCTAATTTTAATTTAATATAAATTTATATGCTCCGAATTTTATTTTATGTTTACTTTTAATCCTGATTTGAAATTGTCTATTTGAAACATAACTTCATTTTGGAACTTTTATTTATGATTCAATTTTAGTTAGTTTTGAATTTATTATACTTCAGATTCAATTTAATGGATTATTTTAGTTTTGAATACACACACACACACAAACCGTCTGTGATGACTTTTGATTATCACTGACTCATAAATTCAGACGGTTCGAAAAACCATCTATGATGACATTTTTGAACCTTCTGTGATACGGTTTTTTGTAGTAGTGGTATGTACGTGTAGTATATGAGTATTTAAGATCATCTAGGTGGTATGTATATTTTTTTGACATACTCCTTTTTATATGTATATATAAAGGTATTTACAAAATACGCTAAAACGATAGACTTCTTTGTAATTTTTTCATGTGGTTCACATTGAAATATCTTATAATTACTACATGAGTATATCCAAGGTGATAAAGGAGTATTTCAAATTCGTTTAGATGGTATATTAGAGGTGGGTGTAATTACACAGGTGTAAAATATTTTTCATATATATATATATATATATATATATATATATATATATATATATATATATATATATATATGTATGTATGTATGTATGTATGTATGTATGTATGTATGTATGTATGTATGTATGTATGTATGTATGTATGTATGTATGTATGTATGTATGTGAAACGCCTGCGTTTTAGATTAACTTTAAGTGGCGAATTACAACGTTAAGTGGGATTAACTACTAACTAATGATCTAAAATACTGGGGAATTTAAACTTTTGTTGTGTAATTTATATTGCAATCGGCAAGCGTTAAGCGAGTGCATTACTTTTACGATCTCATCGATAAAAATAGATACAACTGATATAGACTAGATAGAGATAACATTCAACTGCATGATAAGTAAAAGCATTCAACTCAAGTGAAAGATATATATTTATCAGTCCGTGGGACAATAGTTAAATTAATTACAACTCTCATACAATAAAGCAAATGCATCCATTATATGGCAATTAAAAGTTACATTAAATTAAATACAAATATTACAACTCTCTAAAACAGGTAATCGTGTGTCCGTTGTAATACTCAATCAAATATAAACATAAGATTACATGGTAGACATTTCATACATTTGCAATTAACCAAGAGCTATAGAAAATATTAATAACATTCATATCATTGCATACAACAATTATAATCACCTGATTTCCAAAGCAACCGCAGTTTTAACTGCGAGAAGAGATAATTTAGAAACACCGATAAAGACCGAACAAAAGAAAGTAATTAAAAGAAAGGATTGCCGTCAGAGCCCTAGGATTTGATTTCAGGCATGGCCTTTCGTTCACTGAGGTTCCCAGACCGTCCGGGGGCCAGTCGGCTCCTCTCACAGCTATTAGATCATCATTCGGCAATAAAAACAAACCTGTTTCGAGTTGCAAGCACTGTAAAAAGAAAACAAGACCAACCCTTCTCCACAAGCCACCAGACCAGCACGGTATTCCCCCTAGCGCAGCAAGTGTCAAGAGCCATCAGCCCTAGATCGGCCCCCCCAGCATAGTCCCAAAGATAGCGGCGGGCGGCACAGACCTACCCGGATATTTACGCTAGCACAAAGTGGGCGATAAACCGGCGAATACAACCCCGAAAAGAGCGGCCTCGAGCATACGCGAGCTCGATCACAAGCCCTCCAGATGAAGAGCACCAGCACTTCTTCCTCCCCATTCTCATCCAACATTCCACAAACCCAATCACCAGCCAACCCCAGTCCAGCTCAAGCAGCAGCCAATCGAAGCCAAGCTAGGAACAAGAGGCGGGACAAGGAGGGGACCGCAAGCCATCGGCAAGGGAGGCCACCACTGGGACCTTTGGCGCTAGCAACCAGGAAAGCAACCATCAGCATCAACCAGCACCACAACTGAAACCATCCATTCATTCAACAGGCAAGGAGGTAACCCACAAACTGCATAATACTAACATCCATTCTCAGTAGAACCTTCTACCCAACCATTAGCCAACCGTGTAGCACAGAGCATCATCGGCTCCTCACAAGAACCAGCACAGCATCACAGCCATCAGTAAGAGGGTGTAGAGAGGAGGGAGGTTACCGTAGTTGGAAATCGGCGGCATGCTACCGGCGACTACGCCGCGCCCTCGAGAACCACTGCATCCTCGGCATGCACATGGCTTCGAGCTCGCCATCTTGAGCTGCGGCAACACACCTCCGGGCCATCCACCCCCTAGTGCCAAAAACCGAAATAAACCAAGTCAAAGAAACTGAGTAAAAGTAAATAGTAACTGAAGGAAAACTAGGGGAAGAGGAGCAGCTGGGCTTAGGCGGGCCAGATCTGGGCCGAAGGCCACGGATCTGGCGACCGGAGTAGTCGGCGCGCACGGGGAAGGTCGGATCCGGGCTCCAGGCCCCGGATTTGGTCGGCGCACGGCGGCAGTGGGCTGGCAAGGAACCAAGAGGCGGCGCGGGAAGGAGAGAGAGAGAGGAAGAGAGAGGAGAGGCGGCGGTGTAGGCGCAGTAGAGAGGTGAGGAGAGAGGCGGCGGCGTGGAGGCCGGAGGCTCGTGGGGGCAGCGGCGCAGGACCGGGCTGGCGCGAGGGCGCCCTCTTCCAGAGGAGGGGGAGTGCCACGGCGAGGGTGGCGACCGGAGACTGGAGAGGCGCGGAGGAGTCAGGCGTCGGCGGTGCTAGAGAGGAGCAAAGGGAAGCGACGGCATGTGCGGGAAAAGGGGAGGCGGCGGAGAGAGGGAAGTAGGCGGCGGTAGAGAGAGAGAGAGAGAGAGAGAGGGGAGAAGCAGCGATAGGAAGAGAGAGGGAGAAAGAGCGGCGACGCAGGCGAGGAAGTGGGGGAGCGGCGACGCAAAATGAAGGAGGAAGGGGAGGCTCGGTCTGAGAAAAGGGAAGAGAAGGAAAAGAGGCCGAGGCCGAGGTTGGGCCGAAGCCCAGTCGGCTTGAGGAGAAAATAGAAGAGAGAAAAAGAAAAGAAGAAAGAAAATAGAAAAGAAGGAAAAAGGAAGTTAGCGTGCACGATAGGAAATTTATGTTGCCCATATTTAACTCAAGAATTCCGATGATGTATTGAATTAACCCGTAAAATTAAGTAAGTCTTAAAATGCTAGTATCCGGTTATTCGGCATTAAAAGAGAACGACGTGTAGTCCGTAATTGATTAATTTCTTATATACCGATTAAATTGGTAGTTTATCATTTAGAATCACCCAGTTATCTATTTAAATATCTAGCTAACATTTGTTAGTCATCTTAACTCATGAACTTCATTAGTCAGTATAGTTGTTTATTAAAATTAAAGTAGTACCGTTAGGAGACCTAACCTTTTTCGCGTGTTTACTAAAATCAGTACCGACATATAGACTGCTCTAGGGCATATTTAAATACACAGACAATCGTATTGGTCATATTTAATTTGTAGAAATCCACTCATAATTATTTTAGACATTTAGAACTAATTTCGTGTAGTCAGATGAATTAGAATCTTGAGCGCCAATAAAACTTGTGCGCGTACGAAATAAATTAAGATACCATAGTCTAAACCTTTCAGCGTAGACCTAAATATCTGAATACTTTAGTTAAGCCCAATTAAGTGATAAAAGATCAATAATATTGGTAATGACTAAAATAAATTAAATACCATCAGTAGATTAGAAGTTAGCGAGTACCAATTAAATAGGGTTTTGTCATCTAAACCAGGGTCGTAGTTAAATACCTAATTAACCTAGTTAATTATATTAAATCACCTGATAGATACTCTTGAATATCAAAAATAAAGTAAGCGTATCCATAGACTAAAACTAGTGTGCGTACGAGTTGATTTATCAGAATATCAATTAAGTCGACTTATTGCACAGTTAAATGCCCAATTAATTCTTAGTAGTCGCCCATAAACTGTAGAAGGCTACAAATTAATATTCTTAATAATTAGCATAAATTAATGGCCATTAGAAGAGTTGAAATTTAGTGACAATTGGACTAACTCACGTCAATCTAAAATAGAGCGCGACGATTAGAATTTCGTGCATCGATTAAACTTGTACGCGACGATTTAAATAGCATTTAAGTTGTAAAATCCGCCTCTAACTAAAATAAAGTGGAGGTCATACAGGGACACCTTAGTATCATTTAGTTGCTTATTTAACTAAAATATGATTTGTTTCACATCTGTAACCTAACTCGTCACGCGTGTAACCTGAAACTAAAATCCATTAGAGAGGTGGATAATTGCATACTCACCTACGAGAAATGAAATAGACATAGTTGCATTCGGAAAATCAACTAGGAGTAGCATTCGTTGTTAAATTTATACGTGCGTTTATTAATTACGTTAATCAATAACTTGTCGGAAATCAATGAAACGCCAGACACACATCCTAGATAGATCGTATCTCTGAACGCTAGTACAATAATGCCAGCTAGTGGGTATCGTATAGAAACTAATCTTATTTACGCGATCGAGTTGAGTTGAGTGAAGCCTCACCTAGGCACACAAACACATTGGCACCTCGCGCGTTATTATGTTTCCGTAAATTAAGTCGTAGCCGACGTATTTAATTGCAGGCAACCATCCAAGCCGAGGGAAGGACTTCACCTGAGTTTACTTAAATCCGAATATGTGGTTAATCCAGGCAAGCATTCCTTTGAGCATACGAGCAGAGTATCTTCAGTAAAATAAAGTCTTTTCCTATTAAGTTATTATCACCATGCATGAAAATACAAGTTATATTTTAAATCGAATGATTGTGGTAAGAAAGAAAAGAAAGAGATCGAGCGGATGGTTGGAGAAGCCAGCATCGGGCGATCATAAGTGGTGGAAGATCCCTAGGCGGGAGAAAAAAAGGGTAGGTATGGGATCTTCTACATATGGATAAAATATAAGATTAATCAGTCTTCGTCCGTGTGAACGGACCGTATTAATCGTATCAACCATTGTTTAAATCGAGGACGAACAGAATCGATAATTCTATCAAGGTTATTATATTCTCCACATGGGTAAGTATTTATTTAGGGAGATGAACCGAGGTCGCGGTTCGAGTTCTCTCGGCATGGGGATCCACACCGCAAGATCCCGAGGCGGTGAGTAGGCGAAGTGGGGATGCGGATCGCAAGAACCGGCGTGGGAATGCGAAGGCGATATATTACGCATGGGGTGATGGGCGCTGGTCGAAACCGCCTTGACCAACAGCTATGTCACTTTTGGTGAGCCTGGGTGCGAGTGGTACACTGGCCCAAGTTACCGATTGGGAATAGCTGGGTGGAGATATAATATACTGAGATAGATATAAAAGTTACAGATTCGATGCGGGCACCGCATCTTAGGCAATGCGGAAGAACCATGAGCCACCAGGATCAGAATGAGGATGGGTAAAGTGGTACAAGCTTGCGCAATGCTATACAAATCATGAATTCATGCCTGTCTCCGGGAAAGAAGATCACGGAAACTTATGGGAGTTTTTGCCGTTCATACGAGTGTTCGATAGTTTTCTAAATTAATAATATGGACTTCTTTTCAAACTTCACAACAAAACTTATTTTCTATAATTCTGTGGAAAAGGCTGAGAAAGAGAAAGAGATTGAGAAGGAACCAGAGATTGAGAATATAGTTGTACATTCGGAGGAATGTACAAGAGCATCAGTGCATTCTTGCTATTAACGCTTCTTTGAGTACTTTTGTACTCACCTTTGCTATTATTTTCCTCTGTTTAGGTGCAGAGTTAAACCAAGAGATTGCTAAATTCTGTAAAGACCATATGGATGGATTTAAGTACTACTTGGGTGGAATTCTTTAGACTCGGTACAAGGAGTAGAAGGTGGGCGTCGGCCAGGGTGTTCGGAATCCATTTGTATTATTGTGTAGTTGCCTTAGCCTTGCTTTAGGTAGACAATAGTTAGAACCTTCTTCATTCCTAACTTTTGTAACATTCGAGCCTTGCGGTTTTATAATGAACCTTAGCCCTGCGTGGCGATATTTTTGTAATATCATATTTTTGTCTCTAATTATTGTTCATTGCAACACTCGATGGGCTTATTATTCGTTAACGCGATGTTCTATCGGCTAAAACGAATAATAAACCGTTGACTAGCATCATTACCCCACGGTAATTATGCGGGTCGTTTCAGTATGTTTGTATGTATGTATGTATGTATATTTTGAACATAAGTTTTACTGTCTTACCTGTTTAAATTTAATTCAAACTTATACCTTAAACATCACACATACACTCTCAACGTTATAATTTGTGTCGACTATCGAGCCGCTATACTAGATTAGCCATACATGACGTACATGTATATGTAATCCCATTTTTGAGATTCATATAATCTAAGTTGATTATATGAAAGCCATGTAAGTTAGCTAGTATGGATACCACTGCCAGGTTGTAAGCTTCACATCATCACATGTCTAAGCTTCATTACATGGGTGATGTTTTTCTCATAATAAATTTGAGGCTGTATGCGAGATGTATATATACAGGTCGGTCATATGTGTACATCCCTGGTATGGTCTTTTAATTTTCTGATTACTTCAGATTGGGAGTCCGGCATCTGGATGTGTGCATGTCGTGATATTTTTCCTGTTTGGTTCTATACGTTTGGGATTCCAACAGCTATTAGAGCATGAACACGTGCATTAATTCGGAATCTGAGTCGAACTTAATTTCGTGCGTGACTTCCATTAGAGGCGCAATCAAAGCTGTAGGTTTCATCGTTAAGAGAGATTAATGATCAAGATCTTTTCTTTTACTTTGATTAACCTGAAAATTTTCTGATATTTTTTCTGATTAATATAGGAATATCTAGTCTTTTATCATCTAGAATTAACATGGAGGCTTCTGAATGAGCACCCAATTAGTAAAGATAATAGATAGTCATAATTAGTAAAGATATATATATATATATATATATATATATATAAAAGATAGTCATGTCTCCAGAAATTGGTTACTGCTCCAGAAATGTCTCCAGATATATCTGTTCTCCCCGCTTGTTTCGGCTTTTTTTTGCTTCTGTTTCTAGCTTTTGTTTTTTTTCACTATTCAGTATTTCATCTTTTTCTGAATTTTTAAAGATATTTTAGGCTTTTTTGTATTTTCTTTTTTCCCCGTATTTCTTTGTATTGTCTCTAATGGGTTAACATATTTTTTCTATTTTTATATTTTTTTAAAAAATTAATTATGCCTAAAAAGTCAAATCAGCTACAGTAAAAAAAACCAACTACAGTGAAATTTCAGCTAAAAGCCATTGCTAAAACGAGCGCCCACCATAACGATGCTACGTTCCCTCCCATGTATGTATATAATTGAGTAATTGGACTCCAGGAACCGCTATCGTACGTATGTATTTTCACTTCTTTTTTTTTTTGCAAAAATACTTTCACCAGACTGTTATTTAATTTTGGCGTTTTATCACCGAGATTTCAGATAACCGTGCTTTTGGCACATACTAACTCCCGCGTCAGGGTGGGGTTTCTTTTCTCAATTGACACATTTTTTTACAGCACAGATAGGTAACAAGAGAAGTGAGTTATAAATAACTTGTAACAAAAATGGCTAGTAACTGGATGCAAATTACAAACTGCTTTTGCCATCTTGTTTGGAATCTTTTCCGACTGCAATTGCAATAGTAGTGCGCACTAACAACTTACAAACAAAAGTATAAAACTTCTGTGCATGCACTGATATCTCAATAATTTAGAGATTGGATGCTTTATAATATTAACTTGTTCAGTTCGAACTTTACCCCCGGTCAAGTTGGTTTATGACAACACAACAGCAATACAGGTACAAATAGAAGTGAATAGGCAAACAATATCAAATTTACAGTTCTACTAACTAAATATCCGTACGCTGCCACTAATTGAAAAACTCATATTACTTTAGCATGTCAAACCATCGCCCCCAAGCTCCACTCACGCCACGCCATCGACTCCGTCAGGCTCCCAGCCAAGCTCCGCCCCACTCTGTGTCGTCCCTCTTCCATCATGCTTGGCTTGTGCTATGTCTTCAGCTTCGCTACTTTACAGGATCGGCGAGCGGCAAGTGTGTCTGAGCTAAACTCACCTTCTTCTCCCTCACTCTTCCTCCAATTCCATCATAATTCAGTAAATAAACCCAACCCAACCATCACAAGTGAACTCAAGACCAAACTACACCAGGAAGAAGTGCTTACGAAATCCATCATAGTTGGAGCTACCTGCATCCTTCTGCAGGATACATGACGTCTTTCATGTGTGGCTGCGGGTGGCTGTAGAGGGGATGAATGGGGTTGGGAGGGTGGAGTCCTACTTTTTATGCCTGGTACACGGCGGGTAATTTCTTCGAACTTCAGTGACAATCAGGGAATCCCATCCCGCAAAAGCCACGAGAGGTAGTGGAAGCATATGGAGAGGATGGGTTGGGTAGGTGAATAGCATTGCAAGTAATTATCTCTAACTTTAAGTGGTACTTTTCTATGAGAAAACGGACAACGACCACTAACTCCTATTTTTATATTAGTAAAGAGTAAAGATAGGTTGCGATAGTCCTTATCCCTTTGGAATATGAAAAGAGAAGACAACAATCTCAATCTTTCTTGTTTCCTACTGATTAGTCCCACCCTGGTTTCCAGCACGTGAACTCTGACCTTATACCCGTGTAAAGACTCACATTGGTTGTAACCTATCCTAGGAGATCGGAGATTCTGTGTGGGATTAGAGAGCACATTAAAAGGATTCCATTAGCTGCAGTGCTCTATCTGTATGGAAGGTTGAGCAATAGCTCTTAATGAGTTCGATGTCTATATGACTTCGGGAATTGTCCAACTGAATTACCTGGAGAACTCATCTACGTGAGTACGATTGTGAGATCGCAATCAAAGAAAGTTAGGGGTATATTTTCTTAAAATACTGATGAGCAAGATATGGGAATATGACCGTAACGTTCTAACCTGAGAGGGAAAAGAGTAAGCCGCCTTGTACAGTGTGAATTGAGTGAAAATTCTCGCACCAAGATATTGGATCAAGGAGAAGGTCTCCTTTGTCTGTGTAGAGTCGTAGTCCTTGTTACTAGCCTAATCCCTTCACTCTTCTCTTTCAATTTAGCTTTGAGTTTTGCCTTTGGATTCAGTATTTGAGGTCGGTTCTTCACTGGTGATCGCCGGTCTCGGTGGTGAACTCAAAGTTGGATCTGATCACTCATACTCGAAGTTGTATCCGAGTACTAGGTACGCGAAGTCGGATCCGAGAACTTGTGGTCGAAGTTGGATCTGAGCACTCATGATCCTAGTCGATTGAACGTGGTCGTGGTCGATAGAATCGTGATCGTAATCGATTGGATCTTCTTTTGACATATTCAATTGATGAAGAGTTTAAGACTATAGTAGCAGGACGGCCAAGATCAAATTTTGTGTAACTCTATATCTGAGAGCGCTAAATATTAATCAATTACAACTTGTGCTTTTTGCTAGCTTTAATTGATTCCATACTCTTTACATTGGCATACATATTCAAACCAAGAGTATTCTTACTCCTTTTGTTGAATATGTACTTTATTACAAATGATATGATTGAATTACATGGTTACATGCAATTTATATTATTTGTATACCTCGTGATACTTCCTTTGAGATTATTTATTTATGCTGGAAATATATCCATTCATATACTTATACCGCATATATTACAACACCGAGTTCAGCTATATCGACTAAAATCGCATACAACTAATTCTCTCTTCATATTGTCTCTCACGAATAACCAGAATTCAAAAGCAATAAACCAAAAATCAAAAACTACAGACCAAAAGAACCCATCCATTACCACCTAGAAGGTTAGGTCACCATGTTCGATCTAAGCCATTGATCGAACTAAATAGATAGTCCAAAATAGTTTGGGAGTGCCTTAAAAAAATCCATCCAACGATCATTTGCGCACTAGTCTCATAGGTACTCCGTTGGGCTAACGACTAATGGGTTACCTCTCCTCCTACCCCCGTACTCCAGAGTCGGGTCAAATCTGCAAACCAACGCCGTGCTCTGCCGATTAGAACTGAAGCTACTATTAGACATTCCAGTTTTTTTGGTTGAAAAATTCAGTAGGCTCCACTGACTCATAGATCAACAGTCATGTACTCCAACAACCAAAAGAAAATCAACGGTCATCTATTATGATTATGGTGACTGGCTCACTGTCGTGTCAAATTCGGTGGCCTCTCTTTCAAAGTTGTAGACTTGTAGCCATGTGCAGCAGCAGCAGGAAGGATAGTGGACATCAGAACCACTCCGTGGCGTCTTCTCTACTGTCCTCTTCTCTTGTCGATCCATCGCACCATCTATCTTCTCTCCAGGAGGTGCTGAAATGGAGGCACTTGTTTCTGCAATTGTGAGTGATTTTTTTAGTAGAGCCTTTTCCATGGTGATTCAGAGATACTGGCAGTCCAAGGGAGCAGAGGAGAAACTCCAGAGGCTACAGCGTGTGCTACTAAGAATCGATACCACCGTCGAGGAGGCAGAGGGGCGGCACATCACCAACCAAGCGATGATCCAACAGCTCCAGATGCTGAGAGAAGGCATGTACAGAGGCTACTACATGCTCGACACATTCAGGTACCGAGCCCATGAAGACAAGTCTGATCATGAAGACGTTAGTGACCGCTCATTTGCCTTGTCCAGATTCAATTCGTCCAAGCGTCTCTTTTTCTCCGTTTTTAATACCCGAAACATGGACACGGTGCATGATGTCGGGAGCATAACGAAGCTAGATAACATGCTTGATAGCCTTGAAAGAATGATCGATGACATGGTGGAGTTTGTCATGTTCTTGGACAGCTATCCTCGTATATGCCGGCAACCCTATAGCACATATTTAGTTCTTGACAAGGTAATGTTCGGCCGCCAAATGGAAAAGGAGACAATTATCAGCTTTTTGCTACGGAGGGAGGATGTGGGTTATGGAGATTTGGATGTGCTTCCGATAATCGGCGCAGTGAGAGTCGGGAAGAGCACGCTCGTTGAGCATGTCTGCCTTGACGAGAGGGTGCGTAATCACTTCTCTTCGATTGTCTTCTTCAGCGGAAATGATCTTAATGGTGGAAACTTGGCCGCTCTAAGGGGCAGTGGTGTGATCAAGCATCAAGATCTTACTCCCACCTCACATGGACAGTCACTTGTTGTCATTGAACTGGCCGGGGACATGGAGGAGGAAACGTGGAGGAGGCTATATTCCTCTGGAGTAAAGCACATGGCTCGTGGGAGTAAAATCATAATCACAAGCCGTTCAGAGAAGGTAGCAGCTTTTGGAACAACGCAGGCGCTTAAGCTGAAGTTTTTGCCCCAAGAAGCTTATTGGTATTTCTTCAAGGCGATCTCATTTGGCAGCGCGAACCCTGAAGACCAACCGAAGCTCGCATCCCTAGGCATGGAGATCGCAGTGCAGCTGAACGGATTGTTCTTGACAGCGAACATCGTTGGTAGCTTGCTAAGAGCTAATCCCAACGCCCAGTTCTGGTGTACGATGCTCAAATGTTTGAAGGAACACACAAACAAGCACCTCCTCCTGTTTGGTGAACATCCGGCAGATCTTATACAGAAGAACCGGCCTATATACCTCTGGACAATGGCCAAAACGAGCAATGTCGTTGTGAGTCCTCATGTTTACGAGGAGTTTTCCCCTCGAAATGATTTTCCCAGGATAACGGCGCAAGATGTTCTCCTAGGATACCTCCCTGCTGCTTCACCTAGGAGTGTCGCATCGCAGGGGAGATTCCAAGTAGTGGCATGGAGGTCCAGGATACCTCCCTGCTACACCTACGTGGCGACCTACGTGTTACAGACGGCCAAGCACACGGTGCTCGGCAAGAAGCGCTCTCGGCAGGAGAGGATCTGATGTTTATTTGTGTTGGTATAATAGGTGTCAATGTTTATAAATACTGTCGTCGTCTGTACATCTTGAAATCATCAGTGCGTTACGTCTACTTTTTTACATGTAGCATCAATAATCTTTCTTGTTTCCTACTGATTAGTCCCACTCTGGCTTCCAGCACATAAGTCTTACATGAAAATCCTGACCTTATACGACTCTTAAGGTCTGTTCTTTTCGGTTTCTAAAAGCGGTTTTTGACTTTTGCCACAGTACCTAACTTTTAAACGAAGTATTTTTTTCAAGATGAGATCTACAAGTTAATTGAAGTACATATTAAAAGCCCAACATCTGTACAATCCAAAATCACAAGCGATTATCTCTTTGTCCTTAATCTTTGTCGCAAACAACTAAAATTCAAAAATTTCAACAAAAAATCAGAAACCACAGTCATATCAAACAGGCCTTTAATAGGGAAGTAGAACGGAAAAGCGCGGGCAGTTGAACCGTCAACGCACGCGGTTTTTGTTGAAGTCAATCAAAAGCCATGTGCCAAATGCCAGTGAATTGCTTTGGAGAATCAAACAGTACAGCAGGATTCGGTCACGCTTGGTCCTTAAATTGGTGGAATAGGGATACGTAGACTAGATGATTCTAATCGCTACCATCCTTCAGAGGCTGCACTACCTCTAGGGTGTCCATCCATCCATTGTTATTTGCTAAAGTGTCTACCTAAGGGAGCAACGAGGTTTGTCCCTCTCTCGTACACACACATAGGTTTGGGAGGTATTGGGACTACGGAAGTGTAGCTTTGCACTGTACGCTTCCGTCGTCTTCCGAGTCCGACGTGGTGTTGGGCTGCGCTCTGCACTAGGGACAGGCAGGAAGCACACACCACCAGGTACCCATGAGCATGAAGCAACGATCTGGCTCATGAGCATGAAGCATCTCCTATTATGGAATATAATGTTAGGCCCTATTTAGACAACTTATTTTCGTAATAATTTTAGAGTAATAGCTTTGCTTGCTCCAAGCTAAGCGAATAGCATTATGCGTCAATCTTCTCTGCATGCATGATATATCAATAAATCAAAGGTGAAACGCTTTATGGACATGTTGAATTGGAACGTCCTCTAAAAAAAATAAACGATCAAGTTCCTGTCATGATGGTTAATGACAACACAACAATGCATCAGATGCAAATACAGATAGAAGTAGTTACATGACCAAACAACCTAACTTATACACGCTCTAGACACCATCTTTATTGTCACATGAACGTCAGAACACAGCAAGGGAGCTCTTTGGCATGGTCCTCCTCAATATGACCCCAAGGATTTAAATTGTGGTTCCTGGCCCGTCGCAGTGAGAGGTGAAAAAACTATGCTAGACGTCGCAGTTTACTATAATATTACCATTTCAAGTATGAGTACATGTAATTAGTATATAATGACTTATATTTAAATTCGGAGCACAAATTATGATCGCTATATATTAGTTACAATGTGTAATAAAAAAATAATCTGCACAGTTATATAAGTTTAAGAGATGGATTCGGATTTTAAAAAATACTTATTATTTCTAGGAGCCAAATTAATTAAATTGAAGTACAACAATATATGATAAAGAAGAAGTGCATAACGAAAACACAAATAACATTTAGAAATTCAAAGAGATTCGGCACATGTAGTATTACGGATGTAATATCAGACAGCTTTGGATAAAGGCAATCTAAGTTACAATGCTATTTTCACCCTCACAAATATCTCAATTCACCCCCCCCAACAGCACAGTAGCTAGTACTACAGAAAACCATATTACAGACGGTTCAAAAACATCATCACAAACGATTTTCCGAACCGTCTGAATTTATGGGTCAGTGATAATCGAATGTTATTACAGATGGTTCGAAAACCGTCTATGGTGTAAATATCACAGACGGTTTGTAACTAAAAACCGTCTGTGATAGCTATAATCACAGACAGTTTGTAACCAAAAACCGTCTGTGATATTGATCTGTGATATTGATATATCACAGACGGTTTTTGGTTACAAAACGTCTGTGATTATAGCTATCACATATGGTTTTTAGTTACAAACAATCTGTGATATTCTTTTCTACCCCTAAACCTACTTATGTTTATTGGCTAGCCTCAGGAAATGTTAGCCATGCCCTCTGAAACAAGCAGATCAATATGTACATATATACATATAATTCACATCTTAGTTTATTTCACAAACATAAAACATCCATTTCGCAAATCAATTAATTGAAATAAAATAAAATATCCATTAACAAATACACTATTACAAAAGATCTACATTGCATTTGCACTTAGATGATAAAATTGCATTTTTTTTATTGCTCTATCACTCCGGAATTGAGGTCTCGCGAAAGGAACAGATCCATAATCAACGAACTTGTCAGGCTGCATATGCATCCCATACCTGTACCCCTTTGTTCCCATATGGTGCTAGGTACACATCAATATCATTCTTAGGTTGCTCTGACTCTTGGATAAGTATCGACAGTAAAATATACTTTCGCTTCATACACAACCAATGAGGAAGGTTATAGATGCAGAGAGTCACGGGCCAAGTGCTATGTCGGCTGCTCAAGTTACTGAAAGGATTCATTCCATATGTACTTAATCCAAACCTTATATTCCTCGGTTCTGCACCGAAATCTGCAAAACTCCTATCGATGTTTCTTCACTTGGCGGAATCAGCGATGTGTCTCAGCGTTCCATCCTTCTTGCGCTCCTCCGAGTGCCAACGCAGCAGTTTTGCCTCCTTTGGATTCGTAAAAAACCGCTTCAAACGGGGAATTATAGGAAGATACCATGACACATTTGTAGGAGGTCCTGGCTTCACCTCTATTCCCTCGCCATCATCATCTGATTGATTGTTACGTTTGTATCGAGATGCGTTGCACACCGGATAGACATGCATGTTTGCATACTCTTTACGGTAGAGGATACAGCGTTCGGACATGCATGTATTCTTTCTACTTTCATTCCCAATGGATAAAGAATCTTCTTGGTTTTATACGTGGTTTTAGGCAACTCATTTCCCTCCGGAAGTATATCCGCTAAAAGATCTAGCAGCGCTGTGAAACTCTTGTCGGACCAATCGTTGCTTGCTTCAATTTCAACAGTTCAAGCACAGCTGACAACTCTGTATACTTTGACCTGTAGCGCGTGAACAAAGGTTTCTCCGAGTCCTCCATCAAGCATCGGAATTTAGTACACTCTCTCCCATCATAGTTCTCTTCTACATCACAAAACATCTGATCCAGATTGTCATCGTGCAGCTTATCCAAATCCGAACCACAATCATCATTGTGCAGATTATCATTAACTTCACCGGCGATGTCATCCGGCGGCATATCATTGACTTCACCGCCGATGTCATCTGGCGGCATATCATTGACTTCACCGGCGATATCATCCGGTGGCATATCATTGACTTCGCCATGACTGGTCCAACACGTATACCCCTTTTTGAAACCCCTCTGAATCAAGTGCGCTTCAATCTGCTCTCGATTCTTAAACATCTTTAAATTCTCGCAGTCAGTGCATGAACAATACATATATTCCACCCCTTATTCAACATATCCTCGTCAGCAGCTCTTGTAAAAGCAGACACGTCATTAATGTACTCTTCACTCACACGGTTTGCGTTATACATCCCGCTTCGGTCCTATATTATGCATATATATAACAACTTAGTATTAAAATTAATTTAATTAATTATTACTACATATATACCATATGCATTGAGGCTAGCTAAATCTAAATTAGCTAAATCTTCAAAGTATATATATATGATCCTTGAAAATTAATTAGCTAGCTAGATCTAAATTTTGATATTGCAACCAAAAACAAATTTCATTACTAACCATATCTAGGGCAACCAAGAACTCAATGAATCTTCAAAGCTCTCCTGCCAAATAAGCCTCCTTTCACCAAATTAAATGGCCTGAAAGCCTTGCTGCCTCCAACTGCAGCACTGGCTAAATATGGATCGAAATAAAGACAGATACGGTCTGAGCGACGCAATAAATACATAGTAGGATTATCACAGATAGTTCTTACCGATGAACCATCTGTGATACTGCAATATCACAGACGGTTTTTAACTAAAAACCATCTGTGATATTCCAGTATCACAGATGGTTCATCGGTAAGAACCGTCTGTGATACTCCTTCAGCAACACAGACAATCTCCAAATTAAAACCGTCTATGGTAGTATACATCACAGACGGTTTCACAAAACCGTCTATAATTTGACGTCTAGTATTAGGCTTTCTGTAGTAGTGAGCCACTGTGAACACAACAAAGCACATCCAAATGATAAGGCCAATTCGAGCCAACAAAGAAGAGAGAAAACATTCACTCAAAGCAAACTCCAAAGAACCACCACACTCTATTTTGTTCCCCCCTCATTTCCCTTCCAGATCCACCCCAAGCCCAACTCCATCAACCAGCTAACCGAAGAAGAAGGTAGCATGGCAAGGATAGCAGGCCGACCAAGCTGCCGGCCACTAGGAGGGAGCACGGCAAGGAGGAGGACTAACCAGCCGAGCCAAAAGCCCTGGGAGAAGGTCAGGGACTGTTCACCACAAGCACTAGCAAGCTAAAACGACGATCTATGAAGCCGGGCGACCATTCCTTCCAAAACCATAGGAAAGGTAGCTGAAATCTACCCATAAGTTCTTGCTAATTCTCCATAGGTACCATAATTGGTGAACTGAGCCATGCACAGAGAAGCAAGTCAATGATAGCCATAGCACAAACTGAACCATCGCAAAGAGTATGCACAGAGAGTAGAAAGAAGGTAGAGTGGGAGGAGTATACGGAGGGATGAAGTCACCGTGGAGACAGGCATGCCGTGTGCACCCGACAATCGGCCCATACTCCCTGATGCACGGGAAGATTTCGAGCCCCGTTGTAGCAGCCTCAGTAGCACCACCTTCATCATCCTCAAATCAAAAAGCACTTCAAATCATGAAGTTAAACTTAAGCAAATCAAGAAATAGGGAGGGAAGTAGAAGAGAATAAGTAGGATTAGTGGAGGGGCCATGGGGGCAGCGCTAGGAAGGCATGGTGCTCCTGGGGTCGAGCCAAAGGTGCAAGTGGCTGGGCTAGAGGCTAGGGCTGGCGGCTAGGGTTGGGCCAAAGGGTATGCCTGTAGAGAAGAAGACGTCGGGGAGGAGGCTGAGCCCAAGGTGCAAGTGGCCGGGCCAGAGCCCAGGGTGGCGACCAGGGTTGGGCCAAAGGGTAGTGCCTGCAAAGAAGAAGATGTTGGGGAGGAGGCCGAGCCGGTAATCAATGTTAGGGGCACGAGGGCCGAGCTATGGAGGCCAAGCATAGGGTTAGCGCTGAGCCGAGCCTAGGGGACAGCTATGGCCTAGTAGAGGCTAGGGCACCGTTGTAGCTGGAGCCATGGAGGGCGACGCAAGGTGGTAGTAGCCATAGGCCAGGAGTCGCTAGATGGCGACGACCAGAGGCACAAGAGGCGGCAGCACAAGTTGAGGCCCACAGCAAGGACCGACTGGAGCAATGGCAAGATGTGGAGGATTTTGGGCAATGAAGAGGAATTGGAGGAGAAAGAGAAAAGGCTTCGGCCGAACAAAAGCAAGAAAAAGGGTGAGAGAGAGAGATAAAGCACATACGTAATAAAAAATTTCTTTGTAAATATTTAACCGTGAGCATTATGTTGCATGCTAAATTACTAAATAAAATTTTGTTGTCATGTTAAATTATATAAAAAACCACTAATTATATAAAAAACCACTAACAAGTATTTAAGCGTGTTAAAAATAAATTAAACATGATCAATATATTAAAATCTTCCACATATAGATTAAATTGGTGTATTGCTTTGGTGATAAATTGAAATAGATGATGTTTATTTAGGGGCAAGCCGGGATCCGTGCTGTCCAACATCACCCACAAGTTTAATCAAGTAAGTGTATGATAGAATAGTAAATTGTGATGGATACTTGATACTTGTTCCTTCATGCTTTATGTTACAGTATTTTATAAGATGATATCCATGATTACATATTAATCATACCCTGATAAATGATACTTACGTTTGAATGTCAATATTTGAAAGAATATTACATCATGGAAAATGCATATGAGCTAGGACGGTGACACTACTACAAAAATATTTATATTAGACACCTCATCACAGACGGTTCATAAAAACCACCTGTATTAAATGCAATCACAGACGGTTCTTTATAAGAACCGTCTATGATACTATTACAGACGGTTCTTATTAAGAACCGTCTGTGATATGTTTCTCGCCTTCTAATCCTCCAAAATTTCATAATCTCCCGCCTGATGCTGAGTAGGATTCCATTCCGACACACCTTTAGTAAAACGGGCATAACTTTTGCATACGGTGTCTGTTTTCGACGTTCTTGTACTCGTTGGAAAGCTAACGACGAGCAATATCCAAAAAAATGACTAGCTTATGCAAGTTGCCCTCAAAGACCCCCAATATCGGCCATCTTTAGCCTCAAATTCGAATCGTAAGTTTTTTATTTCTGTTTTTACCAAAAAATTTTATCTTCCCTTCAAAATTTGGGGTTCGTCTCAACTACAAAGTTGTAGATCTCGTCAAAACCTTTCAAACGAGTATATATAAACCATACAGACAGTTGTTATTTCATATTTGGAGACTAGTTGTTTATATTATATCGGTGTATATATAGCTAATATCACAGACGGTTCTTATTGTCTGTGATGCTTTTGCAAACGGTTCTTATCAAGAACCGTCTGTGATAAATCAATTAGTGGGCCCATCAATCCTCCTCAACCCAATTCCAGTCAATAGAAATCGACCAACCCATATCCCACAGATCTTCCCACCTCTCCCTACCCTATAAATACTCACCTGAACCCATCCCCTACCCTTTATGCGCTCAAAATCTCTCTAGGCTCCTTACTGTCTCCTCCTCAATCGACCTCTTTGTGGTTAGGACTCTCTTCATTATTTCTTCTAGTATTTAATTCTGTAACTTTGTGTTGCTACTTTGTGGCTTTTAGGGCTTGCTACTCTGTAACTTTGTGGCAGCCACCAACAAGGTCTACCTAAGTTGCATCAAGGACAAGAGGCATAGCTTGTGATATTGTAATGGTGAATTGTAATCTTGTGATATTGTAATGGTGGATTGTAATATAAATAGAATGTTCTCTGCTATGTTTGCTATCGTATTTTCTTGTTTTCAAATGGCATAGCTAATGTTTTATGTTTGTGAACTGAATTGAGATGTGAATTGGATGTTTTATGTTTATGAAATGAATTGAGATATGAATTGTATGTATACATGTATATGTTGATTTGCTTGTTTCAGAGGGCATAGCTAGCATTTTCGAGGCTAACCAATAAATGAAATAAATTTAGGGTAGAAAAGAATATCACAGACGGTTTTACCTAAAAATTGTGCGTGATTATCACTATCACGAGCGGTTTTAGGTAAAAATCGTCTGTGATATTTACACCACAGACGGTTCGAAAGTTGTCTGTGATGACCTCGTATTATCACTGACTCATAAATTCAGATGATTCAGAAAACCGTTTGTGATGACGTTTTTAAACCGTCTCTAATGATAATTTCTGTAGTAGTGTGAGTGCATCATATATCTAGTCTAGAGTGTAGGAGCCAGATCGGTAAGAAAGGTATATGACTAATTTAGAGTGCTCTTGAGTAAGACCTATGGAGGTAGGTACCTCCACAGGATGAAGGAAAAGACCTACTTTAATAGGCACTCCATGGGAGTAGAGTTTAAGACCACGTATGAAAGAGAACTGGGTAAAAGTGGTTCATCGATGGGTGAACACTCCACTATGTTAGTATAAACTACAGTTATAGATACACACATCACATTGCATGAAAGAAATAGGAGATAGTGATATAATTATAGATATTATGATTTACAATCCACAGATATAGAATTTACTGATAGTTACATGGATTGTATTTACAATTCACATATATGGAATTTACTGAATTATTGTGTTGACGCCACTATTTTTATATGCTTGCTAAGTTTACGGATTCATCCTTAATTATTTGTTGGTTTTTAGGTGAACTTCAGAGTCGTAATGCATCAGGAAGGGGAGTTAGCACATTGACATCACATGCAAATGCTAATGCAAATCTCTATTTTCTAAATAATCACTTTTGAATGTAGTATATCTAGTTTGGTAAACTAGTCCTTTCTGGTTGGAACTTAGTGCATATTTCAGAGAGCGTAATGTTGAATCTTAGAATATTTATACCATGGTGGACCTATTATTGTTATGTTTATCATCGTTATGAAATTAATTGTCTTTATTATAGTTTGATCAATATTTGTTGATTGCCCCTGTCTATAGTTGTATAAATAGGGGAGGTGCTATAGAAATTTCTTAATAGCAACGTCAATCTAAGTTGGTAAGTGTGTAGTGATAGTATTTTGAGCTTAGTGGTTGGGCCAAAGTATTATAACAGAGCTGTGGTGGCTACCAAAATAGCGGAAATAGCAGTCAATATAGCGGCTATAGCAATTGTAGCTGTGTTTGCGGAATTTTATTTAATCGGGTAGCGTTTTATGTCTGAAAAAGGTTATAGCCGGCTATTTAAATCACTGATCAGACACATCTATTCGAATATAAAGCTTGTCATATATAGAAACTTTCAGCCCATAGTCATGTCCTAATAATTAATAGGAAAATAAAGTAGATCAAAATAGGGGGTGTTCAGAATGAGGATGGTTTATGATTTTTTTACTGTAGCTGGCTTATTTTTTACTGTAACTAAGTTGGTTTATTTGGTATAATTAAATTTTTTTAAAAAATAAAAATAGAAAAATTATGTTAACCTATCATGTACAATACAAAGGAATACGATAAAAAAAGAAAAACCAAAAACCAAAAAAAATAAAAAAAAAATAAAAAAAAACAAACAGTAAAGAAAAGCAAATGCAATCTTCGAACGCAGAAGTCAGCGTGCTTCTGGGCGCTGTCACATGTATGTAGTTGAGCTATGTTCACACTCTGGTCGAACACATGCTGAAATTATGTGTCTGGTGATCACAGTGTGGTAGGATATCATGTGGCCATTCTCAACCAATAAATTCGTGACAGTGTGGTATTATAAATGGTGGTATTAGAAGTGGTTGAGAGGCATCCATAGATCCATTGTTTCCATTGGCTCATCCAACCGAGGAGCAACATGGTTGGGCTCTCATATACATGTAGGTTTGGGAGGTCTCGGGAACGTGCAAATATCAATATCTAAATGATTATCTCCTACTGGATGAAGGTCTCACAGTAGAATATATAGCTGACAGAGCTGATGGAATTCTTCGGTTTTAGAGCTTGTGGCTTGGCCCTGTCATTGCCATGGTAAAAAACACACAGAAAGAGTGTGGGAGCTGATCGATGACACAGCAGCAGAGCTCGCCGGAAGCACAAATGCCATGGAGTGAATGGGCTGTACGTGTGGGTTCAGCCTAATGCATGCCGACAGCGCGTTGCACTTTGAACAGTCTGATGTAAACATGCAATGTTGAGACGTGAAAGAGATATGCTTAATTCCCTAGCACTTCAGTGCAAGATGGCTCTGCTCCCGTTCAATGCTAAAATATTGCCGCCTCTCGTTTTGGTGATAGCTTCTAGCTTCTGTTTTTATTTAACTAATTCATACTCTCTTTTTTTCTAGTTTTTTTAGGGTTTTTTACCTTTTCTTTTTTTCTCATATTCCTTTGTATTGTCCGTATGAGTTAACCTATTTTTTTTATTTTTTATTTTTTTTAAATTTAATTAAGCTACATAAGTCACCTCAGTAACAGTGAAAAATAAACCAGTTACAGTAAAAAAAAGTTGTAAGTCATTGCTATTCTGAGCATCTTTGTTTAGCACATTTCCTAAAAATAATATAGTTTTGCACTTTAGGAGGTTCAGCTCTGGTTCAAATCAACTAAAACCACCTGGGCCAAACTGTATCAATTTTACAGTTCTATATGGTGCGGTCATCCTTATCCCTTAATATGAAAAGGGAAGAAGAAAGCAATCGCGGTATTTCTTGTTTCCTGCGGATAAAGACTGAGTTCCTTTACATTTTCAGTCGATTTATGTTTCTATTATTTATAGTAACTAACTTTTAAATGATATATTTTTAAGATAAGAACAACAATAAAATTATAGTAAAATATGTATTGAGTTTAACTGTACCGACCAAAATTATATACAACTATTTTTTTGTACGTACTATATCCCACAATCAATCATAATTTAAATATGTAAGTTATAAACATAAAAAAAACCACGTAAAGTGTAATCAGTTCATCAGTTGTAATGGCAGTGATGTTACTTATCAATATAAAGACAGTTCATCACTTGTAATGGCAGTGATTCATCACTTGTAATGGCAGTGATGTTACTTATCATTTATCAATATAAAGAATCCAGTTCTCTCGCGTCCCAACGCAGGAAATATTATATGCAAATATTTGAGGAAGTATTATATGCAAATTTTTGACCTTACACTCTAAAGGGGTGATCGTTTTAGTGATGATTTCTAGTTTTTAGTTGAAATTTCACTGTAGCTGACTTTTTTTTTACTGTAGCTGATTTAGCTTTTTGGGTATAATTAAATTTAGAAAAATGTAAAAATAGAAAAAATATGTTAGCCCATCACGGATAATGCAAAGGAACATAGGAAAAAAAGAAAAATGCAAAAAGGCTTAAAAAATCTAAAAAAATTCAGAAAAAGATAAATTACTGAATAGTGAAAAAAAAACTGAAACTAGAAGCTAAAGCTGAAAAAAGCTGAAACGAGCGGGGCCTTAATAGAATAGAATGGAGTACACTGGGTTGCTGAACCATCTTCGCACTTTGTAGAAGGCAATCAAAAGCCATGTGCCAAATGGCAGTGAATTGCTTTTGAGAATCAAATCGTACAACAGGATTTGTGGGATATAAATATGTAGTTCTTGGACTCCTAAGTTGCTCATTGCTCCATCGTGTAGAGGTTGTAGTAGCTGTAGAGAGTTTGCTGAAGTGTATATCTATAGAGCAATGCGATTTGTGCCCTCCCTAATACATATAGGTTTGGGAGGCATTAGGAGTACAGAAGCGCTAATTGTGGGTTTCCACAGGTTGTCTTTCCAATGTACACTTTCCCGATGGTGCAGGCCGGTGTTATGCGTTGGACTTCTGCGTGCGTAATGCTGCAGCTGAGCATATGAAGCAGCTTAACATCACCGCCTATGGATTTCCTTTGCCTTTCTATGTAGGATTATATTTTCGATTTCCTATTGCACTTTTAAGTTTCTTCACATAGTTATTTGAAATTTGGTGGTAAATTTTAAACTTCTGACTCCAAATTTTATCTTCCCGCTGGAAAAACACTTCCAACTGTGTATTGGAACTTTCAAATGGAGATTGCGATTTTTTTAATATAAACTGCGAACCAGAAATTCCTTGAATATATAGTATGGTGTGCTCTTGTTGCATCAAATATATAGATCATAAACGTGATGATCTTTTTCAAAGCTTATGCCTTGGCATCAAAATAGTTTTTATCTCTCAGGTAATATTCAATGCAATGCCTCAAGATAGGAGGTATATATAAATGTAGGACCTATTTTAAAACAACGGATTTTTGTAAGAATTTTAGGGCCCGTTTGGTTACTGCAGGAGTGCTACAAATATGTGAAAATCTTGGTTCAAAACAGGGCTAGCACCGTATGCCTCTATGAATGCCAATTTCCCATCCTTCGGTGATGCAGAAGCTGCTTACTTTAAAATAAAAGAGGCCCACTAAGGCAATGCCACTCTATGATTACTGTATGATGATTGTTAGAGGAGTGGCTCTCACTTTGGCCCAATCGACCTATCAGGCCGAAGCCTAATTATATGTGTAACTACAAAGCAAGCCCACAAAGTCAATGTCAAGGAAAAGACATATTTGTCTTTACTAGTAGAGATCCCAGAAAGAGGACATTTGTATAAACACCATCTCTTATGACTATAATTATGACTCCCAGGGTACCATAAAGAAAGAGAACATTTGTGCAAGAAAAGACTTGAGTAGAGATTGAGTATCGCGAGTACATTCTACACCTCTCCCCTCTTGTGAGTTTTAGGCTCTGGGTATCCCTCTCAGGCTTCCCAAGCTCTAGTGTCTGTTGTTTAGTCTGTAGCCACAATAGTTGGTGTCGGTCATGTGAAGTGGCATAGAAGCTATGAACTGAAGCAAAGGCACCAGGGAAAATGACACTGAAGAAAAAGACAATGTTGTCCTCGAAGCGAAAGAGGAGCGCCACGGCTGCAAGGGCAAAGGAGCCAGTGATCGAGGGTCCCCAGCCCTCGTGGCAGCGGCACACCGACGTGGCCGCAGCAAGCACCATGGCAGGTCACAAAGATAGCCTCCTGGTGATGATGTAGGCTACAGAGAGGGTAGCATCGCAGCCAGATGACCCCACGTCGATGGCTTCCAGTGGTTTGGGTGCTCCTGCTGTCGAGGCGGTGACCTTCGGTGGCCCCAACACCTTCACTGCCACCACACGACGAGCTGAGGGCACCTTTGTTCTGACGTCGGGCACGAGTGGAGGTATCCTGGAGGCGATCTATGGGACACTACAGTGGGAGTTGGTGGACCTGCGGAGGGCCATGTGTGAAGATGCAGGAGGTGTGAAGCCAGTAGAACCCCGCTGCCGCTACAGTAGAGGTGACCGTGGAAGGAACGGAGAGTCTGGGTGCTATCGTCGGTGTCTATGGTGCCCCTCGGTGGGTGGAACCCAAGTCCCCCTCAATGCGGGCTTGCAATGGTGCGCCTGGCCAGCGGAGTTCAAGATGCCCAAGGTGTAGGCTTACAAAGGTGACACTAATCCTTGTGAATTCTTACGTGTCTACGAGAAGGTCATCGAAGCCGTGGGGGGAGACAACTCAATGAAGGCGAAGGGCTACCGCTCGTCCTACTAGGGGTCGCACTATCATGGTTCTATATGATCCCCCTGGCTCTGTATGTGCATAGGAGTAGATCCATGACCTCATGTACAACAATTTTCAAGGCAACTACACGTAGCGAGTTGATGCTGATCAGCTCTTCATGATAAAGCAAGCCCCTGCGGAGAAGCTACGCAAGTACTTCAGATGCTTCACGAAAGTTAGATGCCAAGTCAAAAATATCAACAAAACGACAATCATCAACACCACCATCCAAGGTCTCATGAGAGGGCCCCTTGTAGAATACAATGCCCAAAAACCCATAAGAACGGTGGCCAAACTCTTCGATAAGATGGAGGAGTATGCAAGAGCAAAAAGGATATGGTGCGATGTGAAGTTGACGTCGCGGGATCCACTACAGAGGGCAAGTCTGCCTCCTTGGCTTAGAAGGAAGGCACAACCCGTAAATAGCGAAGGGGTCTCAAGGTAGGTACATGTTCTGCATCAAAGGGGAGGCGACGAGTCCCCTACACATGGAGGCTGAAACCACAGCAGTGGAAGGGGTCGTGGGCACAAAAAGGGGTGAGGATAGGAGGATGGATGTCAACATGGCGCATGGTGTAAGGTGCATATAAAGGGAGAACACACCACATGTGAGTGCCCCACTATTGCAACGCTCTATGAAAGCATGGCCAGGGATCGCGTTAAGGATGCAAGGGCACCGGTGATGACACACGTGTAGTAGGTGGTGCACATAGAGCAGCCCCTAGAGACATACCCTTCGGTCGTGCAGGTGAAGCAGTCCCATGGAGACGTACCTCGCTTGACCCCATTCGAGTGTCCTACGAATAGAGGCCGCCAACACCGGACCCCAGCAGGTGATCAATGCTATCATTGGATGGTCGTCCCACTAGTTTCCCTCCAAGAGACAACGGAGGGCCTACGCATGTAGGATACACCACGCCATTGCATACCCGGCACAAGTGCTCTAGGTGTGGACCCGAGCCGATATCACATTCACGACGGAGGACACCTCGGGGGTAGACTTCTCCCACCAAGACCCGTTGGTGGTCACAACCAACATAGCAGACTACAAAGTAAGGCGAGTCCTAGTAGACAGCGGCAGCTCTATGGGCCTTCTGTTCGTTGGTGCTTTTGACCAGATGGGCATCCTACGGAGCAGGCTTCAGCCACCCAATATCCCATTGCAAGGCTTCGGCAGAATCTCGATCAATGCACTGGGTCAACTGGCGCTCAAAGTAGCATTCGACCGAGGCGACCACGCCAGGGTGGAGGTCATCAACTTCAACATCGTTGACTTTCCAAATCAGTACAAAGACATACTGGAAAGGGTCACCATCAATGTGTTCGGAGCTATCGCACACCACAATTACTTGTGCATGAAGCTCCCTAGCCCAGGAGAGGTCATCATAGTAACCAGCAACTAGTACCTAGCAAGGCGAATCGACGTGGGCATGTGAAGCCCACAGCGGAAGGTGCACGCAGTGTGTGAAGCCACAACAATGATTATCTGAAACTATGAGAACCTGTGCTCACAAACAGCTCTAACATATGTACATTTGCGGTTTAAAAAACATATGTGCATTTGCAGAATTGCAATTTGCCTTATATGCAATTTTTTCTTGATATTTTTGCCACTTAAATATCTCAATCTGCATTTTTCACATGCCTGGCATACTAATCGAACAGCATTATGCGTCAATCTTCTGTACATGCATGACATAATTCAGAGGTGAGATGCTTTATTATGATGACATGTTCAATTGGAACGTCCTTTGAAGAAGGAAGGGATCAAGTTCCTATCAAAATGGTTAATGACAACACAACAGTGCATCAGATACAAATACAGATGGAAGTTACATGACCAAAGAACACTAACTTATACAGGCTCTAGACACCAATCTTTATTGTTACATGAACCGCAGAAGACATCGAAGGATCTCCTTGGCACCAATGTTGTCAATCTGCCTCATCTATTCTAACGTAAAGCTTGTCATGAAAACTTTCACCCTGTAGTCATGTACTAATAAGGCAAAATTGGCTCTTGGACACTACACTTGCCTGGCATTTGTTGACATACACACTTCAAAATTAATAATTTGCTAATGGACGCTGCAAAATTATGATCATTTGTTGAGCATAGCGGACAGATTAAAATACTACTGTTTTGAAAATTATGAGAGGAAAGGGGTTTGAAAAATCCTATATGTCATTTGAGAATGAGAAAAAAGAGGGAAAGGGAAGAGAAGAAATGGGGTGTGCACTGACAGGTGGGATCAGTTGATATCCAAAGGCAAACATGACTTTTTCATGCCTTTCCTATCTCCTAAATTTCAAAACAGTAATATTTTAATTGGTCAAGTGTGTTTCAACAAATGATCATAAGTTTGCAGCGTCCATCAACAAACTATCGATTTTGCTATGTGTCTCAAGTCTCAACGGATACAACCAAGTGCAATATTCAAGAGCCAATTTGGCCTAATAATTAATAGGAGAATAAAGTGGAGCAGAGTATGAAGTTGAGCTATGTTTGTACACTTTTGCCGAAGATATCCATGACTTATGTATCTGGTGACAGTGTGGTAGGATGTGGTCAATTTCGACCAAAAATTTGGAGTACAAGTGCCGAGACTACTTCACTTGCTATGAACCTTAAGGTGTGTTTTCCAATGTTTTTTTCCCCTCGAGGAACATGTAGAGGGAGGCGAGCTTAGATCAATCTATTGCTATAGTAGGGGAGTAGTTGAGTTATTGTTTGCACTTTTATAGCAGACACATGGTGCGCTGTTGAGTTATGTTTGCACTTTCATACCAGGGATGTGGAAGCCATGTGCCAAGTGACAGTGAAATCGTCAGATTCACGCTCAACCAACATATTGATGGAGTATAAAGATTGAGACTTCTTAAACTCATTTGCTACCACATTTCTTCTACTACTACTACGTCTTTTCAACAGACATGATATTTAAGATTTTGTATTGGAAGTGGTGGAGAGGCACCCTTATTCCATACGCCTCTTGTTGCCATAGACTCGTCCAACCGAAGAGCAACATGGTCAGGAGCGGAGCCATCTCCCGGCGAGCGCTAGCGACTTGCCGGGCTCCACTGCGACAAACCGTGGAGCTCGGCCGCTGCCGGGCAGAACGCAGACCGCGGAGCAGTACGCCGTGGCTGAGCGCAACAAAGATCAAACTAGGCAAAATTTGGCCAGGCTCCTTAACTTGCTCCGCCACTGAACATGGTCGTGTGCGCTCTCGTATACATGTAGGCTTGGGAGGTCTCGGGAACATGCAAATATCTGAGTCAGTCTTTCGTACGATAAGGAATTTTGGTTATATCTAGCTTCTTTGATATTCGAAATTCCAATACTAGCCCCCAGAGTATTAAAATTCTAAATTTAGCCCCCTCTCCTACCGCGTGACTACGTGGAGCCACCACGTGTCCGATCGTGCGGTCGGTTACCACACCACCTGGATGGTGCACTCCCGGACCACACCATCACCTGGGTGATGCGCTCCTGAACCGCACCACCATCGGTCCGTACAATTAAATTATTTTGTAAATTAAAATTTGTGTAGTCATATTTTAAATATTTTGTAATTAGAAAATTAGAAAATTTTTGTCCGTAATTTATTTATTTGTACAGTGTGCACGAATTTAATTTTCGTCCGTAAATTATTTATTTGTATAGTGTGCACGAATTTAATTTTCATCCGCCATTGCTGGTTCTGGTTATCAGTATTTCATGTGTATATGGATGCAAATATTAATTAGTTATCCGTAATAATTTTTAGATGTAGTAAATGTGGGTTGAAAACTATGATTTTATGTAAACTTTTGTGACGACTATTGGGATAGAAACGAATAGAGAAATACCATTTTTACCCTCGCACTGAGGCTATAAGAGCGAGGCATACCGCACATACTCCTTCGCATTGCTATCCTTCTCCTCACAAATTTTTTGTTCTCAATCTGTGTACCTTACTTTCGTGGTCACTCTCCTCACATCGACATGAGCCAAATGAGCGCCTCTTCATCACCACCCGTGCTGATTTGCCCGAGATGCAACACAGTTGTGAGGCGTAAAACCTCACAGACGGTCGCGAATCCTGGATGACACTACTATAAGTGCCCATTGTACTCGGTGAGTAAGTGTTTTGGGGTTTAGTCAAATCATTCAAGCATGTTTGAAAACCTTCTTGTCATGGAATTGCAGGAAGCTCGATGTGGTTGCCGATTCTGGGATGAGAGGATGAATTGAACAGTAGGACTGGTATTGTTCCTCATGAGAGAGTTGTCATAGGGGCTGGCAACCTAGTAGAGATGGGGCATCGTTTCGACAGACTGGAGCGGAAGATGAACTTAATGTTGGTTGCTATTTTCTTTCTGCTATTTATTGTTATCGTCAAGGTGTAGCACTCTAAGTGTTGTTTTCGGTCGCGTTGATACCTTCGGTGCTTTGTATGACATATGTATCGGTACGCACTAATCGTATTTGAATGATACCATTTGTACTAGTAAAAGAGATTCAGAAGAAGATTGCAATGAGAAGATGAACATATGACTAGTGTAGAAACAACTGCTAAGTAAGAAGGTAAGTGATATTGAGGACACGAAGAATTAAATGCGAAGCTAAGTGGTAAACATGGGAATAACATAGCGCACAGAGTTTGTTTACATGCTTAAGAAATTGCATCATGCACGACCGGCAACAAACCGAAGTACTCCTATAATACATATGCGCCTTCTTGCCATGAAAATTAATTGGACATTCAGCGGAGCAGTGCGGAACAGCCCCTCCTACTGCGTGGACCAGGGCCATTTTCCCTTCCTTGCAACCCTTGCGTTGAACTCCTCGGTAGCCTCTTTTGCCTTGGCTGCCACCTCCCTCTTCCTTTGGCGCTCCCCCTCGCTAGCTTCGCGCTCTCTACACGTACACGTCTCGAGATGAGCTTTCGTCTCCTGACGTATACGTTCGACCTGCTCGTCATTCCAGCGCTCCTCCTCGCGGATCTCGAATGCCCTTTTAACATCTCACTCCTCGAAGTTTAGAGTCCACAGCGGTTCTGGGGATTTCGGGTACACAGGAGATGTTAGTACGTACTTGAAAAGAGAAGTAGTGGAGAGGAACACACTATAAATGGTTCTTACCGACTACCGATAGGTGCTTGTGTCCCAACGTCGGTCCGGATATTCGCTGGAGTAGTTTGCGCAACCCCAGTAGCGTATACCCAGGCTGAGCCGCTGCTTCGACTTGAAGAACTTGTATTGGTCTTCACACCAACAGAGGGGCGGCCTCTCCCCTTCTGGCAGGTGTTGCAGCGAACTCTACGTTGGAACCGTCGGGAGGGGGTTGGTGTGATGCAGGCTGTCTTCTTGGGGAGCTGTCCTCCTTGCATGCACCGCTTCTTGGGCCCGCGCCGCAGTAGCCCTTGCTCATTCGTCACAGGCCGCAGCAGACACTGCTAGGTCGTGAGTCTCCTCCCATTGCTTTTGCATCTTCTCTCATTGTTTCTTCTGCCTCTTGTCCATCCCGATGCAGTAAAGCAAGTTGCGGTGTAGTGTGGGGTTTGGATTCTATAGTGACTTCTCTCCAATCTCTTCCACCTCCTTTTGTAGGCTCAGGGGTTGGTATGGTGCGGTTAATTCGGAGCCGTGTAAAGCTGTCCCGGGAAGTAATGTAACTGCGCAGAGCTGGCCCCCTCGTCTCGTCTCGTCTCGTCCTGTTTTGTCCTGTCACTGTGCAAAGCTGCCCAGTCTTATCCTGTCACTACGCAAAGTTGGCATGTCTCGTCTTATCACTGCGCAAAGATGGCCCATCATGTCTAGTCACTACGTAAAGCTAGCCTCTCTTTTCCCTCACTACACAAAGTTGCCCAGTCTTGTCTTGTCACTGTCTACTCGCTGGTTAGTGTGTCCGAGCGTACATACATATTTCATTTTGTACATTGTAGCGTATCGATGTATGCAGCTGTCCGAATGATGATCGTGTCAGTAAGTCGTGCATATACTCTTGCGCAGTGTACCCTTGGTATGTCTGCTCGAACCACCTATGCTGGTCGTGCACGTTGGACTGACCGTCATGTCGAATGGCGGCAACGCGTCATCCTGTCGCTGTGGCGAGTCGGGGTCGCTCTCAGGAAAGAGCCCATGTCGGCCTGAACTCAGCGTTGGGTCCTGTGTCGCCCTCCAAGATGCCGACAGCTGCAGCAAGCTGCTATCTCGTGCCAAGTGCTGCAAGAAAAGGAAGTAGTGAGACATAAGTAGGAAACAAGTGGATGAACAAAAAGTTAGCAACTATCATACCGCTGGATCGAGGCGCGTGGAGGATGAGCGAGCATAGCTTGGATGACTGGAATGCTGCGCATGTGGGAACGTGGGTAACACCTGTCAGGTGAGCCCTGTCTGCCCGAAGAGGATGTTGCGCCCTGCGTGGCCCTCCGTGACGACGATGGCTATAGCAAGCTGGTCTCCCACCATGATGGCTGCAAGGTAAAGTGGTACTAAGAGAGATAAGTGGCAAACGAGTGGACGAACAACAATTGGCAAACACCGTACCGTCAGGCCAAGGCGCGTGGAGGATAAGTGAGCGTAGCTGGGACGACCACTAGACTGCGACGGACGTTTGAATGGTACTACCGGCGGCGATGAGGGGGGTGGTGCTGCATGTGGTCCCTTGCTACCGCGTCGTGCGGCGATGTCATCTCTGTGCCGACTGCAGCTCATGGTCCTGATCGCAGCCCTCGCCTCTCGAATATGTTGTGCATTGAAGCAATCCAACGATCAGCCGTGTTGGCCCTCTCGCAGTGAAGAGCCTGAGTAGCCTCGTCGTGGATACCATGGAGGTGGTCGTACTGCAGTGAAACACATAATTAGTTCAAACGCATTGAGAAATATGGTGAAGATATAGCAATACTACTATGTATTATTAAAGCAAACACAATTACCATCTCATTGTGCCGTGTAGCTTGATGATGGTCTGGACTTGCCTGTACAGCGGTCTCGTCATGACCTCTACTGGACGATGTGGTGCTGGCCCAGTAAGCCTGCTGCGGGTGCGTGGAACGTACCACGCAAGGTACGCAGTGTAGTGTGGAGGTCGTAGGGCCGTGGCTCATCCACAACCTCCGTGTCCCCGTAGTCACACCACAAGTCTGTCCATGGCTGCTGTGTGGCCCTCCAGTCATTGTCCTGTCACCTTCTCCTTGTTTGCCTGCAGGTTGTGTGACACGTAACACAATTAGTACTATTATGCATCCATACAGCAAACACAATTACCGTGTAAAGACGTACCCATGGGTCTTCATGGCAAGTGGCCGTCCTGGTCGGGGTGGCACCAGCCGATATAGCCCAAACTGCTTCATCACTCGTTGTGGGTTGTACGGCTCAACGATGTGCGAGAAGACCAAGTGGCAGGTCATCAACTAGTTGTAGGATCGTGGATGCCGACTAGAGGGGGGTGAATAGGCAGATTTAAAAATTATCTTTTAATTAAAAATAATATCTATTAGTCTAAACCAAGTATACAATGCGGAAGCTTAATTAAATTGGTTTAGTACAAATATTGCCTAAAATAACTAGGCTCGCCTAAGTGCACCAACAATCTATGCCAATGTCAAAGGTTTGCAATCCTAGGGTGACAAGCAATCAATTTAATTCTATGAATGTAAATTGCTTGAATGTAAGTTGAACACAAGAAAACAAACCACATATGACACAGTTACTTTTTACCGTGGTGTTCGAAGACTTGCCGGTATCCCCTAATCCACGTTGAGGTAAGCACAAACGAATTGGACCGGCTCCACGAATCGGCAAACTCCAAGAGTAATAAGTCAAGCCTCTCGCTTGACTCTCACCACGTGCAACGAATGCACAAGCTCAAGTGGATGCAAAATCTACCTCTAGATGCAACACATACAACTAGAGACCTCTCTCCTAACTCACAAGGTGCAACACATGCACAATAGAGTGGAGAGGCTTACACTAGCTCAAGAGAGTGAAATAAGATGCCAAAGAATACTCTCCAACCGGCCATAAGTGAGTATTTATACCCCACACACAAAAACTAGCCATTGGAGCCAAATTCCTGAAAAAATCAGGGAAATCGGTACTACCGCTGTACAAAGTGCGGTACTACCGCACTTTACTATAGCACAAAGTAACAGCTATATCAAACTAGCCGTTGGAGTCAAACTACTAAAAAATCAGGAAAATTGGTAGTACCGCCGTTATAAGTGCGGTACTATCGCAGTACGGTACTACCGCATAATTTGCGGTACTACCGCACCTCTATTTTTCAGCCAGACAACACTCAGGAAAACGGTTATAACTTTTGACTCCGATGTCGGAATTGAGTGATCTTGGACTCTATGGAAAGCTTATTCAGAGGGCTACACAACCCATCTATTTGCATGATCTAAAACATACTAGATCATTGCAAAAATCATAAGAGATCCAAGGAGTCATTTTCACGGTCTAAGTCGAAGAAAGCAATCTTAGACCTTGCCAAGAGATAATGTATGACCTCTAACAACTTGCAAAACACATTTGTAAACTTAGATCATACCATAAGGAAAAGGTACATGGACTTCAACCATTTACAAAACACATTTGTAAAGTATAGTCACATGTTGCAAGGATTATATTTATGAGCCTCAACTATTCGCAAAATACATTTGCAAATAATAGCATCATGTCATGGAGAGCTAGAATAAGTAAGATTGAGCTATCAACACATGATGAGACTCATGCTACTAGACAAGACCCCTATTAATAGTACGGCAAATCTAAATTAGCAATTCAGTCTTTCAACCAAACACCGAGACCGGTAAAAGACTAGGAACACATCCTTAACCCTAGCTAATCATACCTTTGCTTTGAGCATTCTCTTGAAGTTTGATGATGCACATCTTCACTTCAAGTCTAGGTCATTGTCTTTTCTTGATTTGACGATCAACTCATGATCATCTCCTTTTCGAGACTTTGATATGCATCAACACATGATGCATCCCTTTTTGATGGTCTTCAACACATAAATCTATTTTCCATCTCGAACCTTTACTTGATAATCTTCAACATATGAAGTCATTCAAAGTCTTAATCATCTTGGAACATAACCTATTCATCCAACTCATGAAAAATATTTGTCCCATAGTGTGATTATCATTAATTACCAAAACATACCATTAACTCATAATGGTGTGTCTAGATTCTTCAATATTCCCTTTGGTAATTTATGATAACCACCACAATTGCAAATAATTGAAACTAAGAATTTAGACTCAAAGTGCGGTACTACCGCACTGCGGTATGACTGCAGATAGGTGCGGTACTACCGCACTGCGGTTATACCGCTGTGCAAATATTGGTGCTACCGATTTCTGATCGGCTAAGTTTTTCTTAGGGAACTCTCTGGAAAAAACGTTCCAAACATCGGTACTACCATCTATTATCACTTATGCAATAAATCAGATGGATCAGAGACCATCTCTGATGAGGGTTACGAACCATCTGTAATAATATCATATGTGGTAGTGGGATTAACTTTAGCTTCATTCTTGATTTGGTCTTTTGTTGAGCATGGCTCTGCCACTCATCTTTGTTGTTGTCTCTTTTATATGTCTTTTTCTAGTTTTTTTGGCTTTTTTGACTTTTCTTTTTTTCCTCATATTCCTTTGCATTGTCTGTAACGAGAGAACTTATTTTTTTTTTATTTTTAAATTTGTTAAATGTAACTATGCCAAAAAAGCTTACAACAGTTACAGTGTAAAAAAGTTACAAATAATGCAAAAAAAATCCAAAAACTAAAAGCTTAAGCCAACTTACAAACCACCTAACTACAACTTCGTCCTTACCTGGTCTTTTGTCGAGCATGGCTCAGCCGCTCGCTTTTTTGTTGTCTCTTTTACATGCTATGGATCCGGATCCAAGGCACCCCGAAATAGCGATGATTTTTAATTTTTACTGTACCTGACTTTTTTTATTGTAACTGAGTTGGCTTATTGGACATAATTAAATCTAAAAAATGTAAAAATAAAAATACCACGCTAGTCTAGAGCGGACGATGCAAAGGAATACAAGAAAAAAATAAAACACAAAAATACCAAAAAAAATTTCACTACGTGACAAAATTACTACAGTACCACCAATCGTTGCTACAATAGAAAAATCGCTGAACGCTGGCTTCTAACACCAAGTTGAGCGCACCCTAAAGCTCATGTAAGTTTAGGATATAACCTTTTCCTCAATGTAGATGATAGTGGTGGTCTTCAAGTCTCTACAATCTAGGATGAAATCCTGAATCCATCACTACATGTTGTTATTGATGACTTAATAACATCCTGCACTTTCATGCCTGTTTTTCTAGCTAGTTGATTATATCTAATCACTTGATCAACACAGGCATTTGACGTGAGCTTGCACACGGCTTTGTCTCGATCTGAACCCTCTACCTCCCCTCCTAAGCATATTTTTATCACGATTACTCGATCGGGCTCGGACTTATTCTCCTGCATGACTGCGTATATATATGTTGAATATAAATAGTTTATACAAATTGACGTGAATCTTCTGGTCGATCTGCAGTTTGAACTTGTTCACAACTTCTCATCTCTGATTGCCTGATCAAACTGGTCGCGCACACGTGTCACCTGGTATTCTCCTTGGCCACTACAGATGTTGGACTCGA
>JAYEVJ010000317.1:0-255524 GCA_036346265.1 Melocanna baccifera | reverse complement strand
TTATGAAAAATGCAAATGTGATTTATGTGGCAAACCTAATCTTGTCGTTTCCATTCCCATGTGATTAATCCAAATATTTTTGAAGTCTCATTGGTCGAACAACAAAAAAACGTTGACTGCACATTTTCCGCTCTAACAATATTTACAAGTACGTATTTTTCTGTTAAAAACTTGATAAGAAAAACAAATATATTTCAAATTTAAAAAATGGCATGGCTGAATAGCTGAGAGGTTTCATCGCAAAAATGAATCACTAGGGTTTTAAATCAACAAATTTGGATTTTGAGGATTTATGGTACAAATTGAATAGTTAGCATACATTTTAAACATTTGAGTGCAGTGCGATGCCTTTTTTTTAGAGCAAAGGCCCGACTTCTATTTTACTGGATCGTTAATTTACAGATTGCCTAAGAACTTATCTTTAAGTTAGTTTTACTCACCATTGGGTGGCGTGGAGATTCACTCTCAGGCAGGAGACATCATCTACCTCATCGACACCGCCTGTCTCCACTTTGTGGATTAGAGCTTAGATTCACCTATTAGAGTTTGGGTTCACTAAAGTCCTAAGCTTAGAGGAAAGAAGGGGCAAGAAAGCCTGTGATGGGAGGAGGCGGTGTGGTGGCGGGTCAGATGAGCTCGAATAGGGGTGGCGAGGAGATAGGGTTGGATCAGTGGCACAACTGTCGGAGACGACAAAGGAAGTCGGCAGTGAGCGGAGGTGGAGATGGGACGATGGCAAAGGAGGCGGGCGGCACCGGTAGCCACATCGGGTGGTGGAAGCTGTAGCTGGAGGGGCACGTGCGGTGGGCCTCGCTAAGGTCGAGGGTGGTGACATCGGCAAGGCAAAGGGAGGTGGCACGAGGGGAGAGGAAGGGAGCGCCCATAAGGGTGGTGTGGGGCGATTGTGGAATGGGAAGAAAGGACAAGGTATTTTAGGGTTATGGTATACGAATCTTGAGGTCATCTTATCTATAGAAAAAGTGACTGCTTTTTATGGAAAAGTCACATAATCGATGCCTAAACACACCCTAAATTTTATTCAATAAGAAGAGAGTAATAATCATCTTGAATACATCATAAATTACATAAGGGTATGTGCTACTAACACCATGGAAAGGACACAGGTCTTCTCCATCGATCTTGAGACCATGGAGCTAGAGCGTGAGCACAAGAGGGACAAGCACGTCGAGTGTTAGAATCTGCTATGCACCTTAAATTCTTTGTAAGTGCACAAGTTCACTTGTATCTTTCACCTAGAGTATTCAGGGTTATCGAACCCAAAGGGAGCTTCAAGATTTAGATCTACTATCTAAATAAATCTACTACTAACTAGCAAACGATGAATATGGCGAGTAATAACTAGAATTCAACCACCGAACAAAAGATCTTCTCTAGGGTTTGGTTAGCCTACTACAATTCAAGTAATGCGAGTGATGAGGATTGAATAAATCCTTAATTATGGCTTTAATTAAGGCCAAGGGACCCCTTGTGGTCGTAAACCTCAAAGTTTGCTCCACAGTACCTCGGTCGAGAGAAATATTATGTGTATTTTTGACTAGATGACCGCTCAAGAGATTCAGTGAACTAGTACACGGACCGATTCTAGGATATTCTTTCCATGTGATGGATAAAACACGTACCTTATCCACTCCAAACAACACGACGTTTCATCCTCGAGTCTCGATAAACAAGCGCCATGCGATTGTTTCCCGACGATCGTCTCTCACCGATAATTAGGCATCTTCTCTCTGACAACAACTGCCTTATCGACCGAACACGTCAATTCCATAAGGCATCTTCCCCAGCGAATAATTGGTGTCGCTTCATTGGTATTTAAGGCTAGATGATGGAAGATAAAGAAAATTTGGAACACAATTCAAATGAAGCAATTAGACAATACAATTGATATTCTCATTCAATTTAGTGTAATTAGGGCTAGTCTCACGCCTTGTTAAAAACACATTGTAACCAATTCATAGCAATAAAGATCATCTTTGTTCTCTCCGAGAGATTTTAACCATCTTTTTCATATTATTTCATAAGAACAATAATTCGATCATCGATAGCTAGCGTCGTTTGTGGGGAAGAAGATGTTGAATCCTTGAAGTTTACTTCATTCAGCAATCCACATTCTTCTCTATTCCCTGTCGTCATCGCTCATGCGATCATAGTAGGAACCTGGGATGACTTGGCAGACTATGCCAACCTCGACATGGACGCATGCATCTGTGACATGGAACATAATGCCTCATCATCATCCTCTTTCATTCCAGGCTTACCGGTCACTGAGACAGATGAGCTTGACCGAATGGAAGAAAATTCACTACCTCCATCAACAATGCTCCCAAAGGAATTGGTTGTTTTGACATAGCGAAATACTGAAGTACCTCTGCAAGCTTGGTGCTACCAACCGGCAAACCCGGCGATAAGAGTGTGATGCCACAATTCAAGAGTCAAGGTACTCTTGATACAGTCATGGGCAACCATTATTCAATAATGGCTCCTACATATTCCAAGAGCCAACTGACACCCGGTCATGGTGTCGATAAAATTACCCCTAGTTGAAAGCCAAGTGAAGATGATAATGCTCAGCATCCAGTTGGCAATGCACTGGATCAGGCTGAGTCAACCACAAAGCCCACTAGATGTGGTAATTTCCAATTACTCCCCATTGCGGAGGCTTCTTCTTTGGCGATGAAAGGCTCTCTTAATTTTGACAGAGTTCATCAGGAGATTGGGCTAGAGACACGAAGTTAATGCAATCAGTGATACCGATCTAGATAACATGCACGATTCTTCACGACAGGACCAACCAAGACCCATTGGTCGAAGTAGTGCAAACACTCCTGTATCACCCCCAAGAGGATTGAGGTAATGGAATGGATGGGCATCTTGACGGGTCAACGGGACATGCTGGGGGTTCAAAAAGGAACTTGAGTCATCGTACCCCCTCCAACAGGAATCCTTCGAGGCCCTTGGTAACTATTCAAAACTTGCAACAAGTTCATGATATTCTAAACAACCTGGATCTTACTCAGGCAGAAACTTCAGGATATGCTCAGGTTGCAGGTCAAGTGTCGAAAATCCTCCCCTAGACAGTGAGGTGTATAGAGATGGAAAGGAAGTAGAGGAACTCACAAAGTCATACTCTAACTTCGTCCGAGCATTCCTCCCTCAAAGAAGTCAGCATGGTCAGATTGGAAACAATCCAACATTCGGCGTAAGACCCCCTTAAAGATTCCGACAGAGGGTCATGAGGGAAGATGTCTTTTCAATAATGAAGCCACTCTTCCTCGTTATGAGGGACGAACACTTGGATCAGGTGATCTGGACATCACCTAAACCAAGCAGTTGATCTGAGACACCATATAAGTGTCCACGACTAGGTCGGAGTACCAATTCCCTAATACGATTACTAAAGAAATCGGTCTCCCACCGACTACAATTTGGCACCCTTCCAAAGAAGACACCATGACTTAATCACATGCTATTATAACATCTTGATTTTCAGAGTTCATTGGAAGCTTTTAAAATAAAATTCACCATTTGGATTTTTCTAGAATGTAATACAAGCTTAAATTGAATTTTTATAAATTAAAAGGATTTAATATGAATAAAATAAACATTAATATTTGCTAAAAATATTTTATTTGGGTTCCTTGTGCCTTAAGGAATTTTTTGTGAAATAGAAAAATCCCCAAAAATCCCTAAATAGTAATGGGTCGTGCCCATTACTGTTCACCCAGCCCATCCAATCTCAACTGTTAGATCTTCCCATAGCCACGTGTCAGCCATCTAGCCTGAGTTCGCTTTGGCCGCTGGATCTCCTCCTAGACCATGTGTCAAGCATTAGAGCCATTGGCACTATTCATTGGTGCGGTCTAGCATCAGCCGTCCATTCCCTCTAGTCGCCACAGGCCGCTAATCGGGTGAGCTATCTACTGTTCATCTTCATTCTCAATTTAGACTACGTCTTCGTCGCCACCTCGACGTTCATGCCCTACATGGACTCCACCGCCACCTTTTGCACCCATCGTTGCTCACCCACGTTCTCGCCCATGCGATGGCCATCGCCATCGTTGTCCGCTCTTTCATTCATTCCGCCGCTGCCGCCGTCTTCGCCTCCCGAGCGGTAGTCACCGTCTTCGTCGATGAAGTCATCGTAAATCGCCGAGCCGTCCTCGCTGCCAGTTTGTCAGCCGCTAGCCTCACCGAAACCGTTCGCCATCCTACCTTGCCGTCCGAACCTCGCTGCGCCGCTGCCGCATTCGCCGCCACCGCGTTACGCTTCATGTGCCAAAGTGCCACCCGGTCATCGCGCCACGTTGATGCCAAGCGTGATGCCACCACCCACACCGAGCGACATTTCACCCCGGCCTCCATTGTTTCATAGACCGTGAGCTAGCCTAGCCGAGTCGGCATCCACAAAGCCCTAGATGCCATGTGTTGCCATGTGTCTTGCCATGTGGGTGGCACGTCGACTCCCGAGCGATCCGAGTGCCACGTCGGCGATGCCATATGTCAATGACACGTCGGTACCGCCATGTTAGCCCTATCGCCACGATCGGTCATGTGTCGCGTGCACGTGTCCGCCACGTCAGCCCTAGCCACCACATCGGCCAACCGCCGCAGTTCATAGTTCCGTGAGCTGTACTCACCGTAGACTAGCAATTTCATGCATCAGGTCCACAACATAGCGAATTTTTGATTTCTTAGTATTTTTATTTAGATTAAATTTTTCAAGAGCGTTCTTCTCCATCCTAACCGATTGATCTCGTTCTTTTTTTTAAATTCATCTAAATTTGATATCCACGTTTTAGTTCTAGTTTTGAAAATTTTGAAGTTCATCTAAATTTTATTTAAATTTATTTTATACCTTATTTATTTTCTCTCTCGTTAGATCACGTCTTCGAATGAGCGGGAGCACCACCAGAAGATGAAGAATTCATAATTGAGAAAATCCAAGACAAGTTATGTCCTTAGATTATGTTAAACTTAATTTTCAATCTATTTATTTATTATTTTATTTTAAATTATTATGCAGTGCTATTTTATTACAAACCCTTGTACTTGGTAGTTACTATCCCAAATTAATTAATTTCTCACTTGATAATTTGAACGCCATGACTCCATTGCCACCATAGGATGGAAAATTATCTAATGATGCCATATTAGTTGTCACAGGGGTTGTACATTTAATTTGCTTAGACATGCTTATAGTTACATTGGATTTATTATCACACGTGATCAATTACTTAATTTAACTTAATGAGATATTGAATCGTGATTGTAGCTACAGTTATAAAATTTGAGTACCATGATATTGGTGTGTCATTGGTGTTAGTTATACAAAATTTATTTTCACTCGGGGGAGTGATTGTGCAGTAAATAGGGAAGTGTGGATTCACTTTGATGGATGTGGATGTCTCGCATGGGTAATATTTAAGGACTTAACTTTATGCGCCATTAATCTACTGCAAATCACATGTCTAGTATGGGATAGTGTATTAAGGATAACCAACTAGAGGGGTAAATAGGAGGTTATAAAAATTTGCCTTCTAAAACTTAATAAATACAAATCAACGCTAGGCAATTATAATAATTAAATTCAACCTATTCAATTCTAGTAGACTTAAAGTATCACAAGCAATAAATATAATGCTAGAAGAAGGTAAAGAAATAATCACAAAGGGGACACGCGATATTTTTCCCGTGGAATCGAAGAGTTACCGGTCTTCACTAATCCATGTTGAAAAAAGCCCAAGCGCTCTTGGACCAACTCCACGAATTAAGCCTCAAATCCTTGATCACTATTGGTTGCTCTTGCTCATTTCCGGAGATGGCGAGCACCAAGCCACTCACAATTTGCTCGGGCCTCTTCACAAGCTTTTTGAAGAGATCACCTCACGATCAACGTCCAAGCCATCTAGGCACCGGCAAGCACCAAGAGTAAATGATCACACTTTGCTTGACGACACTCAAGTGCTAAGGATCACTCTAGAGGATGAATGCACTTGAAAATAGCTCACAAAACCTCAAATGAATGCCCAAGAGAGAAAGAGGTGTGGAATGGATGCTCAAGGCTCAAGAGTGTTCAATATTAGCTCAGCCCTCTGTCCTTGAGCTAGTGGGGGGGTATTTATACCCTCACCAACCAAAACTAGCCGTTGCAAAAATTTAATATGAAAAATCAGGGAAATCAGAACTACCGGTGTTATAAGTGCGGTACTACCGCAATTCATTATAGCATATAGTAACGACTCTGTCAGAATGTCAGAGCTAGCCGTTGAAAAAGTAGTGTGGTACTACTGCCATTGTAAGTGTGGTACTACCGTACTGCGGTAGTTCCGCAAGTATGTGCGGTACTACCGCATTGCGGTTGGTCCGCCGTGCAATGCCCGGTACTTCCAATTTTCGCCAGCTTAAGTTTTTCAAGGGGTACTTTCTGAAAAAAAAACATATCGCTGGGACAGGGTGGTACTTTCGAACATCAGAAATTCCGCTGGAAGGTGCGATAGTTCTACCGTGTTAACTCTGGTACTACCGATTTTGGCAAGTCCAAGTCCCCAGCGAGGGTGCTCTCGGAAAAACGCATCATTGAAAATGCGGTACTACTGTAGTCCAGTAGTTCCGCAATTTGCATGGCGGTACTACCAAACTCCGGTAGTTCCGCTGTTACTACGGCGGTACTTCCGATTTTTGAGAGGGAGCACAGTTTGTTTTCAAATTTAATTTCATGTGCATGTATGATCCTAAATTGGTCTAATTGGCACAAGAACATGCTATCAAGCTATTTTTAATGATCCCTCTTAATAGTACGGTGACTCTCCTATAATCTGGTCTTTCAACCTTTCTCCTAAGACCGGTAAAGATCAAAAGAGATCCTGTATTTTATGTACATTGTTTTTTATCCATCTTGTTGTCCATTTCGCATGCAGCTTACTTTTATCCTTTGCACACCTATGAGACTTTAGCCTATGCAAACTTCAACATACATATTAGTCACATATTCATAAATCGTCATTAATTACCAAAACCATAATTTTAGGGCCTAGATGCTTTCAATCTCCCCCTTTTTGGTAATTGATGACAACGCTCAAATGTTAAGTGAGGTAAAGAAAGATTTTGAACATACCACTTGCATGAGGACAAGTTGCATATTCTATTGTGACTTTTGAAAGAGTAATTGGGTTTTTCATTTTCTCACAAGAAGTTAATGTCGAAACCCGAATATGCAAATTCGGACTCTCTGTGTATACCGCACTAGTCCAGTATCACGCTAGTGCACAAGTCAAACATAGATACGATATTAACCATACACACGCTAAAATAAAGGGAAAGCTCGAATATCAATAATTATCCAAAGTACGACCTTATGGTCAAATTTACAATATCGCTAATCCGAAGGGCTTAAAATCTAGCAATAAAAGAAACAAAATAAGCGTAGTAACCATTTGACATGCCCATAGGCAATCGACTAGGAGCGAAGTCCTAATCCGCAAAGTCATTGAAGTATCCTCCTCCGTACCTCCTTTGGTAATACTCCTCCTCCTCAACCGAGCAACAAATGGGTATAAAGTCGTGAGTATATTGGTACTCAAAGATGTCGTTTGTAACAAATGAATGCAATATAATATGCAAGGCTTACCAATGGAGGGTTGAAAGGTTAATTTGCATGAAATGACATTTTAGGATAAATAGAATAAATAGATGGAAAGTGAACTTTAATGAAAAATAGAAATAAATAAATAATTAACAGAATTTAATTTAAACCACTTGTGAACTTTCCATCCACAAGCCAAACCCATAGTAAACTACCTGTTCACCTTCCAATCATAACCACAAGTTTTTATTAAATTACTACCCCTCGTGTGAAATCACCGAGCATTGTCCACAACCGAGGACGCAGCTATTCGAATATTTTTACACTTTGCAGAGGTTGCACAACTATACCCACATGATGTGATTAACCTCGATCTAAGGAAATCACAACAAGACCTTTACAATGCTCAACTTTAACTCAATCCTGCCCGCCAGGGTTTCGCATCACACCCCCCTTGGGCCTCATGGAAATCAGCATCCATGTTCATCACAATGGTAAGATCGAAATTGAAATATTATAAATTAATCAGCTAGGTCTATCCCATACTAGACATGTGGTTTGCACGGTAAATCTTAGATCAATAGCGCACAAAGTTAAGTCCTTAATATTATTCGGGCGAGTATTCCACATCCCACGAAGTGAATCCACACTTTCCCTTTACTGCATGATCACTCGCCTAAGTGCAAAATCAAGTTTGTATAATCCACGTCGATAACACACCAATGATATGGCACAAATTTTATAATAGTGGCACCAACCACGGTTCCATATCTCATTAAGTCAAATTAATTATTCATATACGATGATAAACCCAATGTAACATAAGCACGACTAAGCATACTACTCGTATCTCCCATGTGACACCTAGCATTATATCACTAGTAATTTTCCAACCTAAGGTGACAATGTAATCATGGTATTCATATTATCAAGGAGGGGTAATTCAATTTGGATCAATAACTACCAAGTACAAAAATTTATAACAAAATAGCGATGGAAGATACTTTAAAATAAATTAATTAAATAATAGATTGAAAATTTGGTTCAACATTATCAAAGGACACGACTTGTCTTAGTTATACTCAGCGAGGTACTCAGGATTTTTTGCCGTCACTCTTGCTCCTTCGAAGGCGGGATCTAACGAGAGAGAAAACGACTGAAACAATAAAAACAAATCAAATAAACTTCAAATGAACTCCAAAAACCTTGAAACCAGAACCAAAAGATAGAGCATGATTTTAGATGAATTTAGAAAAAAGAACGGGGTCAATCGACGCTAGGAGGGAGAAGAATGGGCTCTCGAAAAATTAAACCTACTGAAAATGCTAGAAAATCAGAAAAGTTACTGTGTTGTGGACTCAGTGCACGAAAAGATGGGTTCACGGTGGACTAGGTCTATGGAATAGTAACGTGGACTGCTGACGTGGCGGCACGGCTGGATGACACGTGGCACTGCTGATGTGGCATGCTGACGTGGCACTAGGGTCGGGTTTTTGCTGACATGGCGATGATGTGGCACTGCCACGTGGCGCTAGGCTGACGTGGCTTGACACGTGGCTAGGGCTGATGTGGCATGGTTCGAGAGTGGCGGTGATGGCATGGTTTGGGCGTGGACGTGGGTGCGGTGACCGAGGGTGACGCGGGCGGGACACGGGTGGTGCACGCGGACCGAGGGGCAACGGGGTGCGGTGTAGCGACGGCGGGGGCGACGTCAGTGGCGGATTCCGGTCGGTGAGGAACGGCGGAGAGCGCACGGGAGTGCAAGCGTTCGGCGACGTGGACGACGCGGCGTAGGTCCTGGTCGGTGGGTTTCGGCGGCATTGGGGAGGGTTCAAGCGATGGCGGGAAGGCTCACCGACGGCGAGGACGGGTGCGGCGATGAGGTCCCGGTGCGACGGCGAGGCGACGAAGGCGAGGTGCTACGGCGAGGTGACGAGGAGCAGCGGCGAGGACGGGGCGGCTAGGCGGTGGCGGCAATGCTATTTGAAGCACGTGAACCGAGGCTAAGTTCGGGAAGAACACGGCGCGGCAGCGCGTCTGCATCGAAGACGAGGAACATGATTACGACGCGTGGCACGGGGGGGGTGAATCGGACGGCTGGAAGCCAGGCGGGGTGCGAGCGGATCAGAAGCGGAGTGCGGCGCTAGCGATGCTCGACGCGTGGGCAGATCAAATGGCGGGGAGCGAGTGCAGGCGACGACGTGCGGCACGGCCCGCGGGATGGCTAGCACGTGCGGGGGTGGCGGAGATCGGTCGGCGGGGAGAGGCCGGGGTGCGCGCAGGCGGGAGGTCGACGCATGGTGCGGGATGGGTCGGGGGATTCGGCCCAAAATACTTTTAGGGTTTTTCTTGATTTTCTCTTTTTCTAGAAATCCAAATATATGCCAAGAGCTCTAGAAAATAGCAAATAAATCATAAACATTCACCAAAAATTTCAGAAAAATTCTTGAGACACAAGGAATCCAAATAAAATATTTTTAGCTTATGTTAATGTTTATTTTAATTATATTAAATCCTTTTAAATTTCTAAAAATTCACATTAAGCTTTATTAATTCCAGAAAATTCCCAAAAATTCATTTTTATTTAAAAACTTTAAAAACTCTTGAAAATGAAGGTGTTACAGTTAAGTAATTCAATTTCTTTCAAAGTCAACTTTGAAAAGCTCCCCCTAAATATATGCTTAGATGAATTTAGGGACAATTTTGCACATATGAACAATAATATCTTGGAGCTTTTAAATCAAGAACATCAAGAGACATCAATAATCATGAAAGAGTTTGATATTGCATAGAGTTTAAAAGCATAAAATGACATTACATCACATCGCATTGTTCATCACACATAAACGGTAAACATCACATGGTTCGTTACACCATAGTTCATTGCATAATAGTATTTAACACTTTGAGCAAAAGCAAAAAAACAAATCTTGATCTTGATTTTTCCCTTTCTTCTCCTTTAACTTCTCCCCCTTTGGCATCAAAATACCAAAAAGGGCTACTCCTGTGGATCTTAATGAGAAGTGGTATGGTGGCGACGACGCACATACTGGATGGGAGCAACGGCACCCTCAAGGGCAGTCATGCGGTCTCCAAGAGAGGAGACGGCAGCCGTCAGGGTGGACACGTTGTCCGTCAGGGTATCCATATTACCCTCTAGACGAAGAATAGCTGAGTAAACCTGAGAGAGAGACACTTCATCCTCACCTTGCTGCCTAGAAGAGGACGCTCCTGAATGCGCTTTAGGGCGCGGAGGTGCGGGAATAGGGGGTCCTTCCTGTGGCTTATAGGGCTTGTGCACTCCTCCTCGTTCTCCTCTGAACGGTCCAGTCTTGTGAATGATCATGGCTATGATATAAGGTGCATAGTTGATCCTTCGGACCCTATCGTTCTTTGTCGCAGCTATCTCTCTAATGATGAGATTGACTACATCAAATTTTGTCCTTACCATGATGTAGTCAATCACATTCCATGCACGTCCTGATTTCGGTGCCGGAGGATGGCGTAGTCATCACTGGTCATGCGCGTTATATCTCTACGCTCATTGTCAGCCGGTGCCATCTCTTCATCGGCTGCCTCATGGATCGGACTCCCGGAGGGGCTACCCTCCTGCTCGACTCGCCTCGAATTACTAGGTCCCGCCGCCACTATCCTCGTGGGTCCTTTGCATTGACTCCTCATGACCTATCTCGACTGTGGGTGACTTGGGGACATGCGAACCTTGTTGCGAGGAACCCTACCCTGAACCACCTTCCCTTGCGTAGAACTTCTTGGTTACACTCCTCATCTTCTTGGTTGCTTTTCTTGTCTTCAGAGCCATCTTGAAATAAGTGCAAAAGGAAGTCAAGGATATGATACGAAGTTTGGATATTAGGTTGGAAATGAATGAAAACAAGTTGCTGATTTTTCAGGAAACATGGTAGTATCGCCATTCAAACCGCGGTAGTACCAGCTGCGGTAGTACCGGTGACAAACCCCGGTAGTATCGTTGTACGGTAGTACCACTGTACAAACTCCGGTAGTACCGCAATACAGTAGTACCGCGTTCGTCGAGCGGTGGTTCCGATTTTCCTGAAATTTTCTAGTGCAATTTATGCATGATTCTAAGTGATGTTTTTGTTGGATATGATATAATAGAAAGATGGAAAACCATCATACATCACTAAAAATAACATTTTGCCCAAGAAAATAGCATCATATTGTCCACATTTCAAAAATAACCTATTTGCACCTAGAGTTCATAAAAACGAGATAAAGATCGAAGTTTGATCCAAAATACCTTAAGAATCGGGGGAGGTAACCTCTAGAGATGCTAAAAATAGCCCAAGAACAAAGAAAATCTCATCGGATTTGGAGATCGGGTGGAGGATTTGGAGGAGTTCTTGGGAGTGAGAGAGAGAGAGTTGTACAGTTGCAATTGAATGTGAGGAGAGAGGAAAAGCTTTTGGGGAGAAAAAAGGGAGAGAATCTTAGAAGTAACTGCCCTCTTCATGAAAAATCGGTAATTCCGCAGTTAACACGCCGGTAGTTCCGCACCCCGGAAGTACCGCGCTTTTGCCACCGACAGTACTCACATCATGGTAGTACCGCGCAATGAACTGTGATAGTTCCAATTTTTCTGGAACTTTCTAAATTTGAGATTGATTTGAGATTTTATACAAATGATTCCTAGTTTTACACTCAATTAAGAATAATTCAGGATCATTATGTATTAAATAATCTATTTGAGGTCTAGGAAAATAGTTTTTATGAACATAAGAGATTTGAGCAAAAACCTTTGAAAAATTATTTCAAAAAATACTCAAATAGCACTAACAACATACAAACACATGACAAGTGTTCAAGCTATATTAGAGTAGTTTAAAATATTCAATTCATTGCTCAATTTGCAAAATCGGATTTCATCTAAGGGTTTGGTGAAAATATCCGCTAATTGATCTTCGGTTCTATTGTGGCTAATCTCAATATCCCCTTTGCCTACAAGATCTCTCAAGAAATGGTGGCGAATATCTATGTGCTTTGTTCTTGAGTGTTGGACGGGGTTGTTGGCTTTTTCACCGTACTTTTATTATCACACAAAAGAAATATTTTGTCAAATTTAAATCCATAATCTATCAAAGTTTTCTCATCCATAGCAATTAAACACAACAACTACCCATGAAATATTTTCGCTTCGTGGTTGAAAGTGCTACAAAATTTTGTTTCTTGGAAGACTATGACACCAAAGACCTTCTTAGAAGTTGACAACTACTTGAGGTGCTTTTTCTTTCCACTTTACAACCCGCATAATTGGAATCCGAATATCCAATTAAATCAAATTTAGCACCTTTGAGGAACCATAAGCCTACACTAGAGGAATGTTTTAAATATCTTAGAATTCTCTTTACGGCCACTAAATAGCACTCTTTTGGAGAAGTTTGAAACCTTGCACACATGCAAACACTAAACATGATATCAGGTTTAGATACTGTAAGATAAAGCAAACTACCAATCATAGATCTATAAAGTTTTAAATCTACTAGTTTACCTCCATCATTGAGATCTAGATGCCCGTTTGTTGCCATGAAAGCTTTGACGGGTTTTGCATCTTTCATGCCAAACTTCTTCAGTAAGTCTCTTCCATACTTGGTTTGCCTTATGAATATCCTATTTTTGAGTTACTTGATTTGAAGTCTAAAAAAGTAACTCAATTCCCCTATCATGGATATCTCAAACTCTCTAGACATCATATCACCAAATTCTTTGTAAAAATCTTGATTAGTAGATCCAAAAATAATATCATCAACATAAATTTGGCATACAAAGAATTCATCATCTATAATTTTAGTGAACAATGTAGTGTCAACCTTCCCGATTTTGAATGCTTTTAAGAGTAGAAAATCCCGAAGACGCTCACACCATGCTCTAGGAGCTTGTTTTAATCCATATAGCACCTTTGAGAGTTTGTACACATGATTTGGATTTTTAAGATCCTCAAATCTGGGAGGTTGTTCAACAAAGACAAGCTCAGTTATTTTACCACAATTCCGTGCTCCTTGGGTCTTTCTACCAAGCTCCAAACGTCATTTCTTGCGAAATTGTTAAGTTCTTCATGCATGGTATTTACCCAATTGGGGTCATCTAGAGCGTTATCTATAAACTTGGGTTTAAGAGAAGAAATAAAAGAGTAATGTTTACAAAAAGAAACTATTCTAGATCTAGTTTAGACACTTTATACACGCCACCCAATATTTGATCTATTGGATGATCTTTGGATATGGTATTGTGGATCTTGAGAGGTAAAGGTTGATCTTCCTTTTCATCTACATCTTGAACTTGAATGTTGCTCGTTGTGATAGAATTGGGAGGTTCAACTCGCATTGACAACGGTGAATCAATTGTATCTTCTTTTGGCTTGATGTCACCAATTAGCATATTTTCCATTGCTCTCTTTAGTCCTTCATCACCTACATCATCTAAATTTTCTTGCTCTTCTTGAGAGCCATTAGTTTCATCAAATTTAACATCATAAGATTCTTCAACTAAACCAGAGTTTTTGTTGAATATTCCATAAGCTTTACTATTTGAAGAATAACCTAATAAAAATCCTTCATCACACCGGCTTTGAAATTTTGAGAGCCGAACACCTTCCTCAAAATATAGAATTTGCATTAGAATACTCTAAAATAGGAAATGTTCGATCTCCTCCCCATGAGAAGCTCATAAGAAGTCTTTTTCAAAAGTCGGTGCAAATAATGGCGATTTATGGCATGACAAGCGGTATTGATGGCTTCCGCCCAAAAAATATCGAAAGTATTATATTCATCAACCATTGTCCTAGCTATTTCAATTAGTGTTCGATTTTTCCTTTCTACAACTCCATTTTTTCTCCGAAGTGTAGGTTGTGGAAAATTCATGCTTTATTCCAAATTCATCACAAAAATCTTTAATTTTTGCATTCTTGAACTCGGAACCATTATCACTCCTAATTTTCTTTATTTTGAAATCAAATTCATTTTGGACTCTTTTTGCAAAACTTTTGAAAACTTCGGGAACTACACTTTTGTCATTTAAGAAGAATACTCTTGTATATCTCGAATAATCATCTATAATGACTAAACAATAGTTATTGCCCCCAATGCTCTTATAGGTTGTTGGCCCAAATAAATCTATATGTGAGAGTTCTAATGGTTTAGAGGTTGACATGATACTTTTGGGAGGATGAGAATTTACAACTTGCTTCCCGGCTTGCAATCTGTAATGCCCTGGATGTCGTTACGGCGTCCCTAGGAAGGTTTAGTGTAATCGCGGAGTCACCCGGTTTTCGGTAGTTCGCAGGAAGTAAAATAATTTTTTTCGGAAAAGTCCAAAATATAAAAATAAATTAAATAAACAAAAAATCTATTTTTAGGCTAATTGGAGGGATGGGCTTGCCACTTGGGCCAACCAGCCCAAGTGGTGGCCACACCCTCCCTTAACCCTAGCCCCCTCATATTTAACCCCTTGGGCGCTCCCCTCCCCCTTTCCTCCTCGGCCACCACTCCCCACCCTCCTGCGCCTCCATCTCCCCCCCAAGGTGCTGCCTTGTCCACTGGTGCAAAGGAGAAAGCAAGGAGAAGGGAAGGAGAAGAGAAGGAAGGGAGAAAGAGGAAGAGAAGGAGAGAAGAGGGCGATTTCAAGGGATCACCTACGTAACTTTTCTCCATCTTAAATCTTTATGTTTGTAGAGTAATTAGGGTTCTTTACATGAGATTAGAAGGGGATTAGCAAAACGATTAACTGATTAATGATTTTCTATTGTCTACGCGTAGTATAATTTGTACAACATGGCTATTTGCATAGATTAGGGCATCGAAACGATTTTTCTTGTGGGTCTGACCAAAAGAAAAGTTGTAGAGGACGATGAGATCTATATTTGTAATTGTTTGAGAATTTTTAGCCACGGGATTTGGGCACAACAGAGTCAGGAACTTTACTGTTTGGCAGAGGTGTAGTCCGAGATAGATTGCTGTTTGGGTGTAGATTCAGAGTAGAAGATGAATTTGACGATTTTTATCTCAATAACAAAAGTTTTAGGAAATCTTGTGATCTAGTTGCTGTAAAAGAATTATAAATTTTAGAGCTTTGTACAGAAGGTGATGTGCGTTAGAAGGTGACTGGCCAGATTGCCGAAACAGAGTATGTTCTCTGTTTTGCGCATTAAATTACACCATGTTAGCAGCAAAATAAAATTTAGTGGTCTACTTGAAAATTGAAGATATTTCAGTGTAGTTTCTAGAAATATATCATTTGCTATAAATAGCTTAATAGTTTTAAAGATACAAAAATATTAATCAGTGCTACCGTAGTGGGCTGGGTGAGGGATCGACGAGCGGAGAGATTATTGTCGGGTTTGGAGTTTAGCGGCGTCTTTATTTTCTTAAATCACAATTACCTTGCTGTAGTCGTGTGCTGAGAGGTAATTTTGGATAGGTAGCTTCGCTCTTGACCGCGTGTGATCGCTTCACTTCAACGGTAGAGGCAAGTAAACGTAGTGGATATGCTATCGATTAACTCGTTAATCATACTACCTTCACATTAAATATTTCTCTTAAATCTGAGATGCTTTGCCATTACTACATGATTTCTTAATGTGATCTATATGATAGCAATTTAAGAATCATTTGTTTATATCTTGATGGATTACTTGTGGTTAGTGGTGGTGTTCTTGATAAAATATGTATGGATGAAGAGGTAAAATACTTGATGAACATATTGTTGATCTTTGCGGTTATATTATTCTGAATCATGAGAATCATATCATTCATATCATGACATGTCAATCTGCATTGTGGATGTCACCGCACATCACTACGATCATACCAGTACAGCATCGTACATTGCCGTAGTATGATGCACACTCTTACCTTGTTGGGTAAGGGTGCAGTGGATCATATGCATGCATTGCATTTACTTGTAGATATAATTACTGCATACATATGTTATTTGCAGAAATCTTTGAGGTTTGATTCGTGAGAGTCATCGGTGGATTGATAATTATGGAGGAGGATTTAATTGTGGTCGTTGTGGTAATGAAATGTTGTTGATTAAACATGTGTAGTTTAATCAGCTTGTTAATCAGTTTGCTTGCTGAGATTTTTATCTCACCCTTATTTTCCCCCTACAGGTGATCCTTGAACATGCATGGAAAGGGTAGAGCAGCACAACACAAATGCACTTCATTCTACGATTAATGTTGTAATAAATTAAGAAGACTCTAGCTAAACATCTATCTACCTCATTGATGGTTACTTCAAATTAATAATGCTAGATTGTAAACTATTTTTCCTTGCTTAAATTGTTAGTGGTTGTTCTTAATTAATCTTTACCTTTTGTCTTATTATGCTTCCGCTTAGCTTATAATTTTGTTGTTCATTTATTTTATCTTATAATTTGGCTAGATGTGGAGTGGTTTAGTGGCATCCCAGGGTAATGTGGGTCTTGGGGTGTTACACAAGCACTATAAAGTTTGTTTTTCTCAAACTTCACATCTTTCAAGCCAACTACTAGATCATGTTTGAAAAGTTTTTTGAGTTGAATCATGCCCACATGATCCAACTTTCTATGCCACAACCATCCCAAAGAGGTTTTGCTAATAAACATGTTTTCAAACCCGAACTACTAGAAGAGAAATCTACTAAATAGAGATTTCCAAAACTAAAACCCTTGAAAACAATTTCTTTGTTCTTTTCTTTTAAAATTGTAACATCATCCTTTGGAAATGAGCATATTAATCCTAAATCACATAATTGAGCAATAGATAGCAAGTTAAAATTTAATGTTTCTACTAAAGAGACATTAGAAATGGAAAGGTCATTTGATATAGTAATTTTACCTAATTCTAATACCTTTCTTTTGCTATTGTCATCAAATGTGATCTTTTTATTGCTTCCATTTTCAAATGTGGTGAACATCTTTCGATCTCCGGTCATATGTTGAGTGCATCTACTATCTAGCACCCAATGCCTTCCACCAATCTTATAGTTCACCTTTTCTCCTTTTGCTATAAGGCATGTTGGAGTTGAGAAGAGTGATGGAGCTTCCTTGATTGCAATTCCAACTAGTCCCTTCTTCCTGGGGGACTCTTCCTCATCGGAGTCGGAATCTGTGTACTCTTCATCGGAGTTCCATTCTCCGATGTGAGCTTCATTCTTGCCATTTTTATGAAGTCTCTTGAATAGCTTCTTCTTTGGCGTGAATTCCTTCTTCTTGGATGACTTGCCGTTGTCATCCTTTCTTGTGGGGCATTGGGAGATGATATGCCCCTTTTTATCGCACTCATAGCAATAGATGTTGCTATAGCGCTTGTTGTCGTTGTAGGAGCGCCCATTTTTGCTTAATTCTTGATTTGCGCTTCGGTATAGACGTCTCCTCATGAATTTCTTTATTTTTCTCACAAGGAGTGCCATCTCCTCCTTGGAGTCCTCATCTTCATCCTCGGACTCTTCACTTGAGATTGCTTTAGTCTTGAAGGCAGGTGGTGATCTTCTTACTCTTGATGGAGGATTGCTCTAAAAGCTCCTCCTTATCCTTCTTGTATAACTCATTGGTAATAAGATTACCCAAGAATTGTGTTGGAGTCATCCTTGCCAACTCGGGTGAGTTGAGGAGGAGGACCACCAACATCTCATACTTCTCTAGCAACGTCCTAAGTATTTTCCTTACAACATCAATATCCGTTAGTGACGTGCCGAGGCTCTTAAGCTCATTTACAATGTTGTTTAGTCAAGAGTACATGTCATTTATGCCTTCATGTGCAACATTGTAAATGTCTCATATTTGATCCTAAGCCTATGCAATTTGGCTACCTTAACCGCGGATGTTTCCTCATGAATTTCTGAGAGAGTGATCCAAATATCATGAGCAGTTTCTAAATTACGCACTCTATTGCACTAATCCGCATTTAAGCTCCAAATAATGCATTCATGGCATGAGCATCTAAATGAGCATTACGTCCCTCTTAATCGGTGGGGTGTAGTGGATCAAGAGGCATGACATATGTCGACCCCGGAGCAATGACTCCGGGATCCTCTGTGTAAATCGCACTAGTCCAGAATCAAGCTAGTGTACATAGTGAATAACAAAGATTCATGTCATATGCAATAACATTTATTCATTAACTAAATATGGGCCTGATAGCCAAAGTTTACATCAATGGTTCATAAACCAAACTTAAATATAAGCAGCGGAAAAAAAACCATAAAGCAGTAACCTATCCTACTTGCCCACAGGAGAATGACTATAAGATGTGGCCTACTCACTGTTATTCTCACCGAAGTTGATGAAGTCCTTCTCTAAAAATAGTGAATGAAGCAACATGAGTACATAAAGTACTCCACAAGTTACACCAAGAGGTTTAACAGAGTTAATGCATGCATAAGGATTGATAATGGAATGCATAATAGGTTATTTTTGTGTAAAAGCAAAATTAAAGTGAATACAGTAAATAGATTCAAAAGCTAAATTTGATACAATAGATAGAAAGAGTAATTTAACAAAATAATATCATTAGTGCAGGCTCTGACCAAACACTAACCTATTCATAGGTATCTCACCTGGTCCATCTTTTCCAAAAGATCTCATACGGATTCCATCCATTTATATGCCTTTTCATCTCCCATGGATTCCATCCATCCATAGGCCTTTTAAGAAACTATTTTGAAAACCAAAAACCAAAGTGTAACCCAAAAAAAACTTTACTCAGCTTGCCCGTAACCATGGGCACGGCTATCCAGGATAGATTATACACTCTGCAGAGATTGTACAGTTTTACCCACAAGACATGATCATCCCATATTGCCACCGGATAAATATACTTCCTTTGGTGTGCGGCGAGGAGATCATGACAAGGCCTTTACAATGCTAAGTCTTCAACCTGGTCACGCCGTCACTAAGGTTTCACCACAACTTGAATCCACAAGTTGGAGCCCCCTCTTGTACTATGTGAGACTTCTCATGGCCTATGCCATGCTCACATTCAACCTATAGCAAGACCAAAATTAGGACCTCACAAATGAGTCAGCTAAGACTGTCCCATACCAGTCTGTGGTAGTACGATATGGCTTTGCAATAGTAGCTCACAGACTGGTTCTTAACTTGACTTAGGCTCAAACCACATACGTCTTGTGCTTGACAATCAACATTGTGTTACCGAACAATAATGCATGCCAGCACCCACCACCTAATCATTAGCCTAGGTCAAAACCAAGTTTTTATATTTCTAAGTATACCTTCATTCATATAAAATCATTGTTCTGAAGTGAAACAAATATTACCACTTAAATCATTCTAAGTATGGCTAAGCAATTCTATAAAATCTCTAGTCAATACTATTGTACTAACTAGGTTTTCATCTAAGGTGACAAGGCATAAGGAAGTTCAATGTCAAATTTGGCCATATACAAAGGATTTGGGTATAACTAGAATTTAAATTGAATTTAAACTAGATTTGAATAAAGTACACATGCATGATAATTTTTAAAACAACATAAATAATTTAAATTACTAGGATCAATATGATCAAAGGTGTAACTTACCTTGCTTCAAAGTTTGATGAGGTTCGCCAAAGTCATACTCTCCGGACTAGTCGTAGTCTACACGCGAAAAGCCAGAATAAACTAAAATCAAATAAAATTCAAATAAACTACAAAAATTATAAAATATCTACTAGGAGATAGAATATGAATTTAGGAATTTGATTGGGTCCAAATGGAGTTGGGGCGAAGGATACGACTTCTGGTAGCTTGAATTCCAAAGAAATGAATAAAAAGAATTATTGAAATTCTTTTCTTTGTAAAGGAAAAGTGGTCATAAGCTATAATATTTGTGTATGGTCGAAGCCACGATGGAGGGTGTAATCGGAGCCGTGGTCGAAACCATGGTTGAATCAACGGTTGTAGTTGTGGAAGTCGAAGTTAAAGACAGAGACTCCAAGTTTGGGTGAAGTCGAAGATTTGGTCGAAAACCCGGTCGGAACTGTATGGTCGTCGAAAGAATTGGATTATGCTGAGTGGTCGAACGAATCGGACGGCTTGGAGAGGTCGGAGGTCGAAGTCGAAGGCTGAAGTCGACGTCTCTGAAGGTCAAAGTTAAAATCGAAGTCTTCGAAGGTTAAAGTCTCCGTGGTTGAAGGTCGAAGTCGAAATCGAAGGCTCTGAGCAGTTAGAGTCTAAGAAACCTCCGAACGGTCAGAGTCTAAAGAACATCTGGATGGCGGAGTCTAAGGAGCCTCCAGACGTCAGAGTCTTATGAGCCTCCGAACGTCGGAGTCTAAGAATCAGATGGCTGGGAGAGGTCGGAGGTATCGGACGGTTTGGGCTGACGTGGCCTTGGTCGACTGGGGCGGCGCCCAGGACCTAAGGGTTGCTAGAGCTCCGGCGCACGGCAGTGGTTGGTGAGGGGCACAAAAGAGAGAGGGGACTGTGAGGAGTGAGTTGGTTGGAAGGTGGTCGGCGGTGAGGTGATGCAGTGGCGCAACTCGTGCAGTGGTGGCGACGGCGTTCCTGTGGTGAGGAAACTCAGCCAATGGCCGATCGAGAAAATCCAAAAATTATAAAATATATATTAGAGGATAGATTATGAGTTTAGATAAATTTAGAAACTTGAATCACTTGATTCGGAGTTCGGATGGAGGAGAACGAGCGATTGGAAAATTGGCGGATTAGCAAATTCTGGAAAAAGAATAGCTTTTGGTGTTTTGGCCATGATTTTGGTGAGGAAAGACCCGAGAGGTGAAGCCAAATAGCAAAATGGGTTGCTAAGGACCTGAGACACATGTAGGAAGTGACGGCATGTCAAACGGAGCACGATGACGACGTGGACGGTGACAACGACATAGGGCTAGAGAGAAGAATAAGTTTGGGTAAAGAACATGAAGAAGTAAGGTGAGCACAGCCTAGAACGCGGCGAGGCAAGGCTAGAAAAAAATATCGGCTAAGTCAAAAACTCATCAGAGGCGACGCAATCGTCATTTGAACGACGGCGGTACCGAAAAATGAAAAACTCAATGTCTTGGTGCTCGGTGGAGCGAATCCAAAACCGTCTTAAACGTAGCCACCTGGGATGGTTTGGCATGTTCTGACATGAACGGATTGTTGAAAGCATCCCTGGATAGATGGGGACGCGAAGCCAACGGTGTGATCAAAAGTGGTGGGGCTCCACTGTAGGTGACGCAATAGGCCGAGGAACGACGCTTGGAACACAAAAATAAAACTTCGATTGCGGCCAAGAGAATAGGAGTGGGGACTTGAGATTTTCAGGGTTCAGTGAGGATGAGGAGGGGCTCACGGTGCTCCCTTTTATAGGGATTGAGGAGATCCGAGGAGAGAGATTAAACAACCATGTCTTCGAATGGCATGGGTTAATTTATCGCGAAATGGCTCATAAATGAGGGGGAAACGGTGGGAAAAGAAGGAGTCTTGATGAGAGAGAGAGAGAATGCACTTTATTTCACAAAAAACAGTTGAGAAAATCATGAATCTCAAAGGAGTAGCCATGGCGGCACACGCTCTGGAGAAATGGTCTGCACGTTGGAGAAGAATAGAATAGGGAGGAGAGAGAAAAGAGAATAAAGAGAAAAAAGAAAATAAAAAAAATTTTCAAGAAAGCTTGTAAAAATCCTTGGATTATGAAAAGAGTAAATAAAATAATTTTGGAATTAATTGAAGTATATTTTAATTTTTAACATGTTTTTCTTTTCTAGCTTTAAAATAATACAATAAATAACAAATAAAGCTTAAAAAAATCTTAGAAAAATTCATAGAAGTTTCTAAATCTATTTTGAACTTATAAAAATATTTTCAACTAAAATTTATATAATTTCTTTTATAAAATATTTTTTTAAAAGAAAGGACCCTTTTTTTAAAGCAAAAAATTAGGTCAGCTAAAATTTTAAAATTTCAATCAACCAAATAACATTGATTTTTATTTTAAACTAAATTAATTACCTTTTTTGTTTATTGTACTTTTAATATTTTTTTTATTTTCTTTTTTTAAAAAAAACTTGGGTTGTTACAACGTAGCCCTCGTTTACAATTTTCTATATGCTCGAACTCATGATCTTAAGATAAATAGACATTTAAATTTTTTAATAAGCATAATTTGAACCATCAAATTGTAGTGTCTTCCCTATACAATCCCCTCGCTAGGCATCCTTTTCTCTCTAGACGTTAAGTTTAATAAATGAGAGACCATGCTCTGATACCATTTGTAGGATCAAGGATAACCGACTAGAGGGGGTGAATAGAAGGTTCTAAAAATTTGCCTTCTAAAACTTAATAAGTACAAATCACCGCTAGGCAATTATAATAATTAAATTCAACCTATTCAATTCTAGTAGACTTAAAGTATCACAAGCAATAAATATAAATGCTAGAAGAAGGTAAAGAAATAATCACAAAGGGGACACGTGATGTTTTTCCTGTGATATCGAAAATTTGCCGGTCTTCACTAATTCACGTTGAGGAAAGTCCAAGCGCTCTTGGACCGGCTCTACGAATTAAGTCTCAAATCCTCGATCACTATTGGTTGCTCTTGCTCCTCTCCAGAGATGGCGAGCACGAAGTCACTCATAATTTACTCAGGCCTCTTCACAAGCTTCTTAAAGATATCACCTTGCGATCAACCTCCAAGCCATCTAGATGTCTAAGCACTAAGAGTAAAAGATCACACTTCGCTTGACAGTGCTCAAGTGCTAAGGATCACTCTAGAGGATGAATGCACTTGAAAATAGCTTACAACACCTCAAATGAATGCCTAAGAGAGAAAGAGGTGTGAAATGAATGCTCAAGGCTCAAGAGTGTTCAATGCTAGCTCAGCCCTCTGTCCTTGAGCTAGTGGGGGGTATTTATACCCTCACCAACTAAAACTAGCCGTTGCAAAAATTTAATTTGAAAAATCAGAGAAATCAAAACTATCAGTGTTGTAAGTGCGGTACTACCGCAGTTCACTATAGCACACAGTAACGGCTCTGTCAGAATGTCAGAGCTAGCCGATGAAAAAGTAGTGCGGTACTACCGTCGTTATAAGCCGATGAAACAAGTGTGGTTATGGGGTAGTATTCTTTATGAATCGATTGAGGTTCATGTGGTTAAATCCGTATGAATCATTGATATCATATCATGACATGTCATTTACATTACAGATGTCGTCGCATATAACCGCGACCGTATCGGTACAACATCGTACATTGTCGTAGTACGATACACACTCTTACCATGTTAGGTAAGGGTGCAGTGGATCATATGCATTTTCATTGTGGATGGATCATTTGCATACTTATGCGTTATATTGTCGATGAATTATTTGCATATATATGCAACTTCTTAGTTTTTGTGTGGAATTGGCTCATGAGGGTCAATTGTGGTATGAGGAATATGGCTATGGTCATGGAGTGGGGTTCACCCCCTTGTGGTATGGTAGGGATTGTGGTTGTGGCACGAGGTATTTTTCTTGTGATAACTGTCTTTAGCGGATGTGGTTGTGGGAAATAATAAGGTTAGTGTGGAATATATGTTAATGTTTTAGTGATGTTGGTAGTAATGGTGGTTGCGGTTATGAAGTAGGCAAATGAGACTTAATTGCTAATATTTTGTTGTTGTTGATAGTAATTGTGGTTAAGGCTATAAATGCGGCATTGTGGGAAATACTTGTTGATGCTTAAACTATTATGGTTTAATTAGCTTGTTAAATAGTGATGGGTTAGAAATTTAAGCTTTGCCAAGGCAAAGCTAACTCCAGCAGCCACGGATCTCTCATTGTCTGCTTGTGATTGCTTCAAGAAGTAGAGACCAGGCCTTGAAGGATTTCGAGTTGTCTACCAAGGAAATTCACCTTCTTGGTGGGCTCCTTGAAGAGGATTAAAATGCTTCGCCTCATGTTGGCAAGCGTTTGTTGAAGGAAAGGATCTTCTCTTAAAGACTTCTTTCAAGCTCTTTCTCATTATCCTCTTTGAAACCAAGAGTTTTCCTAGTCTTCAAGCTCTTGGGTTTACTCTACATGAGTAAATAAAATAAACAAAAAATATAATAAATTGGTCGAATTAACAATCAGTTACCTTGGTCCTTCTTCTCATATGCTTCCACGGCTTCCTTGTGCTTGAGAATGTTATCATTAAACCTGGTCGACCAGCTTTCGATCGATCGGTCTTTAACTTTACACATCCCCTCAAGTTTCACAATGATGGCTCCTTTTGCCTTAGCATCCTTTTCAAAATATTCTAATTATGCTAGTCACAACAAGGGAAGAACTAAAAAAAAGCAAAGATTAAGAAGCAGTAGAAGAAGTTTTAAAAAGATACTTCTCAACTAAAGGCTTTTTTTCCCTCCAAGGTCATGAGAATTTGTTCGTTTTTGGTCAAAGTTGACCCAAACATTGCCCACTCCTTCATAAGTGTTTCTTCGAGTACCTTGATGGTCTTCGACCTGAGAAGGATAATAAAATGACTACAAGGAAGAAAACTACTTCACAACTAGAATGGGAAGGAAAACATAACCATTCGTCAATCTCTCGCGAGGGTAGCCCTCCTTTTCCAATGCTAAGATTCGCTCGTTAATTCTCCGACCATAGTGATGCTCTCCACCATATGCTACAAAATCAAAAAGAGAGAAAGAAACTTAGAAAAGCTTCAAAAAATCTCTAGAAATACATCCTAAAGTGGTCGTGAGAAATTACCTAGATTGCTATATCAAAGATATATGGAGTAAAGCACCTTAGGACCAAGTGCTCAACTGACAATCCTCAGCCCTACTCCACTAGTAGAGTCTCTCATTGTTAAAGATTCAAATCTGGTTAGGGATGTCCCTAGAGTGTGGAGATTTCCTGATCAGTGAAGTGCTCTCCACTTCTGGAACTCCAAACAAAGGAGGAAGCATACCTGCTCCCTTCTCTTCAACCACTTGTGTCTCGGAAGCAGTCAGATCTTCCCTAGACTTCTATTCTGGTTCCACATCCTTGGACAGGGTCAGAGTCGCCAAAGAATCCCAAGCAATAGCAGCAGTTGCTGATTCCTCTACCCAATCGAGGGCTGCCTTGACTACTCTCTCCTTGGGAGTTTCCTCATGAGTACTTGGATGAAGACTAATCAGAGTACTAGGGGCGCTACAAAGAAAGAAGAATGAAAAGGGAGAAGTGAGAACTTCAAAACAGTAAAAAATCCAAAGGTATGAATTTAGATGGATTTTTACTAGTACATACCTGGTCTTCTTTGTTTTGAAGTTAAAATGCCTTGGAGCATAGTCTAGGATTCTTGCTTTCCTTTTCTTCTTGCTAACTGACTTCACTAGTATTGCACTAGTAGGGCTAGTTGAATCTTTTGAGTCCTATGCCTGGATATGTTTATCTTTAGTTAGATCCTCCATGGGATGGTCAGAAGCAACTTCTCCAACCTCTTGCTCAGAAGCTAAAACTCCTTGACTGCCGGAGTAATCGTTTCCTCCGGTGATTGAGTGAAGACCACCAGAGCCTCAGTCTGGTTGGTCATGATTGCTTAGAACCCATGACCGGTGAACTTGGTTCTATGGTCGTAATGTCTCCGATCAGTGCCTCTTCCCTCTCTTCCACCTTGTCATTGACTGAAGTAAGCTCTGCGATGAAGTCCTTCATCCAAGCAATATATTCCTATCGGTGTCTTTTCTCTGTCCTCCTTATAAGAAAAGGGGTAGGCTTATAAGAAAATTTCCAGAGTCATAGTAGAATCCTACCTCCAAGGGGACTCTACTCTTAGAAGCTTGTGCAATCGTCAAAGCAATCATAGGAGCGGTCAGAGTAGCACTCGAGGGATGATCAAGTAGTAGTCGATGGAGCAGATTTGATCTCAAAGCCCTATCAATTTCCTCATGCTTCACTGCCTCTCAGACTCGAGGAGCATCCTCCAAGTTCTCGGATAGCTCGTCACTCTTCGACCCACCATCTACAGATCATAACAAAGATTGCAACACACCGATTAGAAAATATACAATTGATGAAAAGGTATCATTCTTGTCTTAAGTCTTTCAACTCGCCTCTCGAGAGTTAAGAGCAAGGATAGAGGGCACCTCTGCGTTCTAGTTGGGCTCCCTCGAACAAATCATTTTGATCCTCTCCTCACCTCAAAAGGAGATAGGGCTATAAAATCAAAGAAAATCTTAAGGTCAAAAAGATTTGACCAAATAAAACAAAACTCGACTAGTCAGAATTTTTTGAGACTTACATTCTGAAGGATCTCTAGTCAAGTCATTCATGCCCGTATACCAAAGTATGGTATAGTCAAGTCATTCGCGCCCGTTTACCAAAGTATGGTGCGGTCATGCAACTTTAGATGACTTATCCAGTGCAATGTGAAATCTTTCACCATGTGTCATGATGTATGACCTCTCTCCCTGAGGTGAGCGATGGCATCGATCCATCACCCTACCTTTCCCTCCTTCTTCGAGGAAGACCTCCACCTTGGATTCTCGACAACCATCCGACTGGCAAAAGAAAGGTTGTCTCCTTGCTCAGTGTCACGTAGAACCATAGCTTCTTCTATGACAACCTTGAGGACTTAGAATACATTGGAATGTATTCTTCAGCCTTCCCATCGTGGAGGTGCAAAGCACAATTTTTGGGTGGCATTGCTGATTTCCCAAATTTTCATCATCCTATAGAAATATCGGAGGAGTGCCAAACTTGGCCAAATCCCCAAATATGCTTTGCAAAGGAAGACGAAGATACTCAGATTAGTAATCAAATTAGAGAGCAAGGTTTAACAACTTGATTTCATGCAAAGCACAATTTTTGGGTGGCATTGACTACGGCGAGTAATGCATGGGATTGCTGGGTTCGTAACGCCTTAGACGGATTTGAAATAGGAGCATTGTAAGGAAAGTTATGGAGGAAAGAAGGAACACAATTTTTTTAGCTGTTTTCAGTTCCAACTGAAATGTTCGCGTTCAGAGCTTGATGAAGCACAGTGCTTGGTTACTGTAGCATGAACAGTACCCCCAGAGGAGAGACAAAGGAATAAGAAAATAGAAGAATAGGCCAAGAAAAATTAGATTGGACCTAGAAAAATAAAATGGACATTTTCTGGAGATTTGGATTTTTAGAGATTTGAATTTGAATTTTCAAAATTTGAATTCAGATTTTAGAATTTTGGGTGGGAATTGGAATTTGAATTTTGGAATTCGGATTAGAGTCAAGATTTTCATTATTTTCTCCAGTATTACATAAATAATCCAATTAAGATCTAAATATTTTTTAAATAATTAATTTAAATTAAATTTTTAAAGAAGCGAATTTTTGAGATGTTACATTCTACGAGCTCCTTCTCCATTCTGTCGCTGAGATCGACGCCGATTCTAGCGAATCATGGGTCGTTTGAGCCAAAGAGTGGCACTTCCTTTAAATCCTCCTTCGATTGTGGCTTGAGAGAATAATTTGCTGGAGGGGGCATATTCTTGTCGTGCTCTGATGGGAGAGGTGAGGGTATCCCCTGTTTCACCTCCTTAAGTTCAAGGAAGTTGATGTCACCAGAGGTGGTTACTGCTTTATGGTATAGACGGCGAGCCAAGTCTTGATTACCCTTGATGGAGATTACCCCATGAGGATATGGTATCTTTAAGCATTGGTAGTTTTGATAAACTACTGTACATAAGTGGTTGAGAGTTGCTCTCCCCATAATAGCATTGAATGGGGACTCAATATCTACGACATCGAATCTGACGGCTTCTATGTGGTGATTCTCTTATGTTCTAAAAGCAATAACACTACTACAGAAAGCTTAATACTATACGCCAAATCACAGACGGTTTCACAAAACCATCTGTGACGTACACTATCACAGACAGTTTTAATTTGACGACTGTTTGTGTTGCTGAAGGAGTATCATAGACGGTTTTTATCGATGAACCGTCTGTGATACTAGAATATTACAGACGATTTTTAAACTAAAACCGTATGTGATTAAAAACCGTCTGTGATATTCCAGTATCACAGAAGGTTCAACGGTAAGAATCGTCTGTGATAATCCTGCTATATATTTATTGCACCGCTTATGATGAGGACATCACTCCTTCGGATGCAACCGCTGATCCTCCAACCGTTATGCAAGGTCCAATGACCCGAGCTCGCATGCGACAATTAAATCTAGAGGTGAGCTCGTTCTTAAGCGATCCTTTTTATAGTTTTGAGAATAGATTGCTACCTAATGATATTATCTTGCTTAGGAATATTGGAGAGGGTCATGAAGTACATGGAGAAAGGTGTGGAGGCGGAGAAGACCAGCAAGGACGTCCAAGTCAAGCCGAGGCCCACCCAACTCGAGTTCGCGTGCGCCTCGCCTTCGTGACCAGCCTGCAGTAAACGGACGCCCGGGCGCATACGGACTCCGTTTTGGACGTTCCAATATGTATGGAAAGCTGAGAAGGAGACCTTTCCAATGGATCTGGTCTCATATTAAAATTCCTTCCGAGTCAACGGAATCATCAAACAAGTGGACGTTCGTAATCTGTCGGTGTTGCGCCACCGTATTTTGGGCCGCTCGCTTTGTATCGTGTTGGAGCCCATTAGGGCGCGTCCAGGGGTTTTGCACGCCTCACTCCTTTATATACAGCCGCCACCCCACCATTAGGGTTGGGTTTTGCTTAGATTAATTCTGTCTTGAACAGTTTGCTCATCGGTTTGTGAGACCCCAATTTTCGAGTGCTAGATCAATACATCTGCAATTGCGTTGTGTTCTTCCTTGTTCTTGCTTGTGTTCTTCGATTCGCAGCGAGGATTAGCCTTCTTGGCAGGTCAACCGCCGCGCACGGTTGATAACCCGAGGAGACGTGGTGCTGCGATTGCGGGTTCGGACATGTTGTTCGGCCGGATCAATTTGTGTCGCGCCTCCACCAAATCGAACTTATCCAGAACCTGTTGGAAGGTCGGGACCCCGTTCCCATCAGCTTAGACTGCATCTGTCTTCATTTTGATCCAGATCTAGCCGGTGCTGCAGCTAGAGGCGGCAAGGCTTTCAGACCATTTAATTTGGTGAAAGGAGGCTTATTTGGCAAGGGAGCTTTGAAGAATCATCAAGTTCTTGGTTGCCCTAGAAATTGTTAGTAATGAAATTTGTTTTTGGTTGTAATTTTGAAATTTAGATCTAGCTAATTAATTAATTTTCGGCGACTATTATATATATACTTTGAAGATCTAGCTAATTTAGATTTAGCTAGCCTCAATGCATGTGGTATATATGTAGTAATAATTTCTTATATATGTGCATAATATAGGACCGAAGCTGGATGTATACCGCAAACCGTGTGAGTGAAAAGTACATTAATGGCGTATCTGCTTTTACAAGAGCTGCTAAGGAGGATATGTTGAATAAGGGGGTGGAATATATGTATTGTCCATGCACTGACTGCGAGAATTTAAAGATGTTTAAGAATCTTGAGCAGATTGAAGCGCATTTGATTCAGAGTGATTTCAAAAAGGGGTATACATGTTGGACCAATCATGGCGAAGTCAATTATATGTCACCGGATGACATCGCCAGTGAATTTAATGATATGCTACCAGATGACATCGTCGGTGAAGTCAATGATATGCCGCCGGATGATGATTGTGGTTCGAATTCGGATAGGTTGAACGATGACAATCTGGATCAGATGCTTTGTGATATAGAAGAGAACTATGATAAGAGAGAGTATATTAAATTCTGAGGCTCGATAGAGGACTCAGAGAAACCTTTGTTCACGTGCTGCAGGTCAAAGTACACAAAGTTATCAGCTATGCTTGAACTATTGAAATTGAAGACAAGTAACGGTTGGTCCGACAAGAGTTTCACGGTGCTGCTAGGTCTTTTAGCGGACATGCTTCCGAAGGGAAATGAGTTGCCTAAAACCACGTATAAAGTCAAGAAGGTTCTTTGTCCATTGTGAATGGAAGTAGAAAGAATACATGCGTGTCCGAATGACTGTATCCTCTACCGTAAAGAGTATGCAAACATGCATATCTGTCCGGTGTGCAATGTATCCTAATACAAACGTAACAATCAATCAGATGATGATGGCGAGGGAACAGAGGTGAAGAAAAGACCTCCTGCAAAGGTGGAATGATATCTTCCTATAATTCCCCGTTTGAAGCGATTTTTTACGAATCCAAAGGAGGCAAAACTACTACGATGACACTCGGAGGAGCGCAAGAAGGATGGAATGCTGAGACACCTTACTGATTCCACCCAATGGAGAAACATCGATAGGTGTTTTACAAATTTAGGTGCAAAACAAAGGAATATGAGGTTTGGATTGAATACAGATGTAATGAATCTTTTCAGTAGCATGAGCAGCCGACATAGCACTTGGCCCGTGAATCTCTGCATCTATAACCTTCCTCCTTGGTTGTGTATGAAGCGAAAGTATATTTAGCAGTCGATACTTATCCAAGGGCCAAAACAACCTGGGAATGATATTGATGTGTACCTAGCGCCGTTGGTGGAAGATCTAAAAGTATAGTGGAACGAAGGGGTACAGGTATGGGATGCATACAAACGAGAGAACTTCACTTTGCGCTCCTTATTGTTCTGCACCATAAATGATTATCCTACCCTTGCTAACCTGCTGGGCACCCATACCGCAAGATGAAGAAACAATTTGACGGAGAGAAGGAAGACGGTTCAGCTCCAAGGCATTTAAGCGGAAAAGAGGCTTATAATATGGTTAAGGATTTAAATGTTGTCCTCGGAAAGCGGAGAAGAACATCTGAAAGAAGAGATCAATATTTTGGGACTTACCTTATTGGGAGTATCTAGATGTTCGACTCTGTATCGACGTCATGCACGTAGAAAACAATGTATGTGATAGCTTGATTGGTCTATTACTGAACATTCATGATAAAACAAAGGACGACATCAACACACAGCTTGACTTAGCTGATATGGACATCAGGCCTGAGTTAGCACCGAGAAAAATAGATAATGGACAAACGTACCTTCCCCCTGCGTGTTACACTCTATCCAAGGTCGAGAAAACAGAACTGTACCAGTACTTGCATGGTGTCAAAGTTCCGTCTGGTTACTCCAGCAATGTGAAGAAACTTGTTTCGATGCAAGATTTGAAGTTAAATGGAATGAAGTCTCATGATTGTCATGTGCTGATGACAGAGATGCTCTCTATTGCAATTCAGAATATTTTGCCGATCAAAATCCAAGAGACAATCATGAGGCTATGTTATTTTTTAACACAATTGTTCAGAAGGTCATCGATATAGAAGGACTAGATGCTCTGTAGGACGAGGTGGTGATGACTCTATGTCATCTTGAGATGTATTTTACTCCTTCATTTTCGATATCATGGTCCATCTCATTATTCACGTTGTGTGGGAGATAAAAATGTGCGGGTCCGTATTCCTATGTAGCATGTACCTGTTTGAGAAGTTCATTGGAATTCTCAAGTTCTATGTAAGGAATCGATCTCGACCGGAGCGTAGCATTGTCGAAGGTTATGCAAGCGAAGAGGTCATTGAGTTTTGTGTCGATTATATGGCTTAGATTTAACCGATAGGTGTGCCTCAATCACATCATGAGGGGAGGCTCAATGGTATGAGAACTATCGGAAGGAAAGCAATCACTCCAGATATAGATGCATATGCTCAAGCCCATTACACGGTCTTGCAACACATAACTGAAGTAGTCCTTTATGTCAACCAACACAAGGATGTGCTTAGGCAATAGAATTCGGAGCGACCGGATGTTTGGATAGGAGATAACACAACAGTCAGTTCAACCAATGGTTGAAGGAGCAAATCGCTAGGAGCTCGTCAAGTGAGATGCTGACATGGTTGGCAAAAGGGCCAACATTTACAGTTGTGACATGGCAAGGATATGACATAAATGGGTACACATTCTATGCACAGACTCAGGATGTAAAGAGCACTAACCAGAACAGCGGTGTCCGCATAAATGCGTTCAGTACCGATGGGTTGAGAAACTCGTACTATGGATTCATAGAAGAGATTTATGAGCTCGACTACATGGTTTTCAAAATCCCCTTATTTCACTGCCGTTAGGTGCATCTCTCACAGGTGAAGGTTGACAAGTACGGTGTCACTACCGTGGACCTCCAACGTGTCGGATACAAAGACAAACCATTCGTACTCGCTAACCAAGTTATTCAAGTTTTCTATGTAACCGACTCGGCATATAAGAAACGCCATGTAGTTCTTAATGAAAAAAGGAGAAGTGTCGTAATAGAGAATGTAGTGGACGAGGACGAATACAATCAATTTGACGAGTTACCTCCTTTTGGAAATGGCATAAAGGTCGACGACGAACAACGTGACAAAATTAATTACGTACGTATTGATCATCATGAAGGGCTAATTTTTAAAGAAAATAAGCAAGTGGAATGAAAATATGCGACATATATGTGGGCATTTGCATTTATGTATATAACAATGCATGTATGTGATGTATATGTGAATTGGCATTTATATATATAACAATGCATATATGTGATGTATAGGTGAATTTTGAGAATGAGTCATACAAATGTATCTCTATGTTTATTAGGCTGTTGTAAAGAAATATACTGGGTTGTTATAAAGAAATAACTACAACTAGGCAAAGGCTTATTAAATGCTAGTTGTAGTTATACTAATAACTACAGCAAAGCAAAGGCTTATTACAGACGGTTGTAAGTTTAGAACCGTCTATGATTATTATCACAGACGGTTCTAAACTGAGAACCGTCTATGACAATATCACGATTTGTTCTAAACTTAGATATCACAAACGGTTCGAGTTTAAAATGCGTGATATTTATTATCACCGACAGTTCCCAGTTTAGAACCATCTGTAATAAGCCTTTCTATATAACCCCAAGCTGGGGTTTTGCGCGTACACTGCAATTACACCAACCAAGCACAGAGTTAGTTGCTCTCTGATCGAGCCCGTCGCCACTGCCGTCCCGAGCCCATCGCGGTCCTCAAGCTCGCCGCCGCTTCGGTCCCGAGCCCGAGCCGTCGCTGCCGCCTCCGGTCCACGAGCCGTCGGCTGGCCGCCTCCGGTCCCCGAGCCCGAGCCCGCGCCGCTTCCCGAGCCATACGGCCTCCTCCACCCCCTAGCCCGGCGACCTCCTCCACCCCCTAGTCCGGCGACCTCCTCCACCCCCGAGCCATATATACATGAACATATATATGTATATGTATACTTGAATGTATGTGCTTATACCGCACTATTTACGTATATGCTACATTGTGCTTACTTTTCATATATGAGAAGGCTAACATGTCATCCGCGCATTCTTCAACATCATCACCGGATGCGTCCACTCCAAAATCAACATGCAAAGGAAGAGGACTATCGAAAAGCCTGAGGGCCGATTTACCATCACAGAGGTCGATAGATCTGGGATCCCTCTCCTTCCTCATCGAGCAGCGTCCGCATTTCAAAGAACGATCAGAATATTTGCATGACAACGAATTGAGATCACATTCGATTCGTGGAAGGCCGTGAGTGAGACTTGGAAACGTGAGCTGTTGATCAAGATTTTTGCTTCGTTCGAGATCCCAGAAGAACACCACGACTCCGTGCAACGACAGGCCTTGCTAGCGACGTGCAAAGCATGGAAGAACTTCAAGAGCGTGCATGTCAAGGAGTATGTGGAGAAGGATCTAACGCCCTTTCACAAGTACCCATTTCTGGAACCACAATGGAAAGAGTTCAAGGCAATGAAGATGACCGAAGCTTTCAGAAGTGCAAGTGCGGCGCACAAGGCCCTCCAGGCAAAAAACACACACCCCCATAGACTCGGCACAGTTGGGTATGCGGGTAAAATCCCACAGTGGAGGCTCGAAAGTGGTGGAGTCTGCACTCTCAGCATGGAGCTCGGCAAGTTCTTCTTCCACCGCACGGAGCTTCTGCTGTGCGGTGTGTAGCTCGTCCAGGGTGGTCTGGTACATGTGATCCATGGACTTGGTGAATTCCACCTGTCGTATGAGATGGGGGTTGCTCTCGTACTCCGTGGATGAGAAATCACCGGCACCAAGAGGAGTCTTCGTGGGAAGTAGCGAAAGTCCGTGCTGCAGTCTCGGCGTAGATGTTCCTCAGCTGGCGAATGGCCTCTCGGGCTGCATCTTGTACTCCGTCGAAGAAGGTATCTTGAGGTAGGGGGCGTCGAAAACGTAAATGGCTCCGTTGGCTGCAAAATCCTTGAAGATCTTCACTTCCACCCTCCAGCGTTCCTCGTCTCCATACATGCCAACGTATCCTTGGTAGAGGGGGTACGGGCGGAAGTTGAGCTCTTGCATGTGGTTGTACTGGATCATCGCGAAGAGTCCCAAGGGTTCCATGGGAGACGCGGGTAGGTTGCTCCATCTAAAATTTGGAAGAGGAGAGAAGTTAGTAATCAGTTTTGGTAAGAGATTGAGTAAAGGAAGAGATGGTTTTGAAAAGGGCATTTCTTATCAAAATATATCCTTAAGGTTGGTCTCTAAATACGGTCACGTCTTAGGGTCATTATTGCTCTGATACCATTTCTGTCGGGACCCGGAACAACAACTCCAAATCCCTCTGTAAATCGCACTATCCGGAAAAAGCTAGTGCACACAGGTTCACATAATGTATATCATGCAAAAATCACCACCGAATATTATTAAAAGACAAAATACGGCCTTAAGGCCAAGTCTTACAATATAGGGGCACAAGGCCAACAAAGAAATAAAACAGCGGAAAACAGTAAAAGTAGCAGAACAACCCATCCAGCCTCCCATAGGCGAATGACTGTAAGACGCGTCCTATTCACTGAAGTAGTCCTCACCGTCGTAGTTGCCCTCCAAGTCTGGCAACAGATTTAGCAAGGTGAGTACAAGAGCTCCCAAGGTAAGCAAGTAAATGCTTACGCAAGTTACACCAGGAAATATAATAGAATTGATGCATGCATAATGGATTTCAAAGGAAGGCTTAATAGGGTAAATGTGCGGAAAGCAATACTTGAATTTGAATACAATAATGTAAGTACGAAAAGCTGAACTTTAATACAATATACGAAACATTGTTTTTAACTAGTAATATCTTTAGTGTAGGCTCCGACCCACACTAACCTATCCACGGGAATCCTCCTGGACCACAACCAAAACATCATTTGTTTGCTCAAAAATCAGGTTTTGTGAAATCCAAGTCTAATCTGTGAAAACTTTACTTAGCATGTCCAGAATCAGTGGACACGGCTATCCGATAGGTTTTAACTCTGCGAGGTGTACAACTTTACCCACAAGACATTCCCTCTCACTTGAGCCACGTGATAAACAAACTGCCTTAGGTGTGCGGCGGAGAGTTTATGACAATGTTGTTCCAATGATCCATAGCCAAAATAATCACGCCGCCACTAAGGTTTCACCACAACTCGAATCCATGAGTTGGAGCCCCCTCTGGTACCATGTGAGACTTCCCACAGCCTCACGCCGCGCCACATTCGGGCCTATAACGAGACTATGTTTGGAACTTCACAAATTACTTAGCCAGGTCCGTCCCATACCGGACTTGTGGTAGTACGAAATGACTTCGTAAAGTGAATCACAGAAATGGTCCTTATGTTGATTAGGCTCATCCACATTCCCCCATACACGACAATCAACCAGGTGTCACCAAACACGAGGCATGCCGGTACCCACCACCTAACCATTAGCCTAAGTCCAAATCATGAGTTTCTATTCTCATTTTTAAATGATTTTCAGAAACCATCCTTGACTCACCAAGTCAAGAACTAAATTTTAATTGTCATTTCATGTGAAAGAAATGATTCCACCTAAAATTATACTAGGCAGTTAAGCATTTCTATAAAATTTCTAGTCAATACTATGGTACTAACTAGTTTTCTGCTAGGGTGACAAGGTATATGAATTTGAGATTCAAATGGGCTATAATCAAGGGATTATGGGAATATCTAATATTTAGGCTAAATTTAAATTAAATTTGAATAAAGATACGCATGCATATACAGTAAAACAACATAAATAAATTTGAAATACTGAGGTCAACATGGTCAAAGGTGTAACTTGCCTTGATCAAGTCCCGCTGGAATCGTCGAACTCAAAGTCTCCTAATCGTCGAAATCTATCGTAAAGATCCAAATCAAAGAAAATTCAAAAACAAAATTCAAATAAATTCAAAATTTCAACATTATTTCAGAAATAGATAGATCATGATTTTAGAAAAATTTAGAAATTTGAATGGGTCAATTTAGAGTTAAAATGCAAAAGTTATAGCCTTCCAAAGTTTTAATTCAAATAAAAAGAAAAAGGTTATTTTCTGGATTTTATTTTTATTCGAAAATCATTTATGACGTCAACTTTGATTTATTTTTCTAAAGGAAATAACAGATTATGACGTCAGCCCTAGGATTAATATAATCGCGAGAGGTCGACAGGTGGGGCCGGATGCGTGGATCGAGTCTATGGACCCGAGAGATGGGTGAGGTGGCAGGCGAGCGCGCGGGGAGCGGGGTGGCGCTGACGTGGCTTCCACGTGGCTGATGCGTGGTTGCCGCGTGGCTGCCATGTCACAGCTTTATGCCGACGTGGCCGCGCATGCCCGAGGTGGCGGGGGAGGCGCTCGGGTGGCGCTGGCGTGGCGCCCAATCGCCGCCATGTTCGCGCCACCTCGGCGGCGGTAGCACGAGCGGCGGCGGCGGTGGCGCACAGAGACCGAGGGTCGCCGGCACTCCGGCGGGCGACGGCACTGGCCGAGGGTACCAAAGTGAAGAGGAGGACGCGGGGAGTTCACCGGTACCTTGCGCGGAGGCCGAGGGTGACCGGAGGGGAGAATCGGCGGAGAGGGGCGGCGGTCGAAGAGGGGCCTCACGGCGGCGGAGGAGCTCCGGTGGCGCAGCAGCTCGGGGAAGGGATCGCTGGGGATCGCCTTGGCACCAGCAACGTCGGGGAGGCGTCGGCGAGGAGCGAGGAAGCCCGAGGCGGCCGGGTTGCTCGCCGAGTACTTGAAGCCGCGGGAGGAAATCAGCGTAGGAAGGGCTCTGGCGCTCGGGTGGTTCGATTGAGAGGTGAGGGAGGGGCGGTGTGGGTAGAGGGACCTCGGGGTGTGGGTTTTATATGCCGGGGAGGGGTGTAACGGCCGCGCGAAGTTCGCCGGAGCTAAAACGGTCGGGGAGGATGAATGCGACGGCTGTAAGTTTAGAACCGTCTATGATTATTATCACAGACGGTTGTAAGTTTAGAACCGTCTATGATTATTATCACGAGCGGTTCTAAGCGAGAACCGTCTATGACAATATCACAGACGGTTCTAAACTTAGATATCACAAACGGTTCTGAGTTTAAAACAGTCAGTGATATTTATTATCACCGACAGTTCCCAGTTTAGAACCATCTGTAATAAGCCTTTCTATATAACCCCAGCTGGGGTTTTGCGCGTACACTGCAATTACACCAACCAAGCACGAGTTAGTTGCTCTCGACGAGCCCGCCGCCATCGCCGCCCCCGAGCCCATCGCCGGTCCTCAAGCTCGTCGCCGCCGCTTCCGGTCCCCGAGCCCGAGCCCGTCGCTGCCGCCTCCGGTCCACGAGCCCGTCGCTGGCCGCCTCCGGTCCCCGAGCCCGAGCCCGACGTCGCCTTCCCCGAGCCATACGGCCTCCTCCACCCCCTAGCCCGGCGACCTCCTCCACCCCCTAGTCCGGCGACCTCCTCCACCCCCGAGCCATATATACATGAACATATATATGTATATGTATACTTGAATGTATGTGCTTATACCGCACTATTTACGTATATGCTACATTGTGCTTACTTTTCATATATGAGAAGGCTAACATGTCATCCGCGCATTCTTCAACATCATCACCGGATGCGTCCACTCCAAAATCAACATGCAAAGGAAGAGGACTATCGAAAAGCCTGAGGGCCGATTTACCATCACAGAGGTCGATAGATCTGGGATCCCTCTCCTTCCTCATCGAGCAGCGTCCGCATTTCAAAGAACGATCAGAATATTTGCATGACAACGAATTGAGATCACATTCGATTCGTGGAAGGCCGTGAGTGAGACTTGGAAACGTGAGCTGTTGATCAAGATTTTTGCTTCGTTCGAGATCCCAGAAGAACACCACGACTCCGTGCAACGACAGGCCTTGCTAGCGACGTGCAAAGCATGGAAGAACTTCAAGAGCGTGCATGTCAAGGAGTATGTGGAGAAGGATCTAACGCCCTTTCACAAGTACCCATTTCTGGAACCACAATGGAAAGAGTTCAAGGCAATGAAGATGACCGAAGCTTTCAGAAGTGCAAGTGCGGCGCACAAGGCCCTCCAGCAAAAACACACACCCCATAGACTCGCACGATTGGGTATGCGGGTAAAATCCTGATGGAGGCTCGAAAGTGGTGGAGTCTGCACTCTCAGCATGGAGCTCGGCAAGTTCTTCTTCCACCGCACGGAGCTTCTGCTGTGCGGTGTGTAGCTCGTCCAGGGTGGTCTGGTACATGTGATCCATGGACTTGGTGAATTCCACCTGTCGTATGAGATGGGGGTTGCTCTCGTACTCCGTGGATGAGAAATCACTGGCAGCACCAAGAGGAGTCTTCGTGGGGAAGTAGCGAAAGTCCGTGCACTGCAGGTCTCGAGCGTAGATGTTCCTCAGCTGGCGAATGGCCTCTCGGGCTGCATCTTGTACTCCGTCGAAGAAGGTATCTCGAGGTAGGGGGCGTCGAAAACGTAAATGGCTCCGTTGGCTGCAAAATCCTTGAAGATCTTCACTTCCACCCTCCATCGTTCCTCGTCTCCATACATGCCAACGTATCCTTGGTAGAGGGGGTACGGGCGGAAGTTGAGCTCTTGCATGTGGTTGTACAGATCATCGGCGAAGAGTCCGGCAAGGGTTCCATGGGAGACGCGGGTAGGTTGCTCCATCTAAAATTTGGAAGAGGAGAGAAGTTAGTAATCAGTTTTGGTAAGAGATTGAGTAAAGGAAGAGATGGTTTTGAAAAGGGCATTTCTTATCAAAATATATCCTTAAGGTTGGTCTCTAAATACGGTCACGTCTTAGGGTCATTATTGCTCTGATACCATTTCTGTCGGGACCCGGAACAACAACTCCAAATCCCTCTGTGTAAATCGCACTATCCCAGGAAAAGCTAGTGCACACAGGGTTCACAGTAATGTATATCATGCAAAAATCACCACTGAATATTATTAAAAGACAAAATATGGCCTTAAGGCCAAGTCTTACAATATAGGGGCACAAGGCCAACAAAGAAATAAAACAGCGGAAAACAGTAAAAGTAGCAGAACAACCCATCCAGCCTCCCATAGGCGAATGACTGTAAGACGCGTCCTATTCACTGAAGTAGTCCTCACCGTCGTAGTCGCCCTCCAAGTCTGGCAACAGATTTAGCAAGGTGAGTACAAGAGCTCCCAAGGTAAGCAAGTAAATGCTTACGCAAGTTACACCAGGAAATATAATAGAATTGATGCATGCATAATGGATTTCAAAGGAAGGCTTAATAGGGTAAATGTGCGGAAAGCAATACTTGAATTTGAATACAATAATGTAAGTACGAAAAGCTGAACTTTAATACAATATACGAAACATTGTTTTTAACTAGTAATATCTTTAGTGTAGGCTCCGACCCACACTAACCTATCCACGGGAATCCTCCTGGACCACAACCAAAACATCATTTGTTTGCTCAAAAATCAGGTTTTGTGAAATCCAAGTCTAATCTGTGAAAACTTTACTTAGCATGTCCGTAACCGTGGACACGGCTATCCAGATAGGTTTTAACTCTGCAGAGGTGTACAACTTTACCCACAAGACATTCCCTCTCACTTGAGCCACGTGATAAACAAACTGCCTTAGGTGTGCGGCGGAGAGTTTATGACAATGTTGTTCCAATGATCCATAGCCAAAATAATCACGCCGCCACTAAGGTTTCACCACAACTCGAATCCATGAGTTGGAGCCCCCTCTGGTACCATGTGAGACTTCCCACAGCCTACGCCGCGCCCACATTCAGTCTATAACGAGACTATGTTTGGAACTTCACAAATTACTTAGCCAGGTCCGTCCCATACCGGACTTGTGGTAGTACGAAATGACTTCGTAAAGTGAATCACAGAAATGGTCCTTATGTTGATTAGGCTCATCCACATTCCCCCATACACGACAATCAACCAGGTGTCACCAAACACGAGGCATGCCGGTACCCACCACCTAACCATTAGCCTAAGTCCAAATCATGAGTTTCTATTCTCATTTTTAAATGATTTTCGTAAACCATCGTTGACTCACCGAAGTCAAGAACTAAATTTTTAATTGTCATTTCATGTGAAAGAAATGATTCCACCTAAAATTATACTAGGCCAGGTTAAGCATTTCTATAAAATTTCTAGTCAATACTATGGTACTAACTAGTTTTCTGCTAGGGTGACAAGGTATATGAATTTGAGATTCAAATGGGCTATAATCAAGGGATTATGGGAATATCTAATATTTAGGCTAAATTTAAATTAAATTTGAATAAAGATACGCATGCATATACAGTAAAACAACATAAATAAATTTGAAATACTGAGGTCAACATGGTCAAAGGTGTAACTTGCCTTGATCGAAGTCCTGCTGGGAATCGTCGAACTCAAAGTCTCCGGAATCGTCGAAATCTATCGTAAAGATCCAAATCAAAGAAAATTCAAAAACAAAATTCAAATAAATTCAAAATTTCAACATTATTTCAGAAATAGATAGATCATGATTTTAGAAAAATTTAGAAATTTGAATGGGTCAATTTAGAGTTAAAATGCAAAAGTTATAGCCTTCCAAAGTTTTAATTCAAATAAAAAGAAAAAGGTTATTTTCTGGATTTTATTTTTATTCGGAAAATCATTTATGACGTCAACCTGATTTATTTTTCTAAAGGAAATAACAGATTATGACGTCAGCCCTAGGATTAATATAATCGGCGAGAGGCTGACAGGTGGGGCCCGGATCTGGTGGACTGAGTCTATGGACCCGAGAGATGGGTGAGGTGGCAGGCGAGCGCGCGGGGAGCGGGGTGGCGCTGACGTGGCTTCCACGTGGCTGATGCGTGGTTGCCGCGTGGCTGCCATGTCACGGCTTTATGCCGACGTGGCCGCGCATGCCCGAGGTGGCGGGGAGGCGCCGGTGGCGGCGTGGCGTGGCGCCAATCGCCGCATGTTCTGCCGCCACCTCGGCTTTGGCGGCCGACGGCGGCGGCGGCGATGGCGCACGAGACCGAGGGTCGCCGGCACTCGGCGAGCGCGGCAACCGAGGGTACCAAAGTGAAGAGGAGGACGCGGGAGTTCACCGGTACCTTGCGCGAGGCCGAGGTGACCGGAGGGGAGAATCGCGGAGGCGCGCGGTCGAAGAGGGCCTCACGGCGCGGAGGAGCTCCGGTGGCGCAGCGGCTTCGGGAAGGATCGCTGGGATCGCCTTGCACCAGCAACGCCGGGAGGCGCGGCGAGGAGCGAGGAAGCCCGAGGCGGCCGGAATTGCTCGCCGGAGTACTTGAAGCCGCGGGGAGGAAATCAGGCGTAGGAAGGGCTCTGGCGCTCGGGTGGTTCGATTGAGAGGTGAGGGAGGGGCGGTGTGGGTAGAGGGACCTCGAGGTGTGGGTTTTATATGCCGGGGAGGGGTGTAACGGCCGCGCGAAGTTCGCCGGAGCTAAAACGGTCGGGGAGGATGAATGCGACGGCGAGGAGAGGCGTAACGCGCGTCTTTATGCCAGAAACGGACGCGGTGGAGGCGGGGGCTTAATTTGCCGTTGGCGTGGGGAGTAAATGGGAAGGAAACCAAAGCAATCAAAGCTTCGGTTTCGGCTTTAATGGCGGCAGCGGGCGGCGATCACGCGAGGAAGAAAGGAAAGGGGGCGGGGAAGATGGTCCTGACAGGCGGGGCCCGCGGGTCAGCGAGAGAAGAAAACGGGAAAGGACGGGGGCGATGGTCGGATCTGCGACGCGTGGTGAGTGGAGTAGATCGGGGCCGCTGGATCCCGAGCGAACCGTTAAGTGAGAGGGAAGGGTCAGGATTCAATCCGCAACGCGATGATCTCGATACGGGCGGGTCACGAGCGAGGAGGGTTAAGTGACTATGGACGCGTGGGATTGAATCCGGCAATGGCGAACGGCACGGATTACTCCACGCGTCGGCAGGAGCGGAGGGGATGGCGGGGCGAAGCGGTAAGTTGGCGCGGGCGGCTGTGATCAAGTCGGGCGGAGGAGGGAATCGTCCGATGCTAGCCACGTGTCGACCCGAGGATAGGGGAAGGCAGGATCGAATCGGTAAGTTGGGTCGGACGACTAGGAACAGATCGCGCAATGGATCGGCCGATGGGTGACACTTGTCACCCGGGGATTTTGGATTTTAATTTCCTTTTGATTTTCGAAATGAGAATAAGCTTTAGAAAACTCGAGAAAAATACCAAATAAATTTTGAAAATTACAGAAAAATTCAGAGAACCTTCTGGGACTAATTGAGCCTTAATAAAAATATTTTCCACCCATTTTGGCAAGTATATTTTGAAAAATCACAATTTGACTTAAAAGGGAGGGTTTTTAATTCTTTATAAAATCCTGAAAATTAATATAATTCTGATTTGACTTGGGAAGGTGAAATACATTTATTTGACTTTCATGAAATGCAATAAATTAATTTTGATCTTTTATAAATAGTAGTTTTAATTTTCTCAAATCGTGACTTTGAAATAAACTCAGAAAATCCAATAAATTCCAGAAATGATTTTTAATAAGGGAGTAAAATTTTTGGGATGTTACAAACCTACCCCCCTTAAAAGAAATCTCGCCCTCGAGATTTGCACTGGCTAGCAAAAGAGATGGGGATGGTTGGCCTTCAAATCCTCTTCTCGCTCCCAAGTGGTTTCGTCTTGGTGTGGTTGCTCCACCGAACCTTGCAGAATCGATGGTCTTCCTTATGGTCCGACGCTCGCGGTCTCAAGGATCTTGATTGGCTACTTGTCGGGACCCTAACAACAACTCCGAGTCCCTCAGTAAATCGCACTATCCTGGAAAAGCTAGTGCACACAAAGTTTAATAAAGAATGTATATCATGCAAAAATAACCACGAAATATTGTTAAACGAAAATACAACCTTAAGGCCAAGTCTTACAATAAGGGCACAAGGCCAACAAAATAAACAAAAGCAGCGGAAAGATAGTAAAGGTGGCAAAGATGACCCATCCACCTCCCACAAAGCGAATGATCGAAGACGCGTCCTACTACCAAGTAGTCCTCACCGTCGTGAGTCGCCCTCGAAGTCGCAACAGATTTAGCAAGGTGAGTACAAAGAGTACTCCCAAGGTAAGCATATAAAATGTTTACGCAAGTCACACCAGAATTATAACAGAGTTGATGCATGCATAATGGATATCAAAGGAAGGCTTAATAGGGCACATGTGCGGAAAGCAATACTTGAATTTAAATACAATAATGTAAATCGAAAAGCTGAACTTTTAATACGGTATATGAAACATTGCTTTTAACAATTATTATCGTTAGTGTAGGCTCCAACCCACACTAACCTATCCACGAATCCACGGATCGAACCCAACCGTCTTTTGTTTGCTCAAAACCAGTTTATAAAATCCAAGTCTAATCAGGACAACTTTACTCAAGATGTCCATGACCGTGGACACGGCTATCTAGATAGGTTCTTAACTTGCAGAGGTGTACAACTTTACCCACAAGACATTCCTCTCACCGAGCCACGCGATAAACACACTGCCTTAGGTGTGCGGCGGAGAGTTCATGACAAGGCTGTTCCGATGATCCATCGCCAAAATAATCACGCCGCCACTAAGGTTTCACCACAACTCGAATCCACGAGTTGGAGCCCCCTCTGGTGCCATGTGAGACTTCCCACAGCCTACGCCGCGCTCACATTCAGCCTATAGCGAGACTATAATTGGAACTTCACAAATTACTTAGCCAGGTCCGTCCCATACCGGACTTGTGGTAGTACGAAGTGACTTCGTAAAATGAATCACAGAAACGGTCCTTAAGTGGATTTAGGCTCAACCACATACCCCCGTGCACGATAATCAACCAGGTGTCACCAAACACGAGGCATACCGGCACCCACCACCTAACCATTAGCCTAAGTCCAAATCATGTTTCTATCTTCATTTTTAAATAATTTTCATAAACCACCCTTGACTCTCCGAAGTCAAGGTTTCATTTCAAAACTGACATTTCATGTGAAATAGTTGATCCCACCTAAAGTTATATTAAGTCAGATAAGCATTTCTACAAAATTTCTAGTTAATACTATGGTACTAACTAGTTTTCAGTTAGGGTGATAAGGTATATGACTTCGGGATTTCAAATGGGCTATAATCAAAGGATTATGGGTATAACTAGCTTTAAAGCAAACTTAAATTATATTTGAGTAAAGATGCGCATGCATATACAGTAAAACAATATAAATACATTTGAAATATTAGGTTCAACATGGTCAAAGGTATAACTTGCCTTGATCGAAGCCCTGCGGGGAATCGTCGAACTCAGCGTCTCCGGAATCGTCGAAATCTAACGTAAAGAGCCAATTCAAAGAAAATTCAAAACAAAATTCAAATGAAATCCAAGCAACTTCCAAAAATCATAAAATAAACAGGGAGACAGAATTTTGAATTTTGGATGTGGACTAACAATTCTTGGAAAGGGATTGAGGCTTTTAAAAGAAATTGAAAATTTAAATTTAAATTTAAATCTTGGGATTACAAAATATATTCAAACAAAATTTCATTTTTATTCCAGAAACAGATAGATCATGATTTTAGAAAAATTTAGAAATTTGAATGGGTCAATTTGGAGTTAAAATGCAAAAGTTATAGCCTTCGAAAGTTTTAATTCAAATTAAAAGAAAAAGGGGTATTTTCTGGATTTATTTTTAAACCGAAAAGGATTTATGACGTCAGCACGAATGTCTCCCCAGGATCGATGACCTGTTTGATCAGTTGAAAGGAGCCGGTGTCTTCTCCAAGATCGACCTGCGATCAGGATACTATCAGCTGAAGATTCGTGAAGAAGACATTCCCAAGACTGCCTTCTCCACCAGATACGGACATTTTGAGTTCACGGTCATGTCGTTTGGACTGACCAATGCACCAGCCTACTTCATGAGTATGATGAACAGCGTATTCATGAAGTACTTGGACAAGTTTGTAGTAATCTTCATCGATGACATCCTCATCTACTCCAAGAATGAAGAAGAGCATGAGCAGCATCTCAGAATCACCTTGGAGAAACTTCGAGAGCATCAACTCTTTGCCAAGTTCAGTAAATGTGAATTCTGGCTAAAAGAGGTTGCCTTCCTCGGACATATTGTGACAGCCGAAGGAATTGCTATAGATCCTTCCAAGACAGAAGCAGTAATGGAATGGAAGCAACCAAGTCCGTAACTGAAGTCAGGAGCTTCCTTGGACTCGCGGGTTATTACCGCCGGTTCATAGCAGGATTCTCTGAACTAGCCAAGCCAATGACTCAGTTGTTGAAAAAGGAAAAGAAGTTCGAATGGACGAAAGCTTTTGAACAAAGTTTTCAAACCCTTAAAAAGAGACTAGTCTCAGCGCCCGTGCTTGTTTTGCCGGACGTGCATAAAGGCTTCGAGGTTTTCTGCGACGCCTCTCGCCTAGGCTTAGGCTGTGTTCTGATGCAAGAAGGCAAAGTGGTAGCCTATGCATCACGCCAACTCAAGCCTCATGAGTGCGATTATCCTACTCATGACTTAGAGTTAGCCGCAGTAGTGCACGCCTTAAAAATCTGGCGCCACTATCTTATCGGTAACCGTTGTGAAGTATACACGGACCATAAGAGTTTGAAGTATATCTTCACCCAGGCAGAACTCAACCTGAGGCAGCGAAGATGGTTGGAGTTGATAAAGGACTACGACATCGGTATATATTACCACCCCAGAAAAGCGAATGTTGTAGCCGATGCCCTAAGCAGGAAGTCTTATGCAAACATGGTGATATCGAAGAAGACCAGACCCGACTTCAGGAGGGAGTCGCCCGTCTAAGTCTAAATCCGATGGGACCAAACATCCTCACCACCCTGGAGATACAACCTGGCTTGCCTGATCAAATTATGGAGGCCCAGAAGGTTGACGAGGATATCCAGGAAATCAGAAAGAATATGAGAAGGGGCAAAGCCCCGGGATTCAGTGAAGATGAGCATAGTACCGTCTGGTTCGAAAACCGCATCTGTGTACCAAATAATCAGGAAATCAAAACCATGATTCTGAAAGAGGCCCATGACACCCCATACTCAATCCACCCAGATCGTACCAAGATGTACCAGGACCTAAGGGAAAAATATTGGTGGGTTAGTATGAAGAGAGAAATAGCAGAGTTTATTGAAGCCTACGATACCTGTCAACGAGTCAAAGCCGAACATCAAAGGCCAGCTGGACTCTTGCAACCCCTACCTATACCAGAATCGAAGTGGGAAAAAATCGGTATGGATTTCATAACCGGACTCCCAAGAACACAATCGGGTTATGATTCAATCTGGGTGATCTTAGACCGATTAACTAAAGTGGCTCACTTTATACCAGTCAAGACCACTTACTCCGGGAGTAAATTAGCCGAGCTATACATGTCCCGGATTGTGTGCCTGTATGGCGTTCTCAAGAAAATAGTGTCAGATCGAGGAAGTCAGTTCACTTCTCGATTCTGGCAGAAGCTGCATGAAGAGTTAAGGAGTAAGCTCAGTTTCAGTACCGCTTACCACCCCCAAACAGATGGTCAAACAGAGAGAGTTAATCAAGTGCTCGAGGATATGCTACGAGCTTGTACTCTGGACTTTGGAAACAGCTGGGACCGATCATTGCCCTATGGTCAAACACCCTTGCTTTGGGATCAGCAAGGAGAACCTCAAAAAGCTGGGCCGAACCTGCTACAAGACGCAGAAGATAAGGTTAAGAAGATCAAAGACAAACTGAAGATAGCCCAGTCTCGACAGAAGAGCTATGCGGATAACCGTCGTCGAGACCTGACCTTCGAGGTCGGGGACTACGTCTATCTTAGAGTATCCCCACTCAGAGGTGTAAAAAGGTTTCAAGTTAGAGGAAAACTAGCACCACGATATGTGGGCCCTTTCAAGATTCTAAACCGAAGAGGTGAAGTTGCGTATCAGTTGGACTTACCGCCAAGCATGTCAGGAGTGCACAATGTCTTCCATGTCTCTCAGTTGAAAAAGTGCCTCCGGATACTTGCAGAGCAAGCCGCATTGGAAACCTTGGACCTCCAGGATGACCTCACCTATCAGGAGCAACCAATCAAGATTCTCGAGACAGCAGAACGTCAGACCAGAAGGAAGACCATCAGATTCTGCAAGGTTCAGTGGAGCAACCACACCGAAGACGAAGCCACTTGGGAGCGAGAAGAAGATTTAAAGACCAGCCATCCCCATCTCTTTTGCTAGCCAGTGCAAATCTCGAGGGCGAGATTTCCTTTAAGAGGGTAGGTTTGTAACATCCAAAATTTTGTTCCTTTATTAAAAATCAAATCTGGAATTTATTGGATTTTTCTGGAGTTATGTCAAAGTCCTGATTTGAGAAAAATTATAAACTTTAATTTATAAAAGCCAAAAATGAATTTATTGCATTACTGAAAGTTAAAACAAATGTATTTCAACTTCCTAAAGTCAAATATGAAATTATATTAATTTTTCCAGATTTTATAAAGAATTAAAACCTTCCCTTTTAAAATCAAATTGTACTTTTGCAAATTATACTTGTTAAAATGAGTGGGAAATATTTTTATTAAATCTAGAATAGCTCCAGATAGTTCTCTGAATTTTTCTGGATTTTTCAAAATTTATTTGGTATTTTTCTGAGTTTTCTAAAGCTTATTCGCATTTCTGGAAATCAAAAAGAAAATAAAATCCTGAAAACCCCTCCCGGCGCGGTGTCAAGCATCGGAGCCATCACCTGCCGCGGATCCTTTCCTGCCGTCCGATTCAACTTACCCGTTCATCCCGCTTTCCTCTCTCGCGTGCGCAGCGTGTCGCACATCGGACCGTTCGTTCCCGCCATCGGTCCCGTGCGCCACCGCCGCCGCCCGCCGTCGCGCCGCGGGCTAGGTGGCAGGCGGCGTGGCCACCACCGTGGCGCCACGCCATCGCCACCCGAGCGCCCGCGCCACCTCGCGCGTCGCCATGCGTTGGCGCGTTGCGTGATGTGGCGACCACGAGGCGACCACATGGTGCCACGTCGGCGCCACCCGCCCCCGGCGCCCGCGCCACCTCACCTCCTCTCGGTCCATGGACTCGATCCACGGATCCGGCCCCATATCGTCACTGTCCGATTTTCAAAACCCCAGGGCTGACGTCATGCTGACGCATTAAACCTGATTTTTCAGTATGAAAATAATTCAGCCGAAAATCAAATTCTCTTGCTGACGTCATAATCTGTATTTTCCTTTTGGAAAATAATTTGTGCTGACGTCACAAATCCTTTTCGGTTTAAAAATAAATCCAGAAAATACCCCTTTTTCTTTTAATTTGAATTAAAACTTTGGAAGGCTATAACTTTTGCATTTTAACTCCAAATTGACCCATTCAAATTTCTAAATTTTTCTAAAATCATGATCTATCTGTTTCTGGAATAAAAATGAAATTTTGAGATTTATTTAAATTTTGTTTGAATATATTTTGTAATCCCAAGATTTAAATTTAAATTAAAATTTTCAATTTCTTTTAAAAGCCTCAATCCCTTTCCAAGAATTGTTAGTCCACATCCAAAATTCAAAATTCTGTCTCCCTGTTTATTTTATGATTTTTGGAAGTTGCTTGGATTTCATTTGAATTTTGTTTTGAATTTTCTTTGAATTGGCTCTTTACGTTAGATTTCGACGATTCCGGAGACGCTGAGTTCGACGATTCCCCGCAGGGCTTCGATCAAGGCAAGTTACACCTTTGACCATTTTGAACCTAATATTTCAAATGTATTTATATTGTTTTACTGTATATGCATGCGTATCTTTACTCAAATATAATTTAAGTTTGCTTTAAAGCTAGTTATACCCATAATCCTTTGATTATAGCCCATTTGAAATCCCGAATTCATATACCTTGTCACCCTAGCTGAAAACTAGTTAGTACCATAGTATTAACTAGAAATTTTGTAGAAATGCTTAGCAGGCTTAATATAACTTTAGGTGGGATCAACTATTTCACATGAAATGTCGATTTTGAAATGAAACCTTGACTTGGAGAGTCAAGGGTGGTTTATGAAAATTATTTAAAAATGAAGATAGAAACATGATTTGGACTTAGGCTAATGGTTAGGTGGTGGGTGCCAGGTATGCCTCGTGTTTGATGACACTGGTTGATTATCGTGCGGGGGTATGTGGTTGAGCCTAAATCCACTTAAGGACCGTTCGTGATTCATTTCGAAGTCACCGACTACCACAAGTCCGGTATGGGACGGACTGGCTAAGTAATTTGTGAAGTTCCAATTATAGTCTCGCTATAGGTGAATGTGAGCGGCGTAGGTGTGGGAAGTCTCACATGGCACGGAGGGCTCCAACTCGTGGATTCGAGTTGTGGTGAAACCTTAGTGGCGGCGTGATTATTTTGGCGATGGATCATCGAACACCTTGTCATGAACTCTCCGCCGCACACCTAAGGCAATGTGTTTATCGCGTGGCTCGAGTGAGAGGGAATATCTTGTGGGTAAAGTTGTACACCTCTGTAGAGTTAAGAACCTATCTAGATAGCCGTGTCCACGGTCATGGACATGCTGAGTAAAGTTGTCACAGATTAGACTTGGATTTTATAAACCTGGTTTTTGAGCAAACAAAAGACGGTTGGGTTCCGGTCCGAGTGGATTCCCGTGGATAGGTTAGTGTGGGTTGGAGCCTACACTAACGATAATACTTGTTAAAAGCAATGTTTCATATACCGTATTAAAAGTTTAGCTTTTCGTACTTACATTATTGTATTTAAATTCAAGTATTGCTTTCCGCACATGTGCCCTATTAAGCCTTCCTCTGACTTGAAACCTTTTTACACCTCTGAGTGGGGATACCCTAAGGTAGACGTAGTCCCTGACCTCAAAGGTCAAATCTCGACGATGGTTGTCCGCATAACTCTTCTGCCGAGATTGGGCTATTTTCAATCTGTCTTTGATCTTCTTAACTTTATCTTCGGCGTCTTGAAGCAGATTGGGTCCAGCTTCTTGAGGTTCTCCTTGCTGATCCCAAAGCAAGGGTGTTCTGCACTTTCGGCCATACAAGGTTTCAAAAGGTGCCATTTGTAGACTAGCTTGGTAGCTATTATTGTACGAGAACTCTGCATAGGGCAATGAATGGTCCCAGCTGTTCCCAAAGTCCAGAGTACAAGCTCTTAGCATATCCTCGAGCACTTGGTTAACTCTTTCTGTTTGACCATCCGTCTGGGGGTGGTAAGCGGTACTGAAACTGAGCTTACTCCCTAACTCTTCATGCAGCTTTTGCCAAAATCGAGAAGTGAACTGACTACCTCGATCTGACACTATCTTCTTGGGGACGCCATACAGGCACACAATCCAGGACATGTACAGCTCAGCTAACTTACTCCCGGAGTAAGTGGTCTTGACTGGTATAAAGTGAGCCACTTTAGTTAATCGGTCTATGATCACCCAGATTGAATCATAACCCGATTGCGTCCTTGAGAGTCCGGTTATGAAATCCATACCGACTTCCTCTCACTTCCATTTTGGTATTGGTAGTGGTTGCAAGAGTCCTGCTGGTCTCTGATGTTCAGCTTTGACTCGTTGACAGGTATCGCAAGCTTCAATAAACTCTGCTATTTCTCTTTTCATACTAACCCACCAATATTTTTCCCTTTGGTCCTGGTACATCTTGGTACGACCTGGGTGGATTGAGTATGGGGTGTCATGAGCTTCTTTCAGAATCATGGTTTTGATTTTCTGATTATTTGGCACACAGATGCGGTTCTCGAACCAGATGGTGCCAAGCTCATCTTCACTGAATCTCGGGGCCTTGCCTCTTCTCATATTCTTTTGATTTCTGAATATCCTCGTCAACCTTACGAGCTTCCTTAATCTGATCGGGCAAGCGGGTTGTATCTCGAGTGGTGGTGAGGATGCTTGGTCCCATCAGTTTAGACTTAGGCAGGCGACTCCTCCTAAAGTGGGATGGTCCTCTTCCGATAAAACCACATTTGCATAAGACTTCCTGCTTAAGGCATCGGCTACAACATTTGCTTTTCCGGGGTGGTAGTGTATACCGATGTCATAGTCTTTTATCAACTCCAGCCATCTTCGCTGCCTTAGGTTGAGTTCTGCCTGGGTGAAGATATACTTCAAGCTTTTATGGTCCGTGTACACTTCACAACGGTTACCGATAAGATAGTGGCGCCAGATTTTTAAGGCGTGCACTTCTGCGGCTAACTCCAAGTCATGGGTAGGATAATTGCACTCATGAGGCTTGAGTTGGCGTGATGCGTAGGCTATCACTTTGCCTTCTTGCATCAGGACACAGCCTAAGCCTAGGCCAGAGGCATCACAGAAGACCTCGAAGCCTTTATGTACGTCCGGCAAAACAAGTTCAGGTGCTGAAACTAGTCTTTTCTTGAGGGTCTGAAAACTCTGCTCACAGGCCTTCGTCCATTCGAACTTCTTTTCCTTTTTCAACAACTGAGTCATTGGCTTGGCTAGCTCAGAGAATCCTGCTATGAACCGGCGGTAATAACCCGCAAGTCCAAGGAAGCTTCTGACTTCCGTTACGGACTTCGGTTGCTTCCACTCCATTACTGCCTCTATCTTGGAAGGGTCTACAGCAATCCCTTCGGCTGTCATGATATGTCCAAGGAAGGCAACCTCTTTTAGCCAAAATTCACATTTACCGAATTTGGCAAAAAGTTGATTCTCTCGAAGCTTTTCCAAAGTTATCTTGAGATGTTGCTCATGCTCTTCCTCGTTCTTGGAGTAGATGAGGATGTCATCGATGAAAATCACCACAAATTTGTCCAAGTATTTCATGAATACACTGTTCATCATGCTCATGAAATAGGCGGTGCATTGGTCAGTCCAAACGACATGACCGTGAACTCATAATGTCCATATCTGGTGGAGAAGGCAGACTTGGGAATGTCTTCTTCATGAATCTTCAACTGATGATATCCTGATCGCAGGTCAATCTTGGAGAAGACACCGGCTCCCTTCAACTGATCGAACAGGTCATCGATCCTTGGGAGGAGGTATTTGTTCTTGATGGTAACATCGTTGAGTGCTCTGTAATCCACACATAGCCTCAAACTCTCATCCTTTTTCTTGACAAACAGGACGGGTGCTCCCCAAGGTGACGAACTGGGTCGGATGTATCCTTTGTCTTCTAGTTCCTTGAGCTGATTCTTCAATTCTGCTAACTCGTTAGCAGGCATCCGATATGGTCTCTTGGAAATTGGGGCGGTGCCTGGGACTAGGTCAATCACAAACTCGATTTCCCTATCCGGCGGCATTCCTAGCAGTTCCTCAGGAAAAACATCAGGGTATTCCCGCACTATTGGTACTTCTTCCAAGACTTGAAGGTGGAAGAGAGCACATTCTTCTGCTTCCGGGATCTGAGGAGAGAAGATCACTTCTATGCCTTGGTCATTGGTGAGGGTGATGGATCTGGTAGCGCAATTAATTTGACCTCGATTCTTGGCTAACCAATTCATTCCGAGAATGACATCTAACCCTTGCGATTCCAAAACCGAAAGATCGGCTAGGAATCGGGTCCCATCTATGAGCAATTCCACTTTGGGAACAAGGTCCCTGCTCTCATTTCTGCTCCAGGGGAGTGAACTATCATAGGGTTGCTAAGAGTTACCCTACCCAACCCATGCTTATCCACAAAAGTTTTTGACACAAAGGAATGCGATGCCCCGGAATCGAAAAGAACTGATGCTGGTATTGAATTGATAAGGAACATACCCAGCATGACGTCTAGTGCAGCCTGAGCTTCTTCAGCTATCACATGATTCACTCTCCCCTTGATGAAGGTTTGCGGCTTCTGCTGTGCCTGGTTCTGACTTCCGGAGGCACTTGGGGTCGCTGTCGCTTGCATCTTCTTGGGGTAGGCCTTGGCATAGTGCCCTGGTTCCTTGCAGTAGAAGTAGGTCACTCCATCTGATGGTGGACTGCTCTTCTGCACTTGGCCACCGGTCGTTGGGGTGCGGATGGTTTGAAACTGCTGGTGGTTAGCTTGGAACGGCGGGCGGCTGGTTGAGGACTTGAACTTGCCCGTCTGGGTCTTGAAGTTGCTGCCCTGAGGTCTGAACTTGTTCGCGTGCGGAGGAGTGTTGCGAACTTTGTGAGAACCTCCAGAGTTGTTCCTCTGATCCGCCATTCTTTTCTTCCGAGTCTCCATCTCCATGTGCTTGCCTTCCTGGCGGATGGCCTCACTGACTAGCTGGTGGAAGTCAGTGTAGTCACCCGATATTAGCTGTACTGATATGTTGTCATTCAAGCCCTCCATGAACCTTTCTTGTTTGGCTTCGTCGGAAGCCACATCTTCTAGCGCATAGCGGGCCAGCTGGTTGAACTTCATGCGTACTCGTTGTGATCGACTTCCTTGGCGCGAGCTCGAACTCTTTCTTCTTCAATGCCATGGTGCGGTGGGGATGTGAGCCTTGCGAAAGCTTTGCTCGAACTCGTTCCACGTCACCGTCTGCGGGTTGGCGTGCGAGGCGGTGAAAGTATCCCACCATTGAGATGTAGGCCAATTCAGCTGATTGGAGGCGAACAGGACTCACTCCCGATCGGTGCACTTGCATTATATCCGACTTCTTGCCAATTGACTGAGCTAGTCGTCGGCGTCCATTGGTTCAACCTTTGCCGGCGAAGTCGGTGGCTTGATCATAGGAACTCTAAAGGCGATTGGGAGGTACTTGGGCAGGTTGATGATGAGCTTGAGGTTGTTGATAGTCGAGCTAACAATTGGATCAGCTGGTTACGATTGGCCATCAAGCTGCGCCCAATCCGGTCCTGCTGCTGGCGGGGGCGGTGGAATGGGGGCTGACAGGCTCCCTTGAGCTCCGGGGTTGGTGTTGTCCATGCCGTTTCTCCTGGTGTTCACCATCTGTTGGAGCTCCCAGATTTAGAGGGGAGAGAGAACTAAAGGAGAGGTTCTAGTAACAATCCCACCAACAGAACACACGAAAGCAAGGAAAACACAAATAAGAGCCAAATAAAACTTTTTATTTTATTATAATAGTCTCGCGCTGTGGTGGTGGAGTCTGCACTCTCGGCATGGAGCTCGGCAAGTTCTTCTTCCACCGCGCGGAGCTTCTGCTGTGCGGTGTGTAGCTCGTCCAGGGTGGTCTGGTACATGTGATCCATGGACTTGGTGAATTCCACCTGTCGTATGAGATGGGGGTTGCTCTCGTACTCCGTGGATGAGAAATCATTGGCAGCACCAAGAGGAGTCTTCGTGGGGAAGTAGCGAAAGTCCGTGCCTTGCAGTCTCGGCGTAGATGTTCCTCAGCTGGCGAATGGCCTCTCGGGCTGCATCTTGTACTCCGTCGAAAAGGTATCTCGAGGTAGGGGCGTCAGCGTAAATGGCTCCGTTGGCTGCAAAATCCTTGAAGATCTTCACTTCCACCCTCCAGCGTTCCTCGTCTCGTACATGCCAACGTATCCTTGGTAGAGAGTGCAGGCGGAAGTTGAGCTCTTGCATGTGGTTATACGAGATCATCGGCGAAGAGTCGGCAAAGGGTTCCATGGGAGAGCGGGTAGGTTGCTCCATCTAAAATTTGGAAGAGGAGAAGTTAGTGTCGGTTTTGGTAAGAGATTGAGTAAAGGAAGAGATGGTTTTGAAAAGGGCATTTCTTATCAAAATATATCCTTAAGGTTGGTCTCTAAATACGGTCCGTCTTAGGGTCATTATTGCTCGATACCATTTCGTCGGGACCCGGAACAACAACTCCAAGTCCCTCTGTGTAAATCGCACTATCCCAGGAAAAGCTAGTGCACACAGGGTTCACAGTAATGTATATCATGCAAAAATCACCACTGAATATTATTAAAAGACAAAATACGGCCTTAAGGCCAAGTCTTACAATATAGGGGCACAAGGCCAACAAAGAAATAAAGCAGTGACGATAAAAGTAGCAGAACAGCCCATCCAGCCTCCCACAGGCGAATGACTGTAAGACGCGTCCTATTCGCTGAAGTAGTCCTCACCGTCGTAGTCGCCCTCCAAGTCTAGCAACAGATTTAGCAAGGTGAGTACAAGAGTACTCCCAAGGTAAGCAAGTAAATGCTTACGCTAGTTACACCAGGAAATATAACAGAATTGATGCATGCATAATGGATTTCAAAGGAAGGCTTAATAGGGTAAATGTGCGGAAAGCAATACTTGAATTTGAATACAATAATGTAAGTACGAAAAGCTGAACTTTAATACAATATACAAAACATTGTTTTTAACAAGTAATATCGTTAGTGTAGGCTCTGACCCACACTAACCTATCCACGGGAATCCTCCCGGACCACAACCAAAACATCATTTGTTTTCTCAAAAACCAGGTTTTGTGAAATCCAAGTCTAATCTGTGAAAGCTTTACTTATCATGTCCGTAACCGTGGACACAGCTATCCAGATAGGTTTTAACTCTGCAGAGGTGTACAACTTTACCCACAAGACATTCTCTCTCACTTGAGCTACGCGATAAACACACTGCCTTAGGTGTGCGGCGGAGAGTTCATGACAAGGCTGTTCCAATGATCCATAGCCAAAATAATCACGCCACCACTAAGGTTTCACCACAACTCGAATCCACGAGTTGGAGCTCCCTCTGGTGCCATGTGAGACTTCCCACATCCTACGCCGCGCTCACATTTAGCCTATAGCGAGACTATGTTTGGAACTTCACAAATTACTTACGCAGGTCTGTCCCATACCGGACTTGTGGTAGTACGAAGTGACTTCGTAAAGTGAATCACAGAAACGGTCCTTATGTTGATTAGGCTCATCAACATTCCCCCATACACGACAATCAACCAGGTGTCACCAAACACGAGGCATGCCGGCACCAACCACCTAACCATTAGCCTAAGTCCAAATCATGAGTTTCTATTCTCATTTTTAAATGATTTTCGTAAGCCATCCTTGACTCACCGAAGTCAAGAACTAAATTACAATTGTCATTTCATGTGAAAGAAATGATTCCACCTAAAATTATACTAGGCCAGCCTAAGCATTTCTATAAAATTTCTAGTCAATACTATGGTACTAACTAGTTTTCAGCTAGGGTGACAAGGTATATGAATTTGAGATTCAAATGGGCTATAATCAAGGGATTATGGGAATATCTAATATTTAGACTGAATTTAAATTAAATTTGAATAAAGATACGCATGCATATCTGATAAAACAACATAAATAAGTTTGAAATACTGGGGTCAACATGATCAAAGGTGTAACTTGCCTTGATCGAAGTCCTGCTGGGAATCGTCGAACTCAAAGTCTCTAGAATCGTCGAAATCTATCGTAAAGATCCAAATAAAAGAAAATTCAAAAATAAAATTTAAACAAATTGAAAATTTCAAAATTATTCCAAAAATAGATAGATCATGATTTTAGAAAAATTTAGAAACTTGAATGGGTCAATTTGGAGTTAAAATGCAAAAGTTATAGCCTTCCAAAGTTTTAATTCAAATAAAAAGAAAAAGGTTATATTCTGGATTTTATTTTTATTCGGGAAATCATTTATGACGTCAGCCTGATTTATTTTTCTTAAGGAAATAACAGATTATGACGTCAGCCCTAGGATTAATATAATCGGGAGAGGTGGCGGTGGGGCCGGATCAGTGGGTGAGTCTATGGACCGAAAGAGGTGAGGTGGCGGCGCGCGCGGGGTGGGTGGCGGCGGCGTGGCTTCCACGTGGTGCGCGTGGTTGCCGCGATCGGAGCGCACTCGGGTGGCGGCGGGCGTGGCGCCAGCGCGCCACGTCTGCTGCCACCTCGGCTGGCGGTGGCGGGACGGCGGCGGCGATGGCGCATGAGGACCGATGGTCGCGGCGCTCGGCGGCGGCGGCTGGCGAGTACCAAAGTGAAGAGGAGGGCGGGGAGTTCACCGGTACCTTGCGCGAGGCCGAGGTGGCCGGAGGGGAGAATCGGCGAGAGAGGCGGCGGTCGGAGAGGGCCTCACGGCGGCGAGAGAGCTCGGTGGCGCAGCGGCTTCGGGGAAAAGTCGCGGGGATCGCCTTGGCACCAGCAACGTCGGGGCGTCGGCGAGGCGAGAAGCCGAGCGGCGGGTGCTCGCCGGAGTGCTTGAAGCGCGGGAGAAATCGGGCGTGGGAGGGCTCTGGCGCTCGAGTGGTTCGATTGAGAGGTGAGGAGGCGGTGTGGGTAGAGGACCTCGGGGTATGGGTTTTATAGGCCGGGAGGGTGCGGCGCGCGAAGTTCACGGAGCTAAAGCGGTCGGGAGGATGAATGCGGCGGCGAGAGAGGCGTAGCGGCGTCTTTATGCGAAACGGGCGCGGTGGAGGCGGGGCTTAATTTGCGTTGGCGCGGGGAGTACGGGAAGAAGCCGAAGCAATCAAAGCTTGGTTTGGCTAATGGTGGCGCGAGGAAGAAAGGAAGGGGCGGGGAAGATGGTCACGATAGGCGGGGCCAGCGGTCGTGAGAGAAAAAGCGGGGAAAGAGGCGGGGCGATGGTCGGATCTGCGGCGCGTGGCGAGTGGAGTAGATTAGGGCGGCTGGATCCGGCGAACCGTTAAGTGAGAGGAAAGGTCGAGATTCAATCAGACAACGGGGATGAGATGCGGGCGGCTGGGGTCTCGGGCGAGGGTTAAGTGACTATGGGCGCGTGGGATTGAATCCGGCAACGGTGAATGGCACGGATTACTCCACGCGTCGGCAGGAGCGGAGGAGATGGCGGGGTGAAGCGGTAAGTTGGCGCGGGCGGCTGTGATCAAGTCGGGCGGAGGAGGGAATGGTCCGATGCTTGCCACGTGTCGACCGAGGATAGGGAAGGCGGGATCGAATCGATAAGTTGGATCGGACGGCTAAGGCGATCGGCGGCGAGGACCGGCCGATGGGTGACACTTATCAGCCCCGGGGGGGTTTTGGATTTTAATTTCCTTTTTGATTTTCAGAAATGAGAATAAGCTTTAGAAAACTCAGAAAAATACCAAATAAATTTTAAAAATTCCAGAAAAATTCAGAGAACCTTCTGGGACTAATTGAGACTTAATAAAAATATTTTCCACCCATTTTGGCAAGTATATTTTGAAAAATCACAATTTGACTTAAAAGGGAGGGTTTTAATTCTTTATAAAATCACGAAAATTAATATTATTACAGATTTGACTTGGAAGGTGAAATACATTTATTTGACTTTCATGAAATGCAATAAATTCATTTTGATCTTTTATAAATAGAAGTTTTTAATTTTCTCAAATCAGGACTTTGAAATAAACTCGAGGAAAATCCAATAAATTCGAAATAATTTTTAATAAGGAGTAAAGTTTTGGGATGTTACATGTGCATACCAATTTCGAGGTTGTCCATGCACGAAGACCCCAACGCAGCGAGCTCATGACTCTAGGGTAAGCCATTGGAACCTTCATCCGGTGGCCCAAAGCGACATCTACTTTTAACTAAAGCCATATCACGAGCGGTTTTAACTAAAGCAAATGCAGTGATTCTAACTATCACGAGATGGTTTTTAGTTACAAACCGTCGTGATATTTACACCGCAGGCGGTTCAAAACCGTCTGTGATAACCTTGATTATCAGCGACTCATAAATTCAAGCGGTTGAAAACCGTGCAGTGATGGCGTTTTGAACCGTCTTTATCTGATTTTACGTAGTAGTGTAAGAGCTCGATCCTCTGAGGGTTGAATAGCTTTTCTGGTATGAAGCGGTGAAGGCGATCGATGGTAATAGAATATCATGATGATAGTTTAATATCCTGAACGTCGTTTCGGCGTCGGTTTCTAAATTAATCGCAGAGTTGCCCGGATTTTTGATAAATTGCGGGAGGCGAAAATAAATTCTTCGGAATAGTCTAAAATAATAAAAAGAGAATTAAAATAATTAATTAAGAGGTTTTGGGTTATCCGGAGGGGTGGGCCAGCCATTTTGGGCCAGACAGCCCAAACGGGGGCCCGTACCCCCTCCCAAACCCTAGCACCCTCTTTATAAACCCCCTCCCTTGGCTCCTCTCCCCTTTTTCCCCACCTGACCGCCACCCCCATCTCCTCCCTGCGCCTCCACCTCTTCCCCATTGCTGCTGCCCATGGATGCGAAGGAGGAGAGGAAGGAGAAGAAGGAGAGGAAGAGAAGGAGGAGAAGAAGGGAAAGAGAAGAAGAGAAGAAGTGGAAGAGAGGGGTGATCCCAATCCCTAGGTAAATTTTCCCCCACCTCAATCTCTCTATTTTATACTGAAATTACGGTTCTTAGCCCCAGATTTGAAGGGATTAGCATTTTGGAAAACCCGATTAGAGAATCCTGATCTTGCTGTCTGTAGATTGAATCGCGCAATGTTACTGTTCCTACAGTTTTGACCCCTAAAACGATTTTTCCCGAGGGTCTCCCCAAAAGGAAAAACGTAGAGAACAACGATATGCATCTGCTGTATTTTTTTCAGATTTTTGGGCCACGTAATTTAGGCGTACGAGGGTCTGGAATCTCGCTGTCCGTCAGGGGAGCAGTCAGGGACAGAGTGCTGTTCAGATGGAAATTAGGGGTAGTAGATGAATTTTGTATTTTTGGTCACCATTGAGAAAGTTTTAGAGAATTTGATAAGCCAGCTTCTATATAAAAATCAGAATTTTTATAGCCCTACTCTGTTGTTGGGAGGCGTTTGATTCTGACTGTCCTGACTGTCAGAACAGAGGATGATCTCTGTTTAGGGCAATGAGATACACCATGCTAAGAACAAAATAAAAATATGTGATCTACATGAAAAGTGTGGGTAATTAAGTGAGGAATCTAGATATATATCTTTTGATGTGATTAGTTTTATATTTTTAAAGATAGAAAAATGTTAAGCAGCGCCGCTGCAGTGGGAAGATTGTAGAACCGTTACGCGGGAAGGATGTTGTGGGGTTTAGGGTTTTGGCGATACTTCTCTTTGAGAGTCATGATTGTATTGCTGTGTATTGTGCTGAGAGGTACCTTTTTGGACAGGCGGATTTGCTTCTGATCGAGCGTGATCTCGTCACTTCGCCGGTAGAGGCAAGTAAACGTAGCAGATGTGCTACCGTTTAACCCGTTATTCTTACTACTTGCAATATGCATGATTTTTCATATTGATAAAAGATATGCCATGATTACATATTTTCTAAAGAAGAATGTGGTAGCAAGATATTAATCAATTGCCATGTTTGGTTGAGTTTTGGTAGTATTGTGGTAATTTGCTTAATGAGCTAATTGTGGTATATGAAAGTAAATACGTGGTGGTTATGATGATATTTTCTTATTGTTAAATTCATGAGAATCATATTAATGCCCTTGAAGTTGGTATTATTGTGGCTTTAGTGGTAGTATTCTTAATGAATACTTGTGGTTAAATGGTGGTTTTGTGGTAGGATACACTATAGATCGATTGATTATGATATTGGTGAACCGAATGTGGATTATGTGGTTGACCTTTGTGGTTAAATTCTTGTGGTTTATGATTATCATATCATTCATAACATATCATGACATTTGCATTGTGGATGTCGCAAACATAGCCGCAACCCGTGCAGATGCGACATCGTGCATTGCCGTAGCACGATGCACACTTTTACCTTGTTGGGTAAAGGTGTAGTGGAGCATAGCATGCATATGCTTTGCATTGTGGAAACATCATTTGCATACTTATGCAATATATTGTGGTGAAGTTATTTTACAAACAACTGCAACTTTATAGATGTGATGCGGAATTGGCTCATGGGAGTCACTTGTGGTATGAAGAGAGTGGTTGTGGTCGTGGTTTTGGGATTCATCCCTTGTGGTATGGTTGGAGTTGTGATTGCGGTATGAGATTCTTTTCTATTGTGGTAATTGTTGATAGCAGATGTGGACGCGAGAAATAATAAAGTTAGTGAGGTAAAACATGCTAATATTTTATGGTCATTGGTAGTGGTAGTGGTGGATGATATGAAGTAGTTAATCCAGATTTATATGCTAATGTTTTATTACTGTTGGTAGTAAATATGATTGAGGCTATAAATGTGGTCATTGTGGGAAATGGATATTGATGCTTAATATCATTGTAGTTTAATTAGCTTGATGATGAATGTGGATGGACAGTGTGGATGTGGACAAATGGATACTTTAATGATGTTGTATATTTGTTTGTAGTCTGAATAGCTTTGTTAAATAGTTTGCTTCTTTGAGATTTTATCTCACCCTTGTTTCCCCCTACAGGTGATTCGTGAGCATTCATGGGATGGGTAGGCGGCACCACAATAATGCACTTGGTTCATAAATTCATGATGTAATAAAGTCGATGGAATTCTAGCCAAATGCCTAGCTATCCGTGGATGATTGTTTTAGTTAATACTGACGAACTTGTGATCTATTTATTAGTCTGCTAGAGGTTGTTTCAAATATTGAACTTGTTATCGTTATCTTTATTTCCTTAGTTGATTATGCTTCCGCTTAATGCTTCATGTCTAGAAATTTGTAGCCGGAATAAATTATCTTAAAATTTTTGGTTAGCTGTAGAGTGGTTTAGTGACATCCTAGGGTGATGTGGATCCTGGGGTGTTACAGTTAGCCCCCCTGCGTGACACCCCCGTGACTCCCACAGCTCCTTGAGCGCACATAGGTAGAGTATGTTTGTGAAGCTTCCCTGATTGACAAGGATGCAGGAGACTTCACAATTGAATATGGTGGCAGTCACTAGGAGAGCATCGTCATGGGGGAACCTTAAGCCTTTTGCATCCTCAGCCTTTTGCACCCCAGCGATGTTGACCTCTTGAGCATACTCCTTCTACCAACACTTGGAGTCATGCTCTAAGGCCGAGCCTCCTATTATGACATTCATTTATCTTTGTGGTGCTTGGAATGGGAGTTATTATTCGGTATCTTGCAAGTGCCCCCTAGGGGGCAGATCGCCAGGAGCCTGTGCCTAAGGTGGTGGGATTGCTTGAAGGGGTATTGCTTCTGCAGCTGTAGGGGTGAGGTGGAGATCCTTGGTGCGGTTTGGAGTTGCGTTTGAGGAGTTTTGCCACCTCAATGGCGTCTTGGAGACATTCATTTGTGTCAACCCGTTCATTTGTGGTAAGCACACCAGCGTCCATCTCCTTGGTTGGGGTTGTTTTTTCTTTCTTCGTAGCCTTCATCAGGGTGCCCCTTCTAGTGGGCTTTAAGCTTTGAATCCTTCTTGGCCCCCCTGGTGGAATTACCTCGTGTTCTTGTGAGGGGGTGTCAGTCAAGACGAGGACTTTGGAATCACGCCCCCCCGGTCGATGTGATCCCTCCAGTCCTTGTTCATCTTCCAGGAGGAGCCTTTTAACTTTTTCCCAAGGGAGTCACCCCATCTCGCGGGAGAATCCCCTTTTTGGCCAGGTTGTCTTCTTGTCCGCGAGCGTATTTCTCCACCACCTCGAAGAGCTCATGGGTGGTTCTCGGGGGATCCTTTCCAAGAGTGTGGTTCAGCTCGCCTGGGAGCAGCTCCTCCTTACATGCATTGATAATAGTGGAATCTGGGGCATCTCCACTTGACTATGCACTTTGGAAAAGCACTTAAGGAATTCTTCACCCTTCTGCTGCTTGACGATAAAGAGTTGATTAGGGAGCATGGGGCGTTTATAGCTTCCTTGGAAGTTTACGCTGAACTCTTCCGCAACTGATCCGAGGAGTAGATAAAGCCCTTCTTCTGATTGAAGAACCAGGAGTGCGCTGTCCCAGAGAGGAATAATGGGAAGCAATTGCACATGTCTGCCTCTCCACCTCCTCTAGCCCGAATTGCCGTAGAATATACTTCAAAAAACTGCATGGGGTCAAAGTCCCCATCATTGGGCCTGAGGGTGAGCTGATGGAACTTTGGTTGGAATAAAGTCTTGGAGATGTATCGGGTGAGAGGGTTGCCAGTCTCCGGGATGCCCTGTCCCCTTGCGCGCGAGGTGATAGTGACCACGTGTGGCGTTGACGGTGATGTCGGGGCTCCCCCGAGCTGGAAGAGCTAGATACTCGGTGGTGATGGTGGTGGTGCCCGTGCACCGGCGAGTTGGGGCCCTCATGCCAACCGGCGGCTTGGTCCAGTTGGAAAATCAGGAACTTAGCCTCCACTTCTGTACGGCGATGAGGACCACGCTCGTCAATAGATGTAGCTAGTGATACAGGGGCATGCCTAGTGCTTGCGAAGTAAAGGCTCATCTGCCCATCTCAGTCATAGTCCTCTCGACGTGAGTGTAAGCTCAAGCTCCATTATGTTAGTTTTGGTGATAGTGACAAATGCTATATGAGACTAATATGCTTATTAATAATGATATTGCCTAGTCTTTTTTAGATATGATAAATGATAAATGATTTGTGAGACTAATGTGTTTAATTGATTATGATATGATTTAGTCTTATTTGGATGAAAGGTGAAATCAAAGAGGTATGTATTCGACATTCACATTCCTACATCTTATTGCATTCTTCAAATCCCGAATATAGGTTTAACTCTACCAAAAAGTTTTAACTTAAATATGTGTGAGAGACCATGTGGAGGTGTCCCCATGTTTGTGATGAGTAATTGACAATTGGTTTAGTGAGTTTGAGTTTGTTTTGGATATTCTAGGGTTGAGTACCTTTTACTTGTGCAAATATTGATCATGCTATTTCGTGCGGTGCTATGTGACGGTTTGCTTGTCTGTGTGACTGCAGGACTTCGGAGCTAGGTCATGGTGAGGCGAGGTGGACCGGGACTAGGCACAGGAGGTGTCGAGGTCAAGACGGTTGGAGACGTCGAAGATGATCGAGGGCTGAGAGGTGGTTCTGAGTCGAGAGCGAGGCTGGAGCTGAAGCTGCGGTGGTGGACCACGACATGCGATGGCGAGGTGGACGGGATTAGACTTCGAGTGGAGTCGAGGTCGATCGATCGAGTTGCGGGTGCGATCGTGAGTCGACGAAAGCTTCGGGGAAAGTGCGGCACGGGTATTTGGTAAAATGCAAAGCGGCAAAATGGAGCGATTTTGGTTGGAGATAACGGGTTTGAGACCCGTTAGTGGATAGGAGAAGAAAGGTTAGGGTTTGGAGTGGAAATGAGGTTTCCCTCTAATTTGCTTTGAGTTGATTGTTGCTTCATTTGTGTGTGGAGCAAGAAGGTGGTTTTAGTGCGCACTTCTTGATTTGCTATTGAGGAGTGGCTTCTCCCTTTGTCTCAGTCTTGGAGAAAGCTCGTGACTACTTCTAAGGTGTAGCGGAGAGTGTGCGTGTGTGTGCTACTAGTGGTAGCAACTCTTGTGCTCTTCTTTCTCCTAATGTGAGTAGATGAGGAAGTAAGAGAGGGATTGAGTTGGCTGTAGATCATCTACTTGTAATCATTCATCTCTAAGCAATATAAGAAATTTTGTGTACGAGATGATGTGATCGTCAGTGCCTTGTATTTGTTCTTTTCTGGCTGCTTTCTGAGTTTAGAGTGCTTTCTTTGTTTCCTTGATAGAGAAGTGCAAGATGAATGTGCTCTGGACAAGAATTAATCCCAAAGCCATTTGGCTATCCTATTCCTAAAGCAATCATCTTCTCATTCAAATCCTCCCAGAAATTGAAGAAATACTCTTGTCTCTGTTTCACTGTTTCTAGGGCTTCATGTCAGGGGATGATGGATCCTCTCGGTTTGATTTCTAAAGATGCCCCAAAACTTATGCATTACTGATGTGAGAACATCACTAGCTGATATTCACAGGTTCTTGGGCAAAGGATTTGGAAGTGGTGAGTAATTTGGAAATTACTCTCTTCTCTCTACATATTGGGATTTCAGCCAAATCTTCATTTTTTTTGTTCTCTTGCTGATTTCCTTTGTTCCCTTAGGTCTTGGTTTTATTTGGCTTAAAGTCCAGATTAATTGACCCTAAAATAATGAGCAATCTCCTATCAATTCCTCAGCTTCTTGGTTTGGTGGTGTATTCACTGTGTGGCAGCTTCAGTGCGGCAATTTCAAGAAGTCCACTGTTTTGGTTCTGAAGTGTTTGCTACTGCTCTTCGGTGCTGCAGTTCCCTTTTGTTCCCTGCTAGTGCTGCATGTTCGGCTGTCTAGTTTAATATATTCTGCAGTATTTGTTCTCTGAATTTAATTTTCCTACTGCAGTCTGCAGTTTTAGTCAACTAAATGGTTTAGTTCAGTTTTCAGCAGCTAAACTCTGAATGTCGGTCTGCAGTTATTTTCTTCCTGCCGAATTGCTTCCTCCCTGCAGTTCTCTTGTGCTGACCGACTGCACAAGATAATCAGTGGTTTCGGCAGTGTTCTGTATTGCGTGTGTATCTTCTGTAGTCAGTTATTTCTCTCTCCCTTCGGCTGGAAGCTGCACTTTAGTGCAGTGCTTGGTTATTATTTCTCCTCCAGTTTTTAGTCTGCAGTCAGAGTACCTTCTCTCGGCAGCAACTAGAGTCTGCGTTTAATTCTTAAGTCTCTACTGTTGTTCACCTTGCTGTTCGGCTGCAGCATTACTACAGTTAGAGCACCTTCTTTATTTGATTCCATTTGTATACATGTTTTTTTGGTTGAGTGCGGTTTTCAGTTCATTGTTGTTATTGTAGACAACCTGATTGCTAGTTTCGACTGGAACCTGCAGTGTCTTGTGTTGTCCACTGTTCGGTTGGCAACAAAATCGTTCACCTTTGTACCATTTCGGTATTTACTGCTTTTGTGTAGTCTCTTGTTTCGGCCAGGCTAGTGTCAACTGGGTGTTGTACTTTCCGCTATCAAACCGAATGCTAAACAAGCTGTCAGACCGAATTTGATTTCAACTAGTGCAGATGGTTTCTTGCTGAAGTTTCAGGCTTTCTTGTGCACCTTTTAGTTAAGATTTCAGCAGCTCTTTTACTCTGTTCTGCTTGTGTGTCTCCAATGGGCTTTCTTGTTTAGTCTAGCTCTCATAGTCTCTCAGTAAAAATGATTTGGAGTGTCTAGTCCTCTCAGTTGGTGGAGAATGTTCTCTTAATTTCTTTTCTGTTTCCAGTAGGCATTTGTCTTCTAGCTTCATAGCTATTGTAGTTATCGGAGAAAAAGATGGTGTGATTGCTTAGAGATGATTTATTTAAAAGGCAACATTCACCCCCCTCTGTTGCCATTTCTGATCCTACAATTGGTATCAGAGCCAGTTAGCTCTTCTCGATAGATCTTAACCAGTTTGTGAGCCATGGAAACAGACAAGTATTCCACTAAGCCCCCGATCTTCGATGGGATTGACTATCCCTTCTGGAAGAGTCGGATGGAGTCCTACATTCAGGCTCAGGGCTATGCGGTTTGGCGAAAGGTCCAAACTCACTTTGCTGTTCCTGCCGATGAAAACATCAATGCGACAAACATGCCCGATGTTGACGCGAATGCTAAGGCAAGGAACATCATCATTCAAGGCTTGAGCCGAAACGAGTTTGATCGCATTTCACATCTTTCGTCGGCCTTCGATATTTGGACAACCCTCAATGCATACCATGAGGGCACGACCCAAATTAAGGCGATGCAGCGAGGACGATACAGCGAGATTACAACAAGTTTGAAATGCTCGCTGGAGTCCCTGGATGAGTGCTTTGGGTGATTTCATAAGATTTTAAGCAACCTCCGAGCGGTCGGTCTCACATACCCCGACTCGGATAATGCTCGTCAAATGCTCTTGGCTTTGGATTTGCGTGTTTGGGAGATGAAAGTGACTACCATCAAGGACACCACGGACCTCTCGACTTTGACTCTTGATGCGCTGTACTCACGTCTCAAGACTCACGAGATTGACATTGTCTCTCGCAAGTCGATGGCCCTAGTTATCGATCCCAGTTCGGCTTCTAGTCTTTTGTCTGATTCGCTGTGTGGTTTCTCCTTTGCTGCTCTCTGTGATGTAACTAATGATCAGTTAGAGCAGCTCGAGGATGAGCAACTGGCCCTCCTAGCTCGGAAGTTTTCCCATGCTTACAAGAGGAGGGACAGAAAGAGGGGAGGACCTGTCATTTGCTTCGAGTGTGGTGACCCCAATTACATTCGGGCAAATTGCCCTAAGCTGGAGAAGGGCAAAGCTGACTTTGGTGGTTCGAGCAAGAACGACTACATCGACAAGAACCGCAACAAGAAGCCTCCAGCGCATCCACAAGGCAAGAAGAAGTTCCGCGACTTCGGGATGACCAAAAAGCTCTTCCACCGCGTCCTCGCCGCGTTTGACGACCTCGACCTCAGTGAGGTGGAGGGATGGAGCGACGACGACGGGACGGGTGACCAAGACCCCAAGAGCGGCGATGACTTCTCCGGCATGTGCTTCATGGCCTCGAGGCGAAGCGAGCGACAATGAGTTGTACTCCGACTCGGACGAGGTGTGCCCCACCTACGACCAGCTCAATCATGCTTTTCTTAAGCTAGGTAGATTTCATGCTAGAGTTAAGGCTAGGTGTACTGAGTTAGAGAAGAAAGTAGATAGATTGTCACTACAGATTATTGCTCTTACATCTGCTCCCTCCTGTGATGAGTGTGATACATGATGTGCTCTGTTGGATGATATAGAGAAATTAAGGACCTCGCATGATAGTCTGTCCTCCGAGCTTGATGTTGTTAAGGTGGAGAATGCTAGTCTGCTTGCCGAGTTAGAACTGAGTAGGATAGCTGTTACCCTACTTACTACTGATGAGACTACTTCTCCCACCTCATGTGAGGTTAAGGACATTGTTGCTAGAGGACCTTATGCCATGCTTCTGGATTTGCCCGAGTCATGTGAAAACTGCAATAATTTAAAGATGAACCTAAAACGGGCAAATCAAAAAATTGCTGAACTGCAAGTTTCACTACTTGAGCCCATTACTTCTTGTTTGAACTGTCCTAAATTAACTTCTGAACTTGAATCTGTCTCAAAACAGTTTCAAGAAATGATTGACCATAACAACAAGTTGGCTAAGTATGCAACTAAGGACCCTATTAGCTCACCATGCAATAGTTGTGAAAAACTAAAACTTGAACTCGTTGCATTGGATGAAAAATATGTGAAGCTAACTAAGGATCTTCTAGAGAAGCAACCATCTGCTTGTGATGTGTGTGCTGGTGTTGGGGAGAAGCCCAAGGGTAAGGTAGAGACGCCTAGTGACGCGAACCAAATTGCTAGTAGTAGGACTGTCCCTTCTGAGGCTGCTGTGCGTGCACATGCTATTCGTTCATCTGTTGTTGGTTCTTCTTCTACTCCCTTACCTTCTGCTGTCTCTCCTTCCCCCTGCTTTTCTTGCACCTCTCTCTTTCGGGAGTGTCAGTATCTTATGAACACTCTTGAGAGATTTGTAGGAGGCAAGAAGAAGCTCAATCTTATTCTAGACCAATCTAAGATCTGCAGATTTAATCAAGGTCTAGAATATGATTTTTATGAGGACATGAGGAAGCATCCACTGCCGTGCTCGGACCCATAGCACGGGTGTGATCGAGGCGAGCCCGGGGCGAGAAAGTCAATTTAAGTGCGGGCTTTGTCAAGGGATTTTCGTGATGAAGGTGGTAACACTTTGTTGCCGATCTCTCGGAGCGAAGTTTCACTGTACATGCATCGGAAGGATGGACACATGATCGAGAGATGCTTCAGGCGTGCCAAGATCGCGCAGAGAGATCGTGTTCATGATCTTAGGCGTATTCAGGGTCAGCCCCAGACCGTGAGTGCATCTAACACCAACACGACACTTAGGGTTGATCACTCTGAGGTGTTTGGGCAGCATCGAGGACTTGGTTTTTCTAGTTTTTCTGGTTTTTCTAATTTTCGTCCTCGATTTTCCTCTGGTCGTGATATCCACCGTTCTGAGGGTAGATCTCGTTTCCCCCGTCGAGATGTCTACCCGCGGCGTGATCAGCGTGTTGTTCGTGCTCCGACTCGCTCCCCCGTAGCAGTTGGACTCAATAACGGCCAGTGCGCTAGTAGACCTTCCGGCTCTTTGGCGACGAGAGCATAGGGTAGTTAGAGGTCGATCGTGTGTGGCTACTTCTTACGCTCGGCGTGTGACTCGATATTAGGTGCCAAAATCTCTTACGATTTATCCCGATCTTGAGCCTTTACTCTGTTTGACTCGGGTTCGCCGGGTGGGAAGGAGAGGTTTGGCTTGTGGACTCGGTTGTTCTCGCCATATGACCGGAGACTCTCGTGGTTCTCTTCCTTAGCCGTGCTCCGTGATGAGACGATCACCTATGGAGGCGGCAAATGCAGGCGTGTCATCGCTAAAGGTGCTGTGCATGTTAATGATTCATTTATTTTAAAAGATATTGCCTTAGTGAGTAGCTGCGAGTACAACTTGCTTTGGTTTCTCGGCTTACGATGGCGGTTTGAGGTAAGTTTTAAGAAAAATGCTTGTAAGATTCTTGATTCTTGGGTGAGTGCGGTTTTGGGATTTCGTTATGGGAGGATCTTTAGTGCTGATTTTGTTGAGTCTTACGGTGATTCTCTCGGATGTTTAGTTGCTTCGAGTCCGTGACCTTACTTTTTAGCATAGGAGACTTGGTCATATTGGATTTGACCACTTGACTCGAGTTAAGCGACCACGATCTCATTCGTGGTTTGCCAAAATTCAAGATAGTCAAAGATCTTGTTTGCGCTCCTTCTTTATCACGGCAAGATGGTTTCGCTTATCATCCTCGGTCACGGTGACTATGACCAAGCACCGGAGACAGTTGCTCCACATGGACACGCAGTTGGACCAGCTCGAGTGCGATCGCGGAGAGGAAGTGGTATGTTCTTGTCATGGTCGATGACTTCTCGAGGTATTCTTAGGTGTTTTTCTTAGCCTCGAAGGATGAGACATTTACACACTTTCGAGGTCTTTTTCGTAGGCTTTCTGTTGAGCTTCCGGGTGCCTTACGAGCGATCCGCAGTGATAATGGCATGGAATTCAAGAATTCCTACTTTAAGAGTTACTGTGATGAGACCGATGTAGAGCACCAGTTCTCTTCTCCATACGTCCCTCAGCAAAATGGCGTCGTGGAGAGGAAGAATCGTACCTTGGTCGAGATGGCCAGGACGATGTTTGATGAGTACTCTACACCGAGGAAGTTTTGGGCTGAGGCGATAGCCACCGCGTGTCAAGTTTCAAATCGAGTTTTTCTCAGGGCACACTTGCATCGCACCTCTTATGAGTTGAGATCGGCGAAAGCCGGTGTCTCTCATTTTCGCGTATTTGGTTGCAAGTGTTTTATTCAAGTCGAAAACCTAGATAAGTTTGAGTCACGATCTTGTGATGGGATCTTTCTAGGTTACTCGACTTCTTCGCGAACTTATAGGGTCTAGGCGGGAGTCTAGTAAATTGGTAGAGACTCAGAGGTGACCTTCGATGAGGCGAGTCCAGGACTAGGCCCGATATCTCGAGTTACGTAGAGCGATCGAGACCATCTTTGTGGATGATCGGAGGATAGAGATGAGGGTTGTCTACCTGATCCAGTTCCTCCTCCCCTTGAGGTGCCTGCTTCTACCACCGCACCTCGAGATCAGGCCATGTCTTCTGCTTCTTCTGGAGCTAATGGCTCTATTTCTACCTCATCAGCTCATGAGGTAGAGGCCATTTCTCCTTCTTCTCATCAAGGACCTCCCCGTAAAGTCCGAGAACATCATCCTTTAGAGCAGATAATTGGAGATCTTTTTGAGCATGTCACACGCTCAAAATCTGGCACGTCTCTTTTCTGTCTCCATTCTGCTTTCGTTGCCTCTTTCGAGCCCAAGGATGTTGACCATGCTCTTTCTGATGAGTCTTGGGTCAATGCCATGCATGAGGAATTGGAAAACTTTGAGAGAAACAAGGTCTGGTCACTTGTTGAGCCCCCTCGAGGTCACAATGTTATTGGGACTAAGTGGGTGTTCAAAAACAAGCAGAGTGAGGATGGGGTAGTCATTTGAAATAAGGCTAGACTGGTAGCTCAGGGTTTCTCCCAGGTTGAGGGTCTAGATTTTGAGGAGACCTTTGCCCCTGTTACTAGACTTGAGGCCATTAGAATCCTGCTTGCTTTTGCAGCTTCTAAGGGTTTCAAGCTTTACCAGATCGAAGCCTTCCTCAATGGGTTTATTGAGGAAGAAGTCTATGTTAGACAGCCTCCAGGTTTCAAGAACCTCAAATACCCACACCACGTCTACAAGCTTTCTAAAGCCTTGTATGGACTTAAGCAGGCTCCTAGAGCTTGGTATGAGAGGCTTAAGTCATATCTGTTGAGTCATGGGTTTGAGATGGGTAAGGTAGATAAGACTTTGTTCATTCGTAGGCATGGCAATGATCTCCTACTTGTCCAGATTTATGTGGATGATATCATCTTTGGTGGCTCATCTCATACTCTTGTTTCTCAGTTCTCCGATGTTATGAGCTCAGAGTTTGAGATGAGCATGATGGGCGAGTTGAGTTTCTTCCTTGGCTTCCAGATCAAGCAGACTCGGGAGGGTACCTTCTTGCATCAGGACAAGTACACTCGTGACCTCCTGAAACGCTTTGATATGAGTGATGGCAAGTAGTGTCAACTCCAATGGCATCTTCAGCTTCACTCGACCCAGATGAGGATGGCGAGTCAGTTGATCAAAAGGAGTACCGCAGCATGATTGGCTCCCTCTTGTACCTCACTGCCTCGAGACCAGACATACACTTCTCCGTGTGTCTGTGTGCTCGATTTCAGGCTTCTCCTCACGTATCTTATCGCCAAGCGGTGAAGCGCATCCTTCGGTACCTTCGAGCTACCGTTGACCATGGTATTTGGTACTCTTCCTCATCCTGTCTTTCCCTTAGAGCCTACTCGGACGCAGACTTTGCTGGCTGTAGAATAGATAGGAAGAGCACATCTGGCACCTGCCAATTCATTGGCACTTCTCTTGTTTCTTGGTCTTCTAGGAAGCAATCCGGTGTTACCTGATCCACCACAGAGGCGAGTATGTTCTTTGCCACCGATTCTTTGCGGCGGATACTTTGGATGGCTTCGACCCTGCGGGACTTTGGGTTAGTTATAGAGAGTGTTCCACTCTTTTGTGACAACACTTCTGCTATTAACATTGCTAAGAACCCAGTGCAGCACTCTTGGACCAAGCATATTGATATTCGATATCACTTCCTTAGAAACCATGTGGAGAAAGGTGATTTAGTGCTCCAGTTTGTGGAGAGTGACCACCAGTTAGCGGATATCTTTACCAAGCCTTTGGATAGTTCTAGGTTTTCAGCCTTGCGGGGAGAGCTTGGGGTGGTTTGTCCTTATGGACTGTAGTGAGGGGGAGCTTTATGCTTTACTGTTTTATCTTGTATATTATGCACTTGCTCCTTTCTATTGCATTGCTTTTGGGTGCATTCGGGTTAGTCCTCCTAGCATAGATTAGAGTGGTTTCTTGTCTAGATGGTCAGACTTCTTCCTCTCATCTTGTGGTTCTAGGATGCTGTTTATTAGTTATCTCTCTTCTCACTAGGTTGAGCTCACTCACTTCTTATAGGCTCTAGCAAGGGTTGGGCCACCCTTGGGTAAACAGGGAACGTGTTTGCTCCTTAGTGTGTTAGTTGGGTAGCTAATAGTCCTAGTGTTATATGGGGTAGATGAGAGTCAGTTTGAGCCATAGTTTACTCTATATCTCGTCTATGCTTTAAGGACTACCTGTTCTGACTTCTTTGCCAGCTTCTCGTTTTATAGCTTTGGTTCAGGGAGAATTCATTTGGGAGCTTCTGGAGCTTAATATTGACATAACTCAACTTGAACTAAAAAGTACTTCACATGTTGAGGGGGAGCTGGGTTTCCTGCATTTCATTATAATATAGCTGCTGGAGCCTTGACTATTATCCTTATATGACATATTCACAATGCATTACATCTTGCCATGATTATGCTTAATTGCTAGATTTATCATTGCTTCATATGTGTCGTCAAGCCTTTGCTATTGATAAGTTAATTAAAATTGCACAACTTGAAGTAAGACATGTCATGTTAGCTCTTGAGACTAGTCTGTCTTTAGTTATCCTTTTATGATTCATGCCATGTCAAATAGGCTAAGTTGAGTCTTGAATCTTTAATTGAGCTTTAGATTGAGCTATACTAGTTTCTTGATGAAGCATGAGTTAGTACAACTATTTAAGAAAGCAAAAGATTTCTTTTATATGCGAAAGAACTGATCTCACCAATTCTTTCTCATGAGACTGCTTGCCATTGCACTAGGCATGAACTCAGGGGGAGTTTTGGATGACCAAGATCATCTTCTTAAGCTTCTCGCTTGGAGTGGTCGCATAAGGCTTGAGATCTAGCACATGACAAAAATTTGGGTTGGAGACAACCATGAGTTTCAAAAGAAAACATGTAATCTGTGCTAAATTTGCTCAACTACCAAAAGAATCAAGTACGTGAACAAATGGTTCATTCTTGAACTTGTAGCACTCTAAAATGACTCAATTCTAGCTTCTTGGTTCCACTTAGCTTATTGACATGGCTTGCATCATCTTTGGATACCTCTAGCTAGACTATACTCTTGAGTGGCTTGACATGCTAAGAAATTTATCTAATCCTCATATTGTTACTTATGTGGCTTGGCTTGATTATGCATATCTTGTCATGATATTGATAGCCTTCATACACGTTATGGCTTGGTGCAATACTCAAATAGTCATTTTGGATAATCTTCATGGCTCTCATTGCTTAACATTGAATAAAATGCTATATTATCTCTTTTGCATCTTGATGACTCTATTGTCCAAAGGGGGAGAATATTGGAGAAAAAGCCACTTTTTGAGAGCTTTGGGAACGTTTGAGGAAAATTTGCTCTTTCTTTTGCTCCTTGTGTCTACATGGTCATTAGCATCATTTTCCTTCTCTTGGACCATGTACGACTTTCAAACAAACTCAACTTATGCTTTTTCAGTGTTTGTCAATATACTCATCAAGGGAGAGATTGAGAGACCATGTGGAGGTGTCCCCATGTTTGTGAAGATTAATTGACAGTTGGTTTAGTGAGTTTGAGTTTGTTTTGGGTATTCTAGGGTTGAGTACCTTTTACTTGTGCAAATATTGATCATGCTGTTTCGTGCGGTGCTATGTGACGGTTTGCTTGTCTATGTGACTGCAGGACTTTGGAGCTAGGTCATGGTGAGGCGAGGCGGACCGGGACTAGGCACAGGAGGTGTCGAGGTCCAGACGGTTGGAGACGTTGAAGATGATCGAGGTTGCAGAGGTGGTTGCGAGTCGAGAGCGAGGCTGAGCTGGCTACGGTGGTGGACCACGACATGCGATGGCGAGGTGGACCAGATTAGACTCGGTGGAGTCGAGTCGATCGATCGAGTTGCGGAGTGCGGTCGTGCGTCGACAGGAAGCTTCCAGGAAAGTGCGGCACGGGTATTTCGGTAAAATGCACAAGGCGGCAAAATAGAAGCAATTTCGGTTGGAGATAACGGGTTTGAGACCCGTTAGTGGATAGGAGAAAAAAGGTCAGGGTTTGGAGTGGAAATGAGGTTTCCCTCTAATTTGGCCTGAGAGTTGACTGTTGCTTCATTTGTGTGTGGAGCAAGAAGGTGGTTTTTGGTCTGCACTTCTTGATTTGCTATTGAGGGAGTGGCTTCTCCCTTTGTCTCAGGTGCAGGAGAGAGCTCGTGACTACTTCTAAGGTGTAAGCAGGAGAGTGTGCGTGTGTGTCTACTAGTGGTAGCAACTCTTGTGCTCTTCTTTCTCCTAATGTGAGTAGATGAGGAAGTAAGAGAGGGATTGAGTTGGCTGTAGATCATCTACTTGTAATCATTCATCTCTAAGCAATATAAGAAATTTTGTGTACAAGATGATGTGATCGTCAGTGCCTTGTATTTGTTCTTTTCTGGCTGCTTTCTGAGTTTAGAGTGCTTTCTTTGTTTCCTTGATAGAGAAGTGCAAGATGAATGTGCTCTGGAAGGAATTAATCCCAAAGCCATTTGGCTATCCTATTCCTAAAGCAATATATTCTGTAGTATTTGTTCTCTGAATTTAATTTTGCTGCTGCAGTCTGCAGTTTTAGTCAACTAAATGGTTCGGTTTAGTTTTCAGCAGCTAAACTCTGAATGTCGGTCTGCAGTTATTTTCTTCCTGCCGAATTGCTTCCTCCCTGCAGTTCTCTTGTGCTGACCGACTGCACAAGATAATCAGTGGTTTCGGCAGTGTTCTGTATTGCGTGTGTATCTTCTGTAGTCAGTTATTTCTCTCTCCCTTTGGCTGGATGCTGCACTTTAGTGCTGTGCTTGGTTATTATTTCTCCTCTAGTTTTGATCTGCGATCAGTACCTTCTCTCGGCGAAAGCTGATCTGCGTTTAATTCTTAAGTCTCTACTGTTGTTCACCTTGCTGTTCGGCTGCAGCATTACTACAGTTAGAGCACCTTCTTTATTTCAGATTCCAGCTGTACTTTTGTGTTTTTGGTTGAGTGCGGTTTTCAGTTCATTGTTGTTGTTGTAGACAACCTGATTGCTAGTTTCGGCTGGAACCTGAAGTGTCTTGTGTTGTCCACTGTTCGGTTGGCAACAGAAATCGTCCACCTTTGTACCATTTCGGTATTTACTACTTTTGAGTAGTCTCTTGTTTCGGCCAGGCTAGTGTCAACTGGGTGTTGTACTTTCCGCTATCAAACCGAATCCTAAACAAGCTATCAGACCGAATTTGATTTCAACTAGTGCAGATGGTTTCTTGCTGAAGTTTCAGGCTTTCTTGTGCACCTTTTAGTTAAGATTTCAGCAGCTCTTTTACTCTGTTCTGCTTGTGTGTCTCCAATGGGCTTTCTTGTTTAGTCTAGCTCTCATAGTCTTTCAGCAAAAATGATTTGGAGTGTCTAGTCCTCTCAGTTGGTGGAGAATGTTCTCTTGATTTCTTTTCTGTTTCCAGTAGGCATTTGTCTTCTAGCTTCATAGCTATTGTAGTTATCGGAGAAGAAGATGGTGTGATTGCTTAGAGACGATTTATTTAAAAGGCACAATTTACCCCCCCCCCTCTGTTGCCATTTCCGATCCTACAATGTGCATATGTTTTTCATTACACATTCTTGTATGCACACATTTAGGGAGATTCACTCTGTATTTTGTGGTTTTCTTAGTATTGATCCATATTTCTTTTCTTACATATATTGGGATCTCTACTCTGAAACATATCCCTTGAGTATATAAAACTTGCTTGACTATATATTGCTTCATATATATACTCACATTAATTTATATTGCTTTATACTCAATTATTTATATATGGGACTAACATGATTATCAAGTATTTAAAAGGTTTAGTTCTGGATTTTGCTTGACTATCTGGAGATGCATGCAAAGATTGATAAGAAGATCAATATGGCTTGAGACAAAGGTCAGCATGCATTTGAATTTAAATTATAAAGCCAACTGTGCATTGATAGAATAATCGGTAGTACCGGTGTGTATCTAGCGGTACTACTGCAGTGCGGTATGACCGGAATAGTAGTGCAGAACTACCGGAACCTGAAAGTACCAACGTGTAGTTGGCAAAATATTTTTTCCAAAGAGCACCCTTTGAAACACTTAATCTCTCTAAAACGGTAGTACCAGAGTTTGAATGGAGAAACTACCGCAGAGCGGTATGACCGCAACTCCTGAGCGGTACTATCGCAAAGCGGAATTACCGAACTTATAATGGTGGTACTACCTCACTTTAAGTTTAATAGTTTTATATTCAATTACTTGTAACTGTAGTGGTAATCATCAATTACCAAAAGGAAGATTGAAGAATCTAGACATACCATTATGAGTTAATTGTATGATAATCATATTATGGGTCTAATACTTTTTATGAGTTGGATGAATAGGCTATGTTCTAAGATAATGAAAACTTTGGATAGCTTCATATATTGAAGATCATTAAGTAAAGGTTCAGGATGGAAGATGGCTTCATGAGTTGAAGGCCATCAAGAAGAAGATGCATCATGTGTTGATGCATATCAAGATCTCAAAAAGGATATGATCATGAGTAGATCATCAAGTCAAGAAAAGACAATGACCCAGACTTAAAGTGAAGATGTGTATCATCAAGTTTTAAAGGGATACTCACGGCAAAGGTATGACTAATTAGGGCTAACGATGTGTTTCTAGTCTTTTACCGGTTTTGGTGTTTAGTTGGAAGACTGGATAGCTAATATAGGTTTGCCATACTACTAAGAGGGACCTTGTCTAGTAGCTTGAGTCTCATCATGTGTTGATAGCTCACTCTCGCTTACTCCATCTCTTCATGGCATGATGCTATTATTTACGAATGTATTTTGTGAATAATTGAGGCTCATGCATCAAATCCTTGCAACATGTAACTATACTTTGTAAATGTGTTTTGCAAATGGTTGAAGTCTATGTACCTTTTCCTTGTTATATGATCTAAGTTTGCAAATGTGTTTTGCAAATTGTTGGAGGTCATACATTATCCCTTGGCATGGTCTAAAATTGTTTATTATTGTTTTCTTGGACTTAGACTATGAAAATGACTCATTGGATCTCTTATAATTTCTGTATTGATTTAATATGTTTGAGATCATACAAATAGATGGGTTGTATAGCCCTCTAAATAAGATTTTCAAAGAGTTTAAGATCACTCAATTCTGACATCGGAGTCAAAATTTATGGCCGTTTTTCCGAGTGTCATTTGTGCTGAAAAACTGAAAATGGTAGTACAGCAATTTCAACTATGGTAGTTCCGAAAATCGGTAGTACCACAAATTACACAGTGGTAGTACCACAAATGCTGAATAACGGCTATTTTTCTAGCTGTAATAGTGCAAAATGGTAGTACCATACTTTACACAACGGTAGTTCCGATTTCCCTAATTTTTCAGGGGTTTGGCTCCAACGGCTAGTTTTGTTATGTGGGGTATAAATACCCCCTTGTGGCCGGTTGGAGAGTGATCTTTGGTACCTCATTTCACTCTCTTGATCTAGTATGAGCTTCTCCACTCAAATGTACATGTGTTGCACCTTGTGAGCAAGGAGAGAGGTTTCTAATTGCATGTGTTGCATCTGGATGTGGATTTTGTATCCACTTGAGCTTGTGCATTCGTTGCACATGGTGAGAGTCAACTAAGGGGTTTTACTTATATTACTCTTGGAGTTTGCTGACTCCTAGACGGCGTTAGAGACGTCGTGTCCGTGATCTTCTCAAAGAAACTCGTGAGAAGGTTCGGCGTATTGTGAAGGTTGGAGCTCATCTACCCAGAGCGGGGAAGAGTTACCACTAGTGGATTTGAAGTGGAAGACTTAATTCGTGGAGTCGGTCCAATTCGTTTGGGTTTACCTCAACATGAACTAGGGGAGACCAGCAAGTCTCCGAATACCACGGTAAAACATTATGTCTCAATTGTGATTTGTTCTCTTGTGCTTAATTTACATTCAAGTAATTTATATTCATAGAATTTAATTGATTGTTTGTCGCCCTAGGATTACAAACCTTTGACATAGACTTAGATTGTTAATGCACTTAGATGAACCTAGTTGATTTAGGCTTTATTTATGCTAAACCAAATTAATTTACACTTCCACATCATAAACTTAGTTTTAGCCAAAGAATTTTAAAACCGACTATTCACTCCCCTCTAGTCGGCCTCCTTAATCCTACAATGAGGGAACAACTTTTGGCCCCAGGGGCTCTTGGGTCGCTCCTAGCCAGGTAGCACCTTGGGGGCAAAGCCTTACATTGACTAGTGAGAGCTGGTTTATCATCTCCGAGTACAGGTGCATTTGCCTAGGTGGAGGAACTTGGAGAGAAGGCCCTGGGACTCCCTTCCCTAGGGTTATGAGCTTAGGCCTCGGAGGCGAAGGTGACGGGATGAACTATAGTGGGATGGGCTGAGTTCCTCTCCATTCGGAGCTTGGCGAGTGCAGCGGCTAGTAAGGAGCCCCATTCGTTAGCCCCACATGGACAAGTAGAAAGAGGTTATAAGGATTTCCCCTTACCCTCCACCAAAGGCGAAAGCCCCACGTGCGCTTGGGTCAATGGCCACTTGAACTAAAGGTGGTGCTGGGGCGAAGAGATGTGCTGAGGACCACCAAGAGAACGGTAGGCCGCCATCATGTAATCCACCACTTGCCGTGTAGTTGCCTCCACCATCGCCCTACAGTTAGCGACATCAAGCACCCTTGAAGCGGTGGTTGGCTCCAAAGCTTAGATGGTACCTTGGGCTACTTGCTCTTGGCCAGAGACCACATCAGTTGGCGCACAGGAACTAGGCATGGTTGGTGGTCCTAGGATGCACAGGACATTGCCTGTCCTGGGGTGAACAACCCCAATCTCCAAAGGCAATGCGTACCTCAAGCTCCTCCGAAGGGCGGATGGGTCGTCCACAAGCTCCTTGTGCTTCAGAGATGGGGAAGGCCTCGTGGACTTGAGTGCTTCTTGGTAGGAGCTATAGCCTTTCATTAATTAGCTATGGTCCTCACGGACGACACCAATGTTGTCGATGAGAAAAATCAAACACGTCAGAAAAGGCGGATGTCGACCGTGCTACGAGTTGGCATCCATAAAAGCGAGAGTGACGTGGAGATTTATACAGGTTCGAGGATCTGAGATGACCGCTCTACTCCTATCGGCGACATTCGGAGGGTTTTGAGGGTTTCTCCTGGAAAGCACCAATTTGAATGGGTATTTGTATTCGTTGTGAGTTTGAGTTACAAATAAAGGAAACATGGGGTATTTATAGTCACTAGGGTCTGTACAAATGACGAAAATATCTCTTAGGGTAATAGCTACCATATGAGTACAAATGAGAAGTACAATCGCCCTACGCAACTATAATCGCCTTTCTTAGTCTATAGGCAGGTATTTTCTATAGAACGATCCCGCTAGTAGAGTGTGGGTTATTCTTTCAACATGTAGTATTAAGACATTAATGATATTTTATCCTCATACAATCACACTTAATCATTCTAATTCATTCACTTCACCTAAAGAAACATTAATTCACATTTAATTAAAAAATTTGTTCAACTAATTACTCATATTATAATAAAATATGCATATTGCTTCGTCGAATATGGATACGGATAGCCAAATAAAATAACATTTCAGATGATAAAAATCTATATCATATTTGCATCCATATTTTTTATATGAATTCAAATATAAATACGAATAGGATAAAAATTGTTAATCAGATGAAAAAATCTATACTATATTTATATCCTATCAAATGCGGCAATCAAATAATATAGATAATTCGTATCACCTCCTCTGCAGACGTCGTCGACCAGAGATCACAAGAAGTACCAGCCTGCCCTCACCGGATGCCAAGACTAACTCCCGACGGGCTATAGCATCTTTTCTAAGGGAAAGAAAGCAACCAAAAGAAGGCTTTATTCTTTTTGTTTTTTTACTTTGATTTCTCCCAAAGTTAAAATACATAGAGCAGTTTTTTAAGAGATTTCTCAAAGTTGCTTCTCCAAATAGCTTCTAAAATCGTATATGCTGTTTGACGAGGATATAATAACCCTCTTAGTTATTACGTCATCATATTCTTCGAATATACCCCTTAACGGTAAGGGAGAAATTTTATAGAATAGTTGTAAATCTCACTACGACTACTCCGTAAGCTTTTCTACGACTCTATAGTCGTAAGTTTTGCTACGACTACCTAGTCGTAAATTCTTCTACGCCTACCTAGTCGTAGCTTCTGCTACGACTACCTGGTCGTAAGTTCTGCTACCATAGTCTACTCGTAGCTTTTGCCACAAGTACTTAGTTGTAAGACTGACTGCGACTACTTAGCTAAGAGTCCTATTGAGATTGTCTGATTTAACGACCAACCTACTCCTATAGTAGGGTAATCTGACAAGACAGTTAAGCGTGCGTTTATACTCCATAACTGCACATGATCTATCCATGTCTGTCTGACAACAACCGTTCTACGGTGAACTACATCACACGTCTCTCTGACAATAACCGTCGTCCAGCGGTTAACTCTTGAAGCGTCAAGACGCTCTTGGCAAGGAGCAACTGCCATCGATTCGCTAGCAATATAAGGGACGGGTTTTGAGAAGAGATGAAGGCTGAAGCAAGTGATAAGTCCCGGTAGGGAGTAATTCATTCTGTAAACTGTGTAATTCCTTTCACTATCTACACTTGTAAGCCTTTTTCATAGTAACAATAGTATAAGATGTAGGGTTATTATTGTCTCAGGAAAAAGCCTGAACCTGAATAAAATTCTCATGTCTTTACTCTGTATGATCGCACAATAACCTTGAGTGCTTCCCCTGAATCCAATAAATCATACGTAAGATCGATATTAGAACATCGACACCGTTCATGTCAGCATTTTTGTCATTCGTTGCTGTCTCAAAAAATGTAGATAAAAATCAATAATTGTAATCAAAAGTTATCAGCTGTAACCTAAAAGATCAAGGTCAAAATATAGATATATTTTGTGTTTCCGTCTCCTCTCACTCTCTACGCCTTGGCTTTTCGCCCTAGAAGCATCTTATCTCGTCCTCTATTCCACGACACATACGCACACAATAGGCATACATTCTTGCCGATGAGCCTTTTGCTCTCTTGCCATTTAGTCGATGCTATTTTGTGGACTCGCATTAATAAGGTACATGAAAGGGATTAATTAGGTGTATGAGATCTCACTGAAGCAACTATGCATTGGATGATCGGAACGGCATTGGACATTGAGGAATTTTTGCTATTGTGTTCATGTAACACAAGATTTTTAACTTTTTGTCCGAAAGCTATTAGTATACTGCCGACCGACGGTGATAACCCTTTTGTAAGATTCTTTTCAAGGGACCATCACCTTGCGGCTATATTTTGTCCGCAATTTTGCCGTCGGTGATTTATCCTTATCATCAGGAGGAAATATTCGTACTACACTAGAAACACCGTCCACTGAGTGAGAAAAATACTTAAGTACAGTAACCGCCGGTCATTCGCAAATAATCGTTGGGAAAATTGTAAAAACATTAAATGATCGTATCCTCAACAGCTATTGTAGTGGATAGGCTGTATTTACCAAACAGTGATAGAAATGACTATTGTATAATTTGGAGTAAAAGTTATCATATTGGTTGAAATATAAATACACAAGAAACTAATCAAAGCACCCCTGATGTTTGAAGTAAGAAGTTGATCGACCAAACAAACATCAAACTTAGGTGCCTTTGGAACTTGCCGTAACATCGTGTTCAATACATGTGCTCAATGTCTTAAGTCAGCAACAAATCATCATGGAACTTTGCACGGCCAGAAGCTTTGCAACTACAGACATGTAGGTGAGTAGGAAAGATATGAATTGGAGTAATTGATTGGATACCATGGTACTAATATTCATATGTACCCCCTTCGTATCAAAATATAAACCATTTAGATTTAATGGTCCTTTAATCTCTTTCGAAATATAAGATGCACATGTGAATTCAACGGTCCTTTGATCTCTTTTGTCCATCTCTCTCTCTTCAACATATAGTAAACACTCACTAATTATTCTCTTACTGTCAAGATAATATTAACATAAAAGATATCATGGGCATCTCCCTCTATGGTTCTCTTGGTCTTGTAACCCTATTTTGAATAAAAGTTTTTTTTTTTTGAAAACACGAAAATTTAGGATGTTACTTGTATGATCCACGAAAAATGATCAATAATTAATACAGGTGCAAATATATGAATCATAGGTGTTCCACGCAATGGTGTAAGATTAATAAGGATCATTTGGAATAGTTACATATTTGCTTATCAGTATGAATGAAACATTCCAGAGATGGGATAACATATTATCAAAAAGTCCATAAACATAAAATTATAGATTTATCTTAAATAAAATACAACTACAGCTCAAACAAGCCTCCGTTTCAATGCAGAGAGACGTATTCAAGAAAACATGTAAGCTTCAAAGCGATGTGACACTTGAAACATAAATTCTAACTATTCGGCAGTTCACCATGTAAAACAAAAGCAATGGCACTTCTTTCCCTCAAAGGGAGTCTTGCACCGTTGGGTGTGCTCAGTGTTCGCCATCTCCAAAGCTGGACAAAATGAATTATTCAGTCCATGAAGCGCCCAACATCTTTGCCATAAAGCTATATCGGTCCGCGGCCTCGTCAATCTGAAATTGAACATAGCGTATATCAAAAATAAATGACTATGGATGGAGCTATTAACAGGGGACTAACAGAAGCGGTTGCACAAACCATTTTTTTAGTTGGCCTGCCAGCTCCATGCCCTGACTTGCGGTCAATACGACCAATTATTGGGTTGATCTGTGGGGTATCCTCAATGCTAGTGCAGAAGATGTACTGCAATGTCTATGAATAACAAGTGAAGCAAGGTGTAAGCACATAAAAGAAAATAGGTGAGGAAACACATTATGGAAATCGAACAGCTAATCTTTGACAATCAAGATACTTGATGACATCCTACGAAAGACATCATACAGCAAAGCGTGCAGTTCAAGGTTTAAAATTTAACAAACTTTATGATCAGAGTCTGACCATGGTTTTCAGTAACAGTAGCACCTGATATATTGCTTGACAGTCTAGTTCCATGCAACAACAAAACAAATTTATCATTGACACACACCACATGGGCAATGGTTGTAAAACTGAGTCATAAATGACATAAGCAAAATCACAACAGATTAATTTTTGTTTGAACTGTGGACTATTCTTGTTAAAATGTCTAACACAATAATACAATCTGTTCTGGACTCGTTTGGGGTTGGCTATATCAGAGAAGGCATAGAGATGTTGGGTTCGAAGAGACGCAGCAGCAGCAAGCCGAAACAGAGCAGGTTCCACAGGAGGAATAGGAGTCGGATGGGAAGGAATTAGGAATAGAATAAAGATTGGATTAGTATCTTGTTAGGAGCCCTTATCTTAGGGGGAGCTCTATAAAAGGAGAGTCCATGCAATCTTTTAGATTGTAATAAAAGTAAAACTTCCTCTTCCCCAACTCTATCCCAACCCCTCACCGTTTCTCTCATCCACCCCCCGCTACCTTTCTGCAGCACGCCAACCTCCGAACCATGAACCATCCGTATAATCTACGCATAAGACGAGACCACATCACAATTAGACAGATATCTACATTTCTTCAAAAATTGCTAGTGACCTCACCTGTAATGAGTCGTAAGTATTAACACACCCAAAAATTCAAGAAAAACAAGTGAAAACTAAAGATGCAATGTTTGATATATGTCGAGACCCAAATATACAAATTTGAATCGCAAATATTATTACCTATCAGAGTTGTAACTTTATGCTCAAGTTTACAAATAGCAGTTGAAGGGCTTAACAATACTAACCAGCAACGGAACAACAGAAATAAACGTAGTAGCTATTCAACATGCCAAAAGCAATTGACGGGAAACAAATTCTTATTCCAAAAAGTTGTCGAAGAATCCTCCTTCAAATACCATTGGCTGATATGGTTCTTCAGCAATTGAGCAATAATAGATATAGCCGTGAGCAAGGTTCCAAAACCCAAAACCGAGGGAAATACCAATGGACGGCCGGTAAAGGTTACCGGCCGGTAACCGGGAAAAAACCAATCAAATTTCATGCGTCAAAATTTAAATTTGAAACTGGTAACCGGAAAAACCGGCCGGTTACCGCACCAAAAAATAGAGAAAACCACTAAAATCCAGTTTTTTAAATTTGAAATTGGAAATTTCTAACACGTTCATGACAAAAAGTATAAAGTCAAGCACGGGAGGTGCATACATCTTCCTAATACATTTCATTAGTGTTAAACAATGTAAACATCATTAAGAAAACTAACATTTATATTCAGAAATTAAAAATTCCAAAAACATTCATAGCAAAAAGTATACATTCAATCACAGGAGGTGCATGCATCTTCCTAATACATTCCATTTGTGCTAAACAATATAAACATCATTAGAGAAACTAACTTTTACATTCAAAAATTGGAAATTCTTAATATATTCATGGCAAAAAGCATGAAGTCAAGCAAAGGGGTGCATGCATCTTCCTAATACATTCTATTAGCGTTAAACAATGTAAACGTCATTAGGGAAACTAACTTTTACATTCAAAATTTCAAATTTAAATTAAATAAAAAACAGTCGATTTTTATTTACCGATTGGCACTCGTATAACCGGTTACCGCCAGCATTTCGAACCCTGGCCATGAGTACATATAGTACTCAACAAGTCGCTTATAACAAGACACAATATATAATGATGCAAGACTTATCAAATGATGGCTGAGTGATTATTTTGCAAAAACAACAATTCAAAAATTCAAAAGAAATTAATTAACCACAAGTGAACTATCTATTCACTTCTCAAACCAACCAAATCAAGATTTAGGAAATTCTACCCCTCGTGTAAAATCATTAAGCATTGTCTATAACCAAAAACACGGCTATTGTAATAGTTTTATACTTTACAAAGGTTGCATAACTTTACCCACATCATATGATCAATTTGTGATGTCTGCGCAACAACGCGCTTCCTTAGGCGAGGTGCAAAGGGGATAACTCAGGTCGGGGCAAATATGATGCACCACTCGGCGGAGGCGGAAGAGCTTCGAGGCGGTGGTGATTGGTCATCGGAGACAAATACCAAGGCGGCGGCGCAAACCAAATTCCAGCACTCTATGCGGCAAACTCGAGGCGGCGGCTAGGATGAAGAAATGGGGGCAGCTTGGGGTACGGATCCCGGGGCTCGGCGCACTTTTATATGTAGGCAAAGGAGACTCCATAGTGGAAACGACGGCGACAGCGTGGCACAAACGGGCTCGAATACAAGTCTAGGTTGAAGACGACCCGCCCGACAAGTGGGCCCATTGTCAATGACCGCACGCAAGGAAAGAGCGTAGAGGCAATGGATGAGCGATGTGTAGCTGCGGCGGATCGGACAGCTGACGAGGCGAGCTGGGCCGAGGCGGACCGGGCCAGGGATAGTGGGCTGGGCCAAGGCACGCGGAAAAGAGATGGGCTGGACTTTAGGGTTTCAGCTCGAAAAGGATTTAAAGATTTTCTATGTTTTTCCTAATTTCAGAAATTAGGTTAAATCAAATTGAGCTCAAATAAATAGTAAATAAATCCATAAAAATCCAAGTAAATACTTAGAAAAATTTCTTGTAGCACAAGGAATCCAAATAAAATAGATTCTAAATTAATTAAAGTTTATTTGATCACATTAAATATTTTTAATTTCTAAAAATTAAATTAAGTTTTAATTAATTCAAGAAAAACTCAAATGGTTAATTTTATTTTAAAAGCTCCCAAAAGACTCTGAAAACCAGGATGTTACCATAAATCAGTTGGTATCTGAAACCCAATTTACAAGAAGTGAACCAGCCACATGCCTTACTTCCATTTCTTTCAAATAGGTCTCTAGATAAATTAACAATGGTAACCAATCCAAAACTGAGGATTCATAGTTGCATACCTCGATTTACTACAAGAATCCATGCGAAGGAGCGATAATTTGGGTAGCAGTTGGCAAGAAAACAATGGTTACACCAGGAACTACCCAGAAAACAGCTACTTAAAAATTTTCATTGCTAACTTATGAACAATCTAGTAAGCTATTGTGTGCAAGACCTGTGGTCCAAAGAAAAAAGAACAAAGCTAACCTCTCCACACTATCTGACTTGAAGATGCCTGCCTCAGTCTATCTCACTCTACAAGAATGAATATTATGGCCAATTTATTGCAAGCCTACCAGCAAGATTTCATTGGTGCAAAACCAGCAAGATTTGGTTGGTCACTGGCCATAACCAGCTGGTCACTGCAAATTGGCTATACTATTACCCAGTTCATTAAAAAAAGTTGATACTTATCCAATGAACTCAATGAGTGCTCACGAGCTAGTCACTGGAAGGCTGAAAAGGTCTTAAAAGTTAAATCTCAAATTTCCAGGTTTGGATGGATTAGGACATGGTTTCGTATTATGAAATTAAGCTAAAGAACGAGATGTCTGCCAACAAGCTAGCTATGTTTTTGGGTTTGTCACTTTGCTGTTTATGTTATCATGTTTGGGGGATATCTAGTGCACAAGCACCATTTGGTGCACATATGCAAAAACTTTTAGTTTGGGTATCAAATTAACATAAAAAAATCCTTAAAAAATGTAGATGTGCTTCTGATATTACTCTACTTATATACAAAATTCCAAGTTCAAACTCAATCCACATTGAGAGTAACAAAAATGAGAAATTTCTGACGAATGATAAATCAAAAGCAAAGGAAAAAAGAAAAAGGCAAATGCTACTATTCACAATAAACTTATCTTTTTTGTTTCTTCTAACATACTTTGAGGTTGAACTTCAAAATTTAAAGGGTGATACAAAACACCATAAACTACATCTAGAATTTTTTTTTATTTTTTTACGTTGATTTGATGCGCAAACTAAATTTTTGTGCACATGTGCATCAAATGGTGTTTGCGCACTAGATATCGAATTATACTATTGAGGTATTTGGATAATGAACAACAGTAGAGTTCAGATTCAGGACATAATAAATACCCAGATGACAAACAATAAAATATTCTTACAAGAATTATATATGATGCCCTCATGTGAAAAAGATTGAAACAAAATTAACATAATGTACACCCTCCCAATCAAAGAGGTAAATGCAAGATTGTCCACATTTACAGAATATTTGTTACAATGTATTCATATATTACATAGTTATGCCATCAATTTTAAGTAATAAATAGAATGCTGAGTGGTAATTGAACACTGATTCTAGTTCAGTTTGAAAGAAAAACAGGGAAATGGAATACAGAAATGAACTTACTGCTAACAACTTCAATGAGTGCAATGGTACAACACGGTCATCATGATCAGCTGTTAACAGCATGGTTGCTGGATACTGACAGTTGTTACCAAAGCTTTGCTCCCAAGGTCTCCTCACGTTATGAAGGGGAGAATATCTAGTATATGTCCACCAGTACAGCACACAAGGCAAAAAGGATGAAGAATAATTTAATGGATTAAATCTAAGAATGACAAGAGAAACATGCATTGTAACTTAGGAAACAGAACAATAGCTCAACCACAAAAATAATAGCAGGCTACCCCTCTGATTATGTCGTCAAAGGATAAGAAAAGGTTGACTTAACGCTCACTTTCACTGTGACCATAACAAAGGATGTTGTTTGGCATGCTGGCATGTCGTTTGGCATGCTGCATGCCCTTTTCTACCATACAAGAAAATCGGAAAGAAAAATAGTATCACCATACATATAATATAGTGGATTGATGAGCACCAGTTTAATCATATACTAGAGTATACAACACAGTACACAAGATTTAGTCTAGGAACATCCAGACTAATAAGGAATCATGGAGAAATTAACTTGTGATACAGAAGGCACTATTGGATTCAGAGCTGCACAGATACCTCTGACAAATCTGAAAATTGTAATTTCCAAAACTTCAATAAAATAACGTGGCATAAAGATATTCTAAGTGGCCCAGCAATCAATGCAGTAATGACTGTATAATGTGTAATGTACTGTCTCAACAGAAATTTTAGTGTACTTTTGGTGTTGGGAAAAACAGAAACTCCCATACTTGATAAGCCAGTGGAACTCTTCTTCCTTATCTGAACAACCATAGTCTGTAGTCCAGGCATGACCTATAGGTAACATTAAACGTCCACTCATAAATCATAAGCTGTATCAATATACAGGAAAACCATAGCTAATCCACAACAGAACTAAAATAAATACCAATTGTGAACTTGTGAAAACGGAGCATGTCCAAAACACCAACATGAGCAAGAGCACAACCAAAGAGATCAGGCCGCTGCAACAAAGTACGAATTAAACATATGCATGACATCACACATACTGTATGCTGATAAATATAAGATAAACTTATACAAACTCATGAAGCAAAAATGAGAGTTTATGACCTGGTTAATGCAAGCAGCAATTAGAAGACCACCATTACTTCCACCTTCAATACATAATTGCCTGGAACTCGTATAACCAGCAGAAATGAGGAGTTCAGCACAAGCAATAAAGTCATCAAAACAATTTTGTTTCATTGCAAGTGCTCCAGCTTTGTGCCACTCTTCCCCATATTCTCCACCACCCCGGATGTTTGCAACACAGACAACAAAACCCATGTTCTTGCATAGAACAACACGACTAACACTGAAAGAAGGGGTAAGGCTTATGTTGAATCCACCATAACCATATAGCAAAGTTGGATGTGATCCATCAAGTTTGATATCTTTCTTTGACATTATGAACATGGGAATCTTGGTTCCATCCTTACTAGGAACAAAAATCTGAAAATTGAAGAGTAGTTATCAAGAATAAAACAGTCATCTTAACTACAAAACATCACTTATAGAAAACAATATTATTTTAAGACCGGTTAAAGAAGAGGGTACGAGCGTAAAAGTAAAACCATTTAGAGTATTCTTCTAGCAAAAATGGAAGCTTTCACTACATGGGACCAGGGTTCACAATTTAGGTTGTAAACAGCGGGATGCAGGAATTCCTGGTGAGTGATGGGAGCTACATTAAATTCAGGAATTGTGGCGCTCCTATGTTGTTTGATATGGATTGTATAGGTTTACAAAAGGGGGGAACTTAAAAGCCTTGAGAAAAAAAAAGAAAACAAAATAAAAACCTGTTGTACCAGAAAACAACCATAATATGGCTGGCTCCCACCTTCTGGCCAAGGTCTGAATTTTTTCTCAAACCAGTTCTATTAACCTTACATAGAACTTGTAAGAATAAGGCTTGTTGTATTCCAAAGAAGCCAGAGACCCAATACATATACAGGGTAAAATGCAAATAACACCCTAGACCCTAGACTATTTACATGTATAAACCCCCCACCCTTCAAACTTATGGTAGATCAGCAACACAAAGTTTGGAGAAGTAGAAACTATGTTGAGCTCTAGTCTATACCTTAGTGAAAAAAATCTGCTAACTGAAACTCCAAGTACATACTGAAGAGCAATAACTTGGTCTTGCACATGCGATCGCATGTATGAAGCATCCACCCCAATATGCTTGTTGAGTTCATGCTTCACAGGATCTCGAGCAATGCTGATCGTGCCAATACTGTCTAGGAAGAGAGAAGTCGGTGCAGAAGTAGAAACACCAAAATTCTCAAATAGCCACCGAAGCCAAGTGATCTCAGCTATCAATGATGCCATGACTCTCAACTCAGCCTCGGTCGAACGGGAAACAGCAGTCTGCTTCGTGGTCTTCCAAGCAATCAAGGAGAAACCAAGGAAAACATAATAGACAGAAAGAGACCGACAATCAGAGTGGTCGCTAGCACAGGTCGCATCAGAGTAAACCTAAAACTGCAAGGAACTGGAGTAAGAAAAGAAAAGGTGACAAGTGATGGTCCCACGAAGATATCGCAAAACACGAAGAAAGTGACTATAGTGGAGCTGAGTAAGAGCAGAAACGAACTTACTCAAGATGTGAACGGAGAGATGTCAGGGCGAGTCATACCAAGGTATACAAGGCTCCCAACAAGACGGCAGCAGCCAGTGGGATCGTCAAGAGGCTCGCCGTCGGTAGGCCAAAGGTGAGCACCAAACTCCATAGGAGTATCCACCACATGTTGATCAGTGAGACAAGCGCAAGGATATCTTGAATGTAGCGCTTCTAGGAGAAAATAGCCCTCGGATGTAGAAATCATCTCAATTCCAAGGAAGCAACGAAACAGACCCAAATCAGACATCAAGAACTGCTCATCAACCACTATCGAACAGAGGCCACAGCAAGTATAGTACAAACTGTGGTCATATGAGCAACAGGAGCGAAAGTTTCATCATAGCCACGACCATTCTCCTGCTGAAAACTACGCACCACAAGACGAGCCTTGTGAAGCTCAAGGGAACCATCCAAACGGATCTTGATCTTGTACACCCACTTGCACGTGATGGGAGTAATATGCGTAGGTAGGGGCACAAGATCTCAAGTGCCAGTACACTCCAAAGCAGTAATCTCCTAAAACATCGCGAGCTGCCACGTAGGATGAGCAGCAGTCTCGCAGTAGGTCATAGGCTCAGAAGAGGAAGCGGCTACAAAACTAAAGCGCTTAAGCGGCTTGACAGTGTGAACACAAATATCGTATTTGGGAGAGGGCAGAGTAGGACCCAGCAAGGACTGGGAAGAAGAGCTGAGAACAAGACCCAGCAAGGACAGAGAAGAGCTGGGAACAGGGCCCAACAAAGACAAAAGCTCAACTGGTGAAGGAGTAGAGTGACGACAATGAGAATAGTGTAAAGGAAAAGGTAGAATCTCAACAAAAGAGTGGGATAGAAACTCCAACTGAAGTGGAAGAGATGTAGACAGAGGAGGGAGACGAAGACGATGCAGAATGAAGCGAAACATTAGTGGAAGGCAGAGAGTCAGGAAAAGTCAAAAAGGAAAGCAACTCAACTAGAGAATCAGACCAGACTACGAGGGAACGAGGGTAGTAAGGTCGGGACTCATTCAAAGTGACATCATGAGATATCGTCATCCTGCGAGCACTAGGATTGTAGCAGCGATAACCCTTATACTCAAGACTTTAGCCAAGGAAAACATACTCAACTGGCTAAGGAATCAGCTTGATGCGCTCACGAGGAAGAAGGATGAAACAGACAGCCGAAACTGCGAAGGTGAATGTACTTTGAGGCTCGACCATAGAGACGCTCGATAGGAGTGGAGCCCTGAAGAGTAGTGGAAGGCTGCATGTTGATGAGAAAAACAGCAGTGGAAACAACCTTAGCCCAGAAGTGAGGGGGAACAGAAAAGGCAAGCATGAGAGCACGAGAGGTCTCAAGTAAGTGACGATGCTTACGCTCAAAGACACCGTTCTGAGCATAAGAACCTAGACAAGAATATTGGGGAAGAGTACCCTACTTAGCAAGAAAGCGACACAAAGTAGTAGATACTGGCAGTCGGCGCAAAACACACGAATGGAGTCAATGGACAAATCAAACTGAGTGCGGACCATGGCCATGAACATCTGGTAAATAGAACAAACCTGACTACGAGAGGACATGAAATATATCCAAGTATGGCGAGAATAATCATCGATAAAGATCACATAATATCGATAACCCCCTTTCGAAACGAAGGGAGTCGGGCCCTAAACATCAGAGTGTACAAGATCAAAAGAACGCGTAGAAATAGAATCACTAGAGGGATAGGAGGGCTGCAACTACTTGCCAAGCTTACAACCCCTACAATGTAGAGACGTGTCCCCAGAGAGAGACCCAAGAACACCACAACCAACTAGTGACGAAAGATGCGATCCGCAAATATGACCGAGACAATGGTGCCACCGAGCGAAGGAGGTAGTGGAGGACGCAGCAAGCGCAGAGATAGTGGTAGGGGCTGACTAGCTGGTGGAGATAGCAGAAGGCAGATGGAGCCAGTTGAGCTCCCAAAGACTATGAATCATGATGTCAAGGGCCAATACCAAGCAGAGTCCCCGTGTGGCGATCCTTAACAGAACAAGAGTCAGACTAAAGAACAACACAATAGTTATGATCAGTAATCTAACCAGCCAACATAAGTTACATAGTAAGCTGAGGAACATGAGAGACTACAGGAACATTAAAAGAGGAAGTGGACAAGGTGCCTTGACCTGCCACAGGAAGAGAGATACCACCTGCAGTCTGAACAGTGGAAGACAACTGTGGGGTGCAACGAGGTGAGGTGGGTAAAATCTGATGTCAAGTAAAAGTACCAGAGTCTAAGATCCACGGAGACAGGATACCTGACGAGGGAGGAGGTGGAAGTGTGAAAGACTGCTGAGAAGTAAGAGCCAGATGAGACAATCCCGAGAAGTCTGAGGACAAGCCGATACCAAGGCGCTAAAGAAGTGAGAGCTGTTGTACGGCATCACCAAAAGAGCCCTAGTGAGAAGCGCCAGCTCCTGAGTGGGAGGAACCGCCAAAGCCCTTCGGGGGATGTCCACCCCGGCAACCCTAGTCCCTCCTCCACTTGTAGAAATTCTGATACCTATGGCCATCACGCTAGCAGTAGGTGCAGCGGAGACCCGCAATAGAAGCAGCTACTACAGGGGTGCTAGGAGCTAGAGTAGGGATCACGGCCGGTGTTGAAGAAACAGACGCTGAAACAGACAAGACAGCCTTCAACTGAGCCACGCTACGGTGATAAGTTTCCTTAGCACGCACAGCCATGAGAGCCTCCACTAAGCTCAGGCGTGAGTGACGAATCAGAAATTGAGCCCGCATAGTCTCGAACTCAGGCTAGAGACACATTAGAAAGTCGTAGAGATGGTGAGTCTCCTAGTGAGCGTGAAACCGCACACAGCAGGGGTAGGTCCAGCAAACATCCGGCCCCAGAGAGTCAAGCTGACGCCACACCTCAAACATCTGCTGGTAGAATTCATCGACAGTGGCATCAAGCTGCTGAAGGAAATGCGCCCAGTGCACAACTGAGAGATACATAGCATCACTCGTCAACTGGTAGTGAGCTCAGAGATGCTCCCACATAAGCTTTGTCATCGGTAGCTCTACCACATCTATAGAGATAGCCACTATCATGCTACCCACCAGGATGGTTGTGGCATGAGCCTCAGATCCTGCCATCGCTCAAAGGAGTGCAACTCAGACTGGTAGAGCTCTAGGGCCTCCTCCAGTGCAGCATTGGCATTGTGGCGGCTGTGGCGTTGGGTGGGCGGCCCAGGGGGCGGCTGCGCTACCCGGAGCAGCCCAAGGCGACTCCGGCCGCTGTCGGGGCGGCCGGTAGTAGGAGGCGGCTACGGGGAGCCAGGGCGGCGGCAAGAGGCTGCAGCGGAGTAGGGGATAAGGTGGAGTCGGGGAGGGCTAGGAGGCGGCGACGGTGGCCGAATCCAGGCAAGCGGCGGCCGGATCCGAGCGGGCGTCAACGCGCACGGGAGAGGAACAGGCGGTCCGGCGGCAGTGGCGGCCAGAACCCTAGCCTAGCCTTGCTCTAATACAATGTAAGAATTGAGGATTGTTGTATTCCAAAGAAGCTAGATGCCCAATACATACACAGGGTAAAATGCAAATAACACCCTAGACCCTAGACTATTTACATGTCTAACAGAACTATCCACATTTTTTTTAGAAATCAATTTTTACACAAGACATAATTAGTGAAAGCCACCAATTCTGCTCGTGACAAGAAGTTAAATCTTAAATTCAAACTCAGAGGATTGTAAGAGAAATAAAAAATTCAAAAAGCAAATGATAAAAGATTAGCATTCAACACAAACTTCCTTTTTACCTCACTGCAAGAATTATGGGTTTTGAGTTGATTTTTTAAGAATTAGTAAATTAGTCAAAGTAAATTAGTCAAACTCCAAAGGCTACATCCTGGCTTTTTTGCTTATGAACCAAATTCGTAATGACTGGATACTTATAGAAAATGGTATAACAAAATAACAAATACCTGCTTAACCTCAAAACTCATGCGGTCAAACCCAGGAACTGAAACTTCTCGAAACATCTCCATTTCAGGGATTGTAGATGCTAAGTTACACCTGTAAATAATACCCGGAGAAAGAAAGCTTGTGAATCCAAAAAAGACTTCCTTGTCCTCCCGCCTACAAGAGATCTCTGAAACAGCACCAATCTCTAGAGGCAACCGATGAAGCAAATTTCCAGTTATAAGGTCTCTTATCTGCAGAATATGCTTAACATCTGACATATAACACACCAACAGCTGGTTACCGTTAACCGCATCAGCTGACTCAAGCACATCTCTTTCATGCTCAGGAAGAACATCAGTCCACAACTCTGGCTTCTTGATGTTTACCCTTACTAGCTTATTCTTAGGAGCATTTTTGTTGGTCAAAAATGTAAATTCATTACCATCATTTGCCACAACTTGATATTGAGCATCAAAGTTGTCTATAAGCTTGACAAATGGAAGCATTTCCTTTGTCTCTTTGAACCCCTCTATGCCTTGAGGAAGAGAAGAAATTTCACAATAGTATAGCTTATTAATGGGATCACAACCTTCATAGATGCCCAGTATGATGTACTGCCAACAAAACACGAGGTTATGAGAATTATATTTTTTGTAGGCGATAGAAAAGACTAGAACACATTTCATAATTGAAAGCTGTGAAGAGATAAGTGTATATTTAGTCCCTCTGTTTTTTGATTGTGGTGCAAAATACAGCCACTACTTTAAAATGCAAATTACACCCTCTAATTAAAATATTGGTGCAACATTGTAACACCCCATTTTGGGGGCTTGTAAAATTGTGGCAAAAATTAAAATTATATTTCAAATGTGCTTCTCAATTTTGCTTGATTTTCAAAAATTCAAAATTGAATTTCCTGCTTGGGCCAGCCAAGCCCAACTCCTGCCTCTCCCTGGACCCAAGGCCTTCAGCATGGCCCATTTGGGCCCCCTCCAGTCCAACCTACCCCGCCCGGCGCCTTGCTACACGCCTACGCCCCAGCAGCGCTCTACGTGTGCTCCACCCCCGCCCGACTTGGCTTCACCGCGCGCGCTGGAAGGAGACACCGGCGATGGCAGCACCAAGAGATCAGCAGCTAGGAGATCTGATAGCCCAAGCAAGAGGCGGCGGGATCCGGCGATGGCCCGACGAGATCCGGCGGCAATGGCCAACAAACGCGTTGGTGGTGGCGCGGGCAAAACAGTGACCGCCCCGGGAGTGGAGAACACTCCTCCCGGGGGCAGCGGCAGCAGAAGATGCACGCAGCTAGGGTTTCCAAACCTTAGCTCTGATACCATGTTACAAGAATAGAAGGTATGCAAATGTGAAATGTTGAATATATTGCAATAACAACCCAAATGGGCATTATATAATACATGAGTCACACACACAACCCTAAACACTAAACAATAGGACATGACACTTATATCTTTAACATCTCCCTCAAATATAAGGCGTATACAATAGCATTACATTTGAAAAGGGTTGACACTAAAATAAGAAAAATCCAAAGTCCGAGTCTTAAAGTTGTTATTATAGCGTGCGGCTCTTGGAAAATCGTGTCGATTACCAACCATCCGAAATCGTGCAATAGCCCAGAAAGCACAAAATGTAGGGGCCGAGAAAGTAGAGGTAAGCATTAGGGTGGAAATGAACACCCTTTTGCCATCTAACTGTGTTCCAGTCACAGCCCATTAGTGGGCAGCAGGCACAATTAGATAAGATTTGGTAGTTGGTTCGTTTTGTCAAATATCTATCTATTAGCTTATTTAGCAGTTGGTTATCTATTAGCTTACATAATAGTCCATTTGCCTCATTGTTTAGGACTCCTATATATGTGGAGTTGTCATCCTTTGAAGTTACGCAGAATAAAGTAGAGGGACCAAGTATGTAGACCATGGATGTCAAGATCGAGATCCTAAATCAAATCGGAGATAATCCAACACTATCAAATCGTAGGTTTCAAAACAAAAAAGAAAAACAGTAACTCGTAAGATCAAATTGTAGAATCTCAGAAACTACATTATTCTACCAAATAGTACATTTTCTCCATCTGCCACCCCTAGCAATAGTGATGTTAGTATTTATATAGTCATTTGACACCTAATTAGATTTATAATTGCCAATCATATTTCTATAAATAGGTTGGCTATTACAATAATTGATGCAGATTAGCTATATAATGAATATTTTTGTGTACATACTATAATATTATGTTTTAACTTATACTTTCAAAGCTTCTATCTACAAAAATATAGTGCAAGTGAAAGATTTTGGCATTTGTGCAAATAATAACCATATACGAATGAATACAATGTGAAAATTTAAAACTAAAAGGACTAGTAACTAAAATTGGTAGAATCAGATAGGATCATATGTAAATTATGATTAAGATCCTACAAATTTTTCACTAGAATCACAACGATATTAAGATTCTACCTAGGATCAAACCGTTTCTCTAAATCTAGAATCTTAAGACTTTTAAGACTTGAATCGTGATTTTGACATCCTTGATGTAGACTCATCCAAAAGATGAATGAAGAACCAAACAGGCACGTAGATATGATTTTACAGAGAGAGAGAGAGGAAGATCGTTACCTTCCCATCTTCAGTGACTGATGCACCAAAGGAATACTTAGGGTGTTCTGGATCTTTCCAGCATAATATATCCTCTGACTGATCAGATCCCATGACATGGTAATATATCTCATGATTAAGATTGATATTTGTCTCAGTTCCAGCATCCAATTCCACTCCTCTAACAAAAGGAATTACACAAACTAAGTAGTGGGTTCTACTACTACATTAAAAAAATGGAAAGTCTGTAGACCTACCGAGGTGCAGGATATCGTGCATAGAAAAATCCTTTCCCATCATGAGTCCAACTGATAGATGAGAACTTCACCTGCATCGATTGATAGACATATGTAGGATTTGATTAAGAGAACCAACAGCTAAGCACTACCGTTTGCACACAAAAAAAAAGTTAGTAAGGTGTGTGGCCAGTTGCACCTACTTACCCAGGACAATTTGTCGGACATAGGCTGCCTGTCAGCAATGCTCATCACACAAATTGTGACCCAATCGCTGCCGCTTTCACTTAGCCCGTAAGCAATGTACTTGCCATCCTCGCTAATAGAATATGTTGTAAGAGCAACTGTCCCATCCTTGCTTAGAGTATTTGGATCCAAAAGAACCTCTGCCTCTCTGTCCAAATCATCCTGCAATGTCACCGCAAAAGCACGTGCCATATTCAATTCAAACTACTCCATTCATCTCATCAAGAGCGTACCAAAGCAGCACAATTTGCATAGACACACAACAATCTAAAGACCTCATCAAATCAGATAAAGCTAAAAAGTAAATTAGATAATTATGCGACACATTTTTTATCAGAAGTATCACAAATCTTTAAAACCAAATCATCCTATCACCAATTAGGATCATGAATGTGACAGAGAAAAGAAAAAGATGAAGCATATTATACAAGTTAGGGTGCGTTTTGGTTGCTTGTACCAAGTGGTACATGCATGGGATGGTTCAAGAAAAAAAGTCATCCATGTGTTTATTTGCTTGAACTGAACCATCCCATCCTGGATGGTGGGATACAAATTTGATGAATATTCCCTCTAGATGTTGAACCATCCCATTCATCAAAAACAATTGAACCATATGATACAGGACCATCCCATCCCCTTCAACCTCATCCTTATACAACAAGTGAACAAACAGTGTTCATGAATGTTTTTCTCCTAAGATCCCTCCCCCTTCAGCCGTCATCATCCGGCCCTTTGATGTGCAATGTTTGTCCTCATTATGAACTGTGGTTCGGAACATTTGGTATCAGAGCCACTCACCATGGCTTCCAATGACAAGTTATCCAAAACTCAACACAAAGATCAACGCTAGATTCAAGGAAAAAGGATCCATCTTGGTGAACATGATGACTTTGGTGCAAAGCCAAACGGTAAAGCGCGACGCTGCTCTAGAAGCGTCCACGCCATCACCGCCAACAATCCTTGCTGGCTTGCTGGTCTCATATCATGTGATGCGACGTCGACATCATGCCCTCTCATCATCGTGGGGCTACCAAGGGCTTCAGTCATAGCCGCTGTTACAGCTCGAGGACAAGCTGTCTTTCAAGGAGGGGAGAAATTGTCATGTGCAGGCTGCAGCAGTGATGTACTGCTCAGGTGTACAGAGCCATGAGGTGCTGTAGCGCGATCTGTTAACTTCAGTTGTTGGGAGATAAATATCATATTTCCAATTAGTTGCATCACTTAGCTTGTATGCCATATGATTAGGGATAATATTAGATAGTTCTTTAGTTGAAGTTAAAAGAGCCTATCTCTAAAGGGAAGGCAGCCCATTGAGATGAATTAAGAGCTTAGGTGATCCCGAGCGCACCTGCACCTCCTATCCACGCCGTCAGTTCAATCATTGCTCTTTGGGATACAAGTCTGGTTAGGAGGTGGTTGGAAGTGATTGCGTCTCTGTGAACAATAAGAAGGCCTATGGGCTGGTCGTGCAGGAGGTCGATCGAGTTTGCAGTTGCTAGGATTGAGGCATTGTTGCTTCTCTGGACAAACATGAGGCCTGGCAACCAACACAAATTTTTGTTCTTCTATGCCATCTGGCTCGTTAAGAAAAATTCATCATATTTCCATGGTATGTTTAGTTTTTGGCAGACTACAATTATTTTTATAACACGAAGAATTGCAAAATGCATCACATACCTATTATCAACTTTCAATTCGAAAATTTAACAATATATGAAAACAATTCATTTGGACATAATATTTCTCCTAAAAAACTGAAATCTATGACTTGAAAATCTAGAACATTTAGATTCAAATGTGTGTTTCAGAGACCATATAAATGTCCAAAACGACAAGTAAAAAAGAACAGAGAGAGTATAACACTAAACTCAATACTCACAATATCCTTTTTTGCCGTGCCACCACGACACTACGATAATCATGATTTAACACACTAAAAAATTTGAAAGCACAATACTAATCCCCACTCAACCGTCACTAGAAGAGCTCAAGAATCATTTCGAGGACGCTTGAAAATTCATGAAGAACTAGTATAATCTAAAGTCCAAAATACTCTGAAACCCAAAGATTTCCAAAATCACACTCTCAACAAATGCGCCTCCCAGCCTGTCTCTTTTTCTTGTCTCTGGCAGCGCTTGGAAAGGTGCAAAGATTCTCTGTTGTGAAACAGCCAAGCACTAGGTTTTATCACTGTTCGAGTAGGCTGCAAAGTGCCACACTTAGTAACGTCAGTTCATCAAGGGAATTGCAAGGCATTGAACTGTTCCCAATCCCACGAAAGATTGGACGTCCACGATATAAGGAGTTAGTGAGCCCGTGCTCATCTACATCTTTCCCTATAGCGATGCATTAGTGCAGCTGTGGGATCTAATATCTTCAACTCACCAAAAGTAAGAAGAACTTTAGTTTGGTACTTTCTCTTTTCCCTATCTAATAGTTGTCACAGATTGTGAGTTGTTAAGTTTGATCAAACAATTATCACAGACAGGGTCACAGGGAGTTGGTAATTTTACAACCTTGTAGTGTTCTTGGTGACGATTGTTGTTGCTTCTCTTGGTGCAGTGGTAGGGTGTTGCTGGTTACTTTTTCTACTTACAAGAATACAAAAGATGGTGTGATTTTTACTTGAGTGATCCAAGCACAGCACGGTATAATTTCTAATGACAAGATTTATTGAGGAACACTAAATTCCCATTGCCAATTACTTTCCCGTCTTCCAGCAAATATATCCCCCGTAGCACCAAACCTCAGATCTGCCGCGCAGTGGTCAGCTTCCAGTGAATGTTCGTGGCGTACCTGCACGTAGAGCACGCTCTGGGCCTGAAGGCCGGAGTTGTGGAAATAGAAGTACTTGTCCCCGCGGCGGAACGGGGCCGCGTAGCGCGGGTGGTCGAACAGCCGAGTGACCTCGCGGCGCAGGCTCTCCCTCTCGGTGCACCCCGCGAGCACCGACTCCGCCAGCTCCGCCTGCCTTGCCACGAATTCCTTCGTCTCCTCCGAGTCTGGGTCCTCCAGCCTGCGCCGCGCAAAACATAGCCAAATAAACCTAAAAAAGCAGGGGAGACCAGAGGACGGGCAGCGGGGCTCGAGCGCGCTTACCAACGGTAGGGGTCGGGGATCTGGACGCCATGGTAGGTGTCGACGACGGACTCGTCGCGGCGGGCCGGCGGGTAGGAGAGGCGGGCGGTGTCCCCGGCGGCGGAGCCCATGGCGGCGCGTGGGAGAAGGGGGAGGAGGCGGGGCCGAGACGAGGGGAGGAAGAAGGATTTGGAAGGACGGCGTGAAGGGAGCAGACGGAGGGGAAGGGATTTAACTAGGAGAAGCATTATTGCCGGCTGGGTGCGTGAACGAGTTGGACACCGGCTTCCTTTCTTGTATTCTTTAGGTCTGTTTGGCTTCTAGTTTCTTAATAAATTCTCATAAAGCTGTGCCAAATATCCAGATTCTCAAAATGAGTAGATTTACTTCTCACAAGAAGTACTCTCCAAAATGAACTAGAGAGAAAAGCAGCCTTTTGGTGGATTCTCGTGGGAAGCTGTTCACCTTATATTAGATCTACCCACTAAAGTTCATAAGAATTACCCGCAAAATACCATTGATATACCCCCGCCTCTCCTCGCCCGTTCCCCCTCATTCTTCTCGCTGCCTCCCTCCTTCCCTTCTCCCGTTCCTTCCATTCCCCTCTCACGCCGCCGCCTTCCCCTCTCCCCTTCCCTTCTCGCGCGCGCCGCCTCCCCTCCCCTTCCCTCTCGCGCGCGACTTCCCTCCCCTTCCCTTCGCGCGCGCCCCTCCCCTCCCCTCTCGCGCCGCCGCCGCCTTCCCCTCTCGCGCCGCCGCCTCCCTCCTCGGCCGCCCCCGACGCCGCTCCAGCCCCGGCGCCGCCCCTTCCTCCCGACCTCCGGCGCCACCTCGACCTCTTCCTCCCCGCCTTGGCTCCTCCCCTGGCCACATTTGTTTGTATATAATACTTAGTTTTCATCTGATTTATTCAACTTTTAAAGGAATCTCTTAAATGTGTGCTACTTTATGGTTTATATTTTTGCTAATGCTTTAGATTTGCATATGTTTAATAACAAGATCTTAAATTTATGCATGTTAATTATCTTGAACTTTTCAGACTACTGAGAGTATCTTTGATTCTGGGTTGCATATTAATTATCCTGAACTTTTCAGATTCACTGAGAGTATCTTTGATTCTGGGTTCTGGCTATATTATTACTGCACATTAGCTGAAGAAAAATATATATTATAGTATGCTAGATGTCTTCCTTTCTAAACATGTGATTGGCTTTTCTGGTAGGACTGAATAACTTGAGTTTTTAGGGCATATTTGTTTTAATGATTCAGAAGGGGACTTTTGAGAGGGAATTTATCAAGTTAAGCATTATTCAAGAATAGTCGGCAAAGGTAATGGTAGCTATTTCTTTTATTCATGATAAGCAATGCAAGATTTTGGATGGTTTGTTTGATAGCTTCTCTTATCTTTGCTTCATCTAATGAAAGCATGAAGCCTCGTTTGTTAATGCTACATTTATTGGACCATTTTGAGCCCAATTTGTGGGGGTATCTGAACTACAATGAGTATGAATCTATGACAACTAGCATAGATATGGATGCTTCTATTTTTGATAGCACATCTTCAAAACAAAGTTCAGTTTTTCCTTCATCTTCTGGGACTAGGTTTCTTTCACACTGCTAAGTTCAAAATTCTCCTGTAGATGCAGCAGTTCCTTACAGTCTGAGGAATTTATGGAGATCTCATACTTGTAGATGAATTGGTGGGTTGAGAACTTACAAGATCAGAAATGTTTTACAAATTTTCAATGAAAGGGTAAGTTACATGTCTACTCATGATTCACGAGTAATGGCAATACTGTTGGTTTACGAGGACAATGAATGTATAGAGTTTTTCGAAAGAGGATAGTTTTGTATAGTTGTAATAGTCACATGACTTGGTAAATCAAAGTTGTGATTGGTTGCCCGAGTTTTTCGAAAGAGGATAGTTTTGTATAGTTGTAATAGTCACATGACTGGGTAAATCAAAGTTGTGATTGGTTGCCCTCTGGCTCCTGTGTGTACGATGCAGAATCATTATGATTTGCATTTGTTGTTAATACTTTCGTGTCAAATCTTTTGTGAGTCATGTGGATCACTCTTTCCTGAAACTAGTCAAGCTACCACTTGAAACCTTTAATGCATTGGAGATATGCAAAGGTGGATGGAAACAGCAAAGTTGCATCGAATTTCAAGTTCAGCCCCGTGTTCGTCTTCAGGCAAAACTAGCAACAAAAAAGAAACATGCATTTGTGCGATAAAATCTCCAAAGTTTTTCCACGACTTCTGAAACCAGTAACACAACACTCCCAGAAGCCATAATCTTCATAACAGTGTTTTTCCCTTCCTTTCTTTAAAAAAAAGTGGTAGACGATAACTAGGGGTAACATGGTCTATTTCCCTCAAATCTCCTCTTTTATGAATCTGGAGTCAACCTACTAGCCAAACGCTTTTCAGAGGTAGTTCTAGATTCTCAGAGAAGTGGATTCTTATAGAATCTAGAGCAGAAGCTGAAAAATGAGAATCTGGAGCTCTACCAAACAGGCCCTTACTACTAGCCTCGTCTACGTGGCGTCGTGCCATGTTGGTCATTTTATGGAAAGAAAAGTTATATGGCTAAAGATAAAAAGTATATTGTTATTTGGTGGTTTGTGTAGCTAATGTGATTGTTTTGTTTTTTGGGGGCATTTATTTAGTGTGGAACATATATTAGCTCAAGTATAAAAAATTGTTAGTTTTTTTAGAGCATTATAGGATGTTATGTATATCGGTGCATGTATAATATTTTATCGCATATGGTCTATGTAATGTATATTTTAGACAGCGACGTAGCGGTATATTTATTTTGTTCTAGAATTGATTTATAATGTAAGATGAATTTTATGGTTAAATAACTATGGGAAAAACTTAATAGTAATATGAAACAAAAGGAAACGATAGTAAGACTAATGTTGATATATATATGATTGACTTTTTGTTTGTTTTTGAGAAACATATGGTATAATAGATGTGGTTATGTATCAATAAATACGCTGATAAATAGATTCATACGTAGGATGTTGTAAAAAAACGGGAAAAAATGAATATTAGTTAGTCTATTACGATGATTTCATAATAAAAAAAGTGTTGTTTGGTGGTAAAAGCACACATAGGTTATAAGGTATTGTTTTACGCTGAAAGCAATGTAGGAATGATATAGTTTTTGAATTTAAGATGTAAAAAAATGTTAGAAATTAATAATTGTATAACGTTTTTTTATTTTGATACTTTATTTAGGTGGTGATTATAGTGTTGGTATTGTGTCTGTATTTAGTGAGATAACTTGTATAGAAATAAGAACGATTATTGGTTGGCAAACGGTGAGAGAAAAATAGAAAAGGAATAGTTTTGGATGTATAGCTATTTTGAAAGGAGAATATTAGTGCATCAATTATTGTATTCACTCGTAGAGCCTTTTTCTGTGGCTAAATTGTTTGGAAACAAGAAAGAAATAAAATTATGTATATAAATAAAGAACGGATATGTTTTGTAGTTTTTTTGTAAGTCTTGCCTGGTGGTATGAAGCTTAACAGTTTATGTAGCACGTTGAATTTAGGCAATATGGAGAGGTAGAGAGTACAACTATTATAACAGCAAGTTTTTTGCGGTGTAGTATAGCAGGTATGAGTAAGGAAAAAGCATGGTAGTAATGATTATGGGAAAATTCTAACATAGTTTGAATGATTTGGAGTGCATGCATAAGCAACTGATGAAAGAAAGATGGTGTTTGTGATAGATACAAATAGCCAGACGAATTTGTTGTTTTTCTTTTGAGTCTAAGAAAAGCAAAAAGAAGTACAAAGGAGGGGTTTGTTGTTTGCTTTAGCAAAAGCAAATGTAAAGTTGTTTGGTAGAAGATATGGATACTCTGTTATTTGTATGATGGAGTGAAGTAGGGAAGAAGATCTATAATTTTTTTGGAAAGCACTTTCTATTATGTATCGTAAAAAGAGTATATGAGGGTAAAGTATTATCTGGGATGCAAATATGTAAATGTTTTTGGTGGAAGTTTTTTTGCAAATCATTATTTTTGTAGTTATGAAGAAACAAGTAAAAAGGACTTGCTGATTAAGCAAAGTAAACTACAATAGCTAAATAGAGTAGCAATAGACAGGGACAAAACAAAAGTAGTTGTTTTGGTAACAGTAATTGTGTATCAAATACTGACTGGAAATCGCTATTGCTGGGAAGCAAAGCGTTGCTAAAGATTTGTTTGATCTTTTTGTTGTTGATCGTATTGGGTGCAGCAATTCGGAATCTATTACGATATTCTCGAGCGGTTGATCTTCTTCGTTGCTGGCGATGTCTGACTGGTGGTGGGGATATTGGTTGATTTTGCGCAGTCCGATATCTCTTCTGTTTTCTAGCATGTGAAAATGATGGAGCTGTTGCATAAGTTCTTGCACTTTCTATTGACACATGTGAAGCTGATGGCGTAACTTCTTATTTTAACGCAATGTTCTTGAACACAATGCTTCTTGGTAAACAATATGCTGTGATGCTATTCTTAGGCGTCGATCATTAACATCTATTGGTTCTGGTTAGAGGAGTGCCTTCCGTCATCTGTTATTTGAGGAATTAGATCATATGGAGATTGATTGAACTCTGTATCATAATAACGGTTAGGAAATGGAGAAAAAGCAGGTGAACTTTAATGGAAGCGAGAGAAAATAATTAGCTCATGAATCTGAGAGTGTTGGATGATGGTATTGATTGCGGAGCGTCGTATGATCTGAGTTGTGTTGGAAATACCCAAACGTTTCTCTTTGCCTGCATATGAGTACCGAAGTGTTAAACCTGCACTATATGGATAGGTGAGCAAGAGCGGTTATACAATTGTTTGTGTAAGCATTAATGCTGTTTGTATCTAGAGGCACTTCGCTGCGTTCTTTGCTGCATAATAGGTAAGTATAAACAGTATGATTGTCTTTTTTTGTAGCTAATTTGTTAGAGCAATTAGTTGATTTTGTGTAGCAAGAGAAATTGCAATCTGCTAGGTGAGAAAGGTTGTTTTCTAGAAGAGAGTATAGCGATGGTGTTTTATGATTATGCATATGTATATCGTTTATAGAATAAAAGATGTATGATGGTAAGAAAATAGTTATATTTTCGGAAATCCCAGAATGGTTTACGCATGTGAAACCGTCAAAGATAGCATAGTTGGGTATAACGTAAAAAGATTATTTTCTCTGTAATATATATGTTGTGTTTAGCAAATATGGAAATGGTTGTGGTGGAAGAATTATTTGCGAAGGGACAGTGTAGATAGCTTGATCTAGTTTAAGAAACTTGGGGAGAAAAATATTGTATGATGAATTGCTGGTAAGGAGGATATTCTTTTTCTGTGACGTCTCGGAATAACTGTACATAGCAATCGGTCCTAGAGTGGAACAAATTGTTAAACCTAATTCGGTGATACCGCTAATATAAATGGCATGAAAGATGGAAAATCGTAATATACGGAGTATATGTAGTAACAAAACAAAGTTCCGAAGGATAGCTCAACAAAGACACTAATGTAAAAAAACTGGCATGTGTCTTGGAAAGCGAAGAGAGGAAACATTTTTTTCAGTATGGGTAGGCTGATTAGCAGTGTCAGTTACAATAGGGTAGTGCTGAAGTATTGCGGTTTTAGTAGGAGGGCTGACATAGGTAATAGCAGTGTGTACAACGAAGTGACTGTAGTTCGCGGAAGCAAAGCCTAGAAGAACTGAGGAGCTTACCAATACTATCACAGGCTACAGTGTCATCTCTGTAAAGCATTGTTGGTGGGTGATGTGAAGCGCTGCTGTGGTGCCTGCTATGAAGAAGCGAAACGGTTTTCATATGAGAAAGAAACAGAAGAGCAATTGCAATATAGATTAGTTTTGTAATTTATATATAGCAATGATAACACTATGGAAGAACATATTATTACGTACCTATTATGATAACTCATTGGCGTGCATTTGAGAACAACTCTTTTGTAGCTTTGCTTTTTTTGCAGATTGAGTAGGTCTAGAGAGATGTAGCAAAAATAAGAAACGGGGATTTAGAATGTATTTCTTATTGTTTTTTTGATAGCAGTGGTCATAGTGATGTATTACATTAGGGGGAATTACCTCTTGTTTACTTCTACAGATGAGGCAGGGCGAGTAACTTCAATAGGCATAGGTGCGCTATGTGGTGCTTCAAGATAATGCAAATCTGATGTAGCCTTGTAATGAATACACGAATAGGTAAACATAAGTATATATATGGAGAAAACACTAAGAACATAAAATCTGTAACCTATTCTGATGAGGAAGGAAACGTTGTTCATGTTTATTTTGCTTACCTCTGGAGTATTAATAAGCATGGCTGTTAAAGGAGTATCCAACATTGTGCATAGAGTAACAGCAGCTGATGGTGTCAAAGGAGTATCCATCGTTGTGCATACAGTAACAGCAACTGATGGTGTTGATGGTTGAGGAATAAGCTATTGCTCGTATTGCAGAGGGGCTTGTATTTCTGTGGGTGCAAATGTTGAAGGTCCTGCTTTGTCTGCTAATGGGAGTATGGGTTGATCTGTTTGAGGTGCCATCGACCGTACACGAAAAGTTGGCACATCAGTTTGGAGCGATCCCTCTGACATCTCAACGATGACCTCATACCATTTTCCAATAACTGCTTTAATTTCAATTGGCAGCTCGTCTGTTTGGTCTCCAGTTGATGTAACTAAAAGCATAGGTGGTTTTCCAATCAGCTGCTGGCCTATATCACCGAAGAACATGAACTCAACATAAACACATGTGTTTTGGTCATCGATCTCAGGATCAGTACCATATACATTTATTTTGTACCTGCGTAAATATTTGAAATATGTGTCATACATCCTTGTTTATAGATGGATAGCTATTTTCAACTATAAAAAGATGAAGTGGATAGCTGTGTAAATAAATTTATACCTTGGTTCTGCTGTTCTGCCATTACATCTCTTGCATTTGTAACCATCTCCATCTGGGAAAGTTCTTTTCCAACATGAGGTACAAGATATATACCACCATGATTGTGACGGTACTAAGCCTGTGATAAGAATATTGAGTTTGTACCGCAGACCCTGTACATAGCATAGTTAGAGGTAGTTAGAGGATATTACTTTATAGTTTTGGAAAAATTGGGCTGCCAATATATAATTCATGTATAAAGTGTTCTGTGTACCAAAACTTCGTTGGGTATGAGCTTTATCAATTCGTGTGCTGTTGTGAAAATTGGATTGTTATGGCTATAATTGTCTTCTTGCCATTCGATTTGGTGTGGACGGTTGCTAATCCTATAAAAGTATCATTAAAAGAAGTGGACTTTAAAAGAAGTGGCAAAAATGCAGACAGAATAGCAAAAGATAATATATTTTTTTATGTCTGTTGTAATACTTGAAGCAGGGTTCAGTAATAATACATGTTTTGTAGGGCGCTGATTTCTGATACTGGTATATTGATGTACCATTTTATTGCTGAAGTACTCTGTAATGCTAGCTGGCCTAGTTGTGCATAAAAACGGATATTCAGCGATAGCAGTGGAGCACATTAAAACTGGTATGCACGATATTTTATTCTTTTTTTGTATAGATAGTAGCTGAAGGAGAGGTAATATAATAGACCTGAGTATGTGCCAACTGACATGCCAACAAATAGAGCAACAACTGGAGTGCTTTGAGAGTTGGTAAAAAAGAATTCAGCATCAAATAACTAAGCATGATTACCCCACAGAGTTATAATTCCTGTTTCACTGTGAACAAATTGTAAGCAATGCTATTTTGGTGACTTTGTTAAAGCAATGGTATAAATGTAAGCAACAAAGCATAAGCAAAGCGAAACAAGATTAGATATGGATGATATATGTACGTTCCATCAGTTATTTTAACCGTGCGTTTAACTGTAGGGCCTAACTTTGTCGTTGTTTCCATGAGTGGTGACACAGTAGTTACAAGGGCGATAACATCTGCCACACATAAAAGGAAAATCAGAACAAGAAAACCAAATAAATGTAATAATAATGATGTTGCTTTGTGGACTAAAAAAGTAAAAGATATTATGAAGCAAATGTATCACACAGCGTGATTCATTTTCGTAATTAGTAAAGGGTAAGATGCAATGAATAAGTCCTATACAAGGAACTATACGGAAATAGGTACAGTGCGGCATGCATATCAGTATTTATGTTGCAGAACAGCGAAATAAGAAGGAAATAGTGGTGAATGCATAGGTAAGAATTCTGTGAGCACAAGCATAAGTGTACCTGATAACAAAGCCTTTTTCCCAATACGATCGTTTAGAACAGAAAAAGGAACTGCATCATATGCATAAAGGGGGAAATTATTTGGTTCTGGTATCATCTCTTTAACCCTTGTGTATTTTGAAAAGCGAACCGAGATGTTGTTGTTAACTGCTTTATATGTTTGTTTTGCCTGGAGAACTTCGAAATATTCAAACTCATAGATTGATCCTTCTTTTAGCAATGATGTAAACTTGTGAAGCCATCTTTGTGGGACTATTCCTTCCATAACATGTCCCTTCAAAAGATTTAAATTGATGTTAAATGGGAGAATGTGTAGTGTGTATGTAGGAAAACACATAAAAGAGCAGCAATATAATAATAGCAGCAATAAGAGAAGGGCATTTATTGTAGGAATAGAACAGATGAATGAATGAAGGATTTAAAACCTGTTGATCCAGCATGACAAAGTCTAGGTGATATATATCTGATGGATCCTGTGTGTTTTTAAATTCCCAAAGGCATGCTAGCCGAACAAGGATTTTCGACCTATGTGAGCTTTGATTGATCTGATCTAATGATGTATACATTATGTCGAACCTGTGAAGTACAAGAAACTATGAAATAGCTGCTATATAAATAAGTAACTATTGTAAATAAGAAGAACGTTATTGTATAATACAGCAATAACATAGGAAGATATATTACTGGGAGAGTAAGTGTAGTTGGAAGCAAAAAATGGAAGAACAAAATAGAATAAATCTATATATCTAAATATAAAGGTACAGATAAAGTGTCTAGTATGCATAGGTGAATAAATTTATTTATATACATATCATGGTAGTTATTATGAGTAAACATAACAAGAATCAATAAAGATTATATGTATTGTATTTTACTTGGGGTAAAGCAAAATACACAAGGAATGTAAATAGAACAGAGAAAGAACCGTGTTTTTTTATTCGTATAAGAGAGAGCTGCAGATAAATATGAGAGAGCAAAAAGTGCAGACAAAGAACAAGTAGGTAGCCTTACCAAGAAAGAGAACAGAGAATAATAAGTGTTCGCAAACATTGAATGTAAAAAAAGCAGCGAAAAACTGTAACTATGTAAACTATGGGGGAAAAGAGGCATTTTTTTGTTATGAGATTCAATGTGAAATAGTATAAAAAAATCGGTAAAGGATATGCGGATATAACATGAATATATCTGTGAAAGTGAGAAGTGCAAAAAGGAATGAACTATGTGATTATTACACGAAAGGAAAACAATAAAAGAAGTGCAAAGGGGAATAATCTATGTGATCACTACATGGAAGAAAAAACAATGAAAGAAATGATAAAAATGCAGCACGTAACAAATAAGAGCTGTGTTGATAGTGTATGTTTTAGGGAAAAAAGAAATACAATTGCATTTACTAAAAAACTACCTGAACTGTATTGGTGCCAAGACATCTTGAATCAGCAAGAAATCGTGTTTAGTATGGAAAAAGAAAGCTGTTTTATATTTATATTGGTAAATATACAACTATTTATTGTCATATAGGTTACAAAAAAGGGGAATATATTTAGCTGGAGGGGAGATTTCTATATTTGGCGTAAATAATCTGCGTAAACAAATTTGTAACGATAGCTTTAAATAGGAAGTTTAAATAAGGAAAAGTGAGAAGGTTAGCAATAAAAAGGCACTAAATAGAAGCAAGCACTTCTTTGTATACTATATTTTTTGTTTCAACATAGGCAACACCCTTGTCATTTTCAATGAGTATCTTCAAGCCTGAACATGATGTAACTCGTGACACTGCTACATATAACTGCCCATGAGAGAAAACTGGATTTCGCAGATAGATTCCAACTTTGTCCAAAGTTTGTCCTTGGCTTTTGTTAATAGTCATCGCATAGGAAAGTCTTATTGGGAACTGCCGTCGTTGCAAGGTAAATGGCCACTGAGAACTTGTTACATTCAGTACAATCCTAGGAATACAAATAAGCTATCCAATGTTAGCTCCAGTAATTATCCGTCCTTCAAGCACACGATCACCAAGCCTTGTAATAATTAGGCGTGTACCATTGCAAAGGCCCATAGATTGGTTGATATTTTTGAGCAACATAACAGGAACACCTACTTTTAAGGAAATATTATGGTGTGGAAAACCATTAACTGTTATAGAATTTAGAAACTCAAGCGGATATAGAAGATCAGCATCACCAATGTGGCCATCAGACTGGCAAATTGAATAAAAACTAAGATATTCCTTTGTATCACCAGGGGACCTTATCAAACACAGCTTTATTTAATTCGTCAGCAACAGTGTTAGTTGGGCAAATAATTGCACGCTGTGCAAGGTATTCACTGTTGGCATAATTTGTACAAAAGGAATCATAAATAGCTTCTACAATTGCATTCATGTTGCTATCAGTTGGCAGCAGCAAAAGATCACGTGGAATAGTTATCCATGTTGGTTCAATCTCTCCCTGTTTTTTAGTTGCCGGAATTTGACCATCTCCAATACTAAGCACCCATTGAGCAAACACAGTGAGCATATTATGATCTGCAACTGGTAGGTCTGGATTTTGAAGCCTCATATTTGTAAACAGTTTTAAAACCTTCACGTGCTGCCAAAGTGATGACCTAATAAGCGAAGCCTCAACGATCTCTGTCCTGGTACCACCTTGAATAACAGGCAAGATCTGTCGAAAGTCTCCACCTAGCACAAGGAGTTTTCCACCAAAGGGTGTACTCATGCAGACAGTATCTTCAGTAGACATGATGTCACGTAATGTTCTATCAAGCGCTTCAAAACAATGTCTATGTACCATGGGTGCTTCATCCCAGAGAATTAAAGATGTCTTCATAATGAGCTGAGCAAGCATTGTTCCTCGCACGATATTACATAGGCTTTTCCGTCAAGAGGAATCTTAAAGCGAATGAGTATAAGCAAAGAGAAGCAATTCGGATGAAGCAACAGCAAGAACTATATGACCTTTACCTCTTAGTGCTTTAGCATTCCAAAGAAATGTCTTCCGATATTAGACTGATACAAAGTAAAAACCACCTTTATTCGAACAACGTATCATTACATGCGTAAATAGCAGCTAATTTAGCTCGTAGCATCTCGGTGATATTAGAGTAGAAGTATCATAGGCTAACTCTTCGGTGATAAGTCGATTGCTGGAAGCAGGATCGTTATACGTTGATTCGCTAGTTATGTTATATGCACTAAAGTTGAGTCCATTCTTTGAAAACATAGCACATAATTTACTTAGTAACTGGGTCTGCAGGTAATCAGCTGGTATGAAATATGTCTGATTCTGCAGCCTCCAGCGTATTTTGTACTGGATATCGTCAGCAAAGAAAGACCAATACTTGGTAAATAGATTCTAAGGATTGATCACACTACAGAAAGAAAGAACCACCATGAAGAGATGCCTGAGTTGATGTGGTGTAGCCCAGACAATTGCTTCATCAAAAAGCAAGAACCACTCTATATCATCACCAACCAAACTGCGAGCTTTGCAAGCCTCTTTAAAGGTAGGATGGCATACACCATTAAAAGTTCTAAGATCTTCATAACTCTGTGCACCACAGACAACCATCAGCAGCATCCTTAAATAGAATAATTCACTAGTGCTTGGGTGTACATTATATATACTCCCAATTTTTAATGATGTTTTCTTCCTTTGTATCCATTTTTTGTTGGTAGAATCCCATGTCCACTTTGATGGGAATTGGTAATAAGCACAGGATATTGCATGCACAGATTGTTGATTAACTACAAACCATTCAGTCAGCGTGGTTTTATAAATTTTTGGATCAGCAATAATTTCTTGCAAGTTTGTATCTTCATGGTACATAATTCTATTCATGTTTGGCATGTTACAGATGGCATTCGACCATGTATTTCAAATTGGAATAAACGCCAAAGCGCTTCACATGAAGATAAGTATCTACATTAACATATGAGAAAGCATCAGCGTAAAGGAAAGGAAAGGAAGGTGTCAGACCCGGATTTTCAATTTGGAATCCTCTGTGATTCTACCGCACTATTCCCTGGATCAGTAGATAGTGCTTACAGATACATTACTGAATATCAAAATACATATCAAGCGGAAGCGTAATTATAATATGATACTTACACACGGGCCGATTAGGCCGAAAACGATGAAAGCAGCAGCGGAAAACGAAGCGCACAGGTGAGACCCATAGTGCATGCCCACAGGCAGCCAACTGGAGGCTCGCGACCTAGTTCTTGGCCTTCTCGTCCTCTTCATTATCATGGCTTGACGTATTGCTGAAGTGCAGCGATTCAACTCCTGATTCTGGATTTTTGTTATGCGAGTGTGAGCACTCCAACCCCATGCTCAGCGAGCCAACACATAGAATGCAATTATATAACATGTATGGCCAGACAAAGGATAGGCTCAGGTTCTATTTTATTTTGCCGGAAGTTGCATTTTAAAAGACTTAATACATATATAAGAAATTCCTAGACTTAGCCTTTGGACAAGAATTTATAATACCTTTGAATAAAAGATTTTATAGAATATGTACAGATCTCATCCAATACCCAAGTTGCTTGTACCACAAACCGCCAAGTGCTATAGCCACTTAACTTACCACTGGACAACACCTGTGACAACTCAAACCAGACAGTCCTTCGTCCTTCAATTTCCCATTTCGGATCCCACCCTTTTGGAAATCATTTTGAAATAGAACTATATCAGAGTTAAGTTCCCATGTCCGCCCTTGACCGTAGGCACGGCTGTTCGAACAGTTTTGACTCTGCAGAGTTTGTACAACTTTACCCACAAGAGATAACCCTGTTGGTATATTCCACATGTTTCCTTAGACATGTAGATCAAAAGGATTATCACATGACCGTTACAATGCATCTAGTAAAGGGATTGCACTCGCTAAGGTTTCGTCTCCCCGACCCCCTCTTGCGCCACACGGCGGCTTCCCCCCAGCACCACGACCCGTGTTCACTCCGAAGTGCTTTCCTTTACTAGCGATGCAAATTAGTTAGTCATGCCTACACTTTGCCAGCTTGTGATTGTACTATTTTACAATAGGAGGTCATGACCCGATTCGGTCCTTGAATTATCTGGGCGGTTCTACCACAAAACCACACACTCGTGCACCACTGCACCATACCCCCGAACCATCCGCCCAGATGTATCAACAATTTTGGAGATTTCTAGGGGCATAAAATAATGGTCATTTTAAACGTACCCAGCCATTTCCAACTACCATTTTTCCCAAAATTTCACTTTGCCTTTGCATAGAATGTTGGGATATTCCCGACTTTCATGACAACTAAGCATTTCTAAGCCATATGATATAACCATGCTACCTAGATTTTGGAAACAGTTATGAATATAATCATCACTAGGGTTACAAGGCTCACAACATAAAATGCCGGAAAGATATAATAGTGGCATTCATTAAATGGGACAGCTAACTAAGGTTGCAAAACAAACTTATAGCAGTACATAAAATAACAGCATGCACTTTGATAATTTAAATCTAAATAACTTGCAAAATGGGTATTCAATATGATCAAGATATTGACTCGCCTGGTGCGGTTTACCGCGGTCTTGAGCTCACTCAAGACTTTCTCGTTTATTGATCTCGAGCTCCTGGTTTTCTTCGACTTCTGGTTCTTTGTATCGTCGGATCCGTTGATTCTCCAAGATTCCAGTCTCTAATTACGCACTAAACAGTGAAATGCAAATAATTCAAGAAGATCCAAGAGAATCCAAATAAAAATCAATTTGACTTCATTTTAAGATAAAGGATGACTTTTGGGTAGTATTGATCGGACACGGAGAATTGACGGAATCAAAGGGATTGGAACGGATGAATGAATAGCGAAAGGAAGAAGTATCATGGCGGAAGGAATATTTGCTGGAACAAAAGATTGGCTAGGTATAGCCGACCGCAGAATATCACGGCTCGACCCGCTTTATTTAATAATCTTCTTTTTATAATTTTATATTTATCAAGGAAGTTCCATGAGTTAAGGTATACTTATGGACAGATGCATGAATTTAGCGAGATAATATTTTGTCGTGTTAGCAGTTACGAATTAAGGTATGTGTTACATATATAAGGTATATGATTATCTTGGTTTACCAACTTAGTCTTATAGCCTATATTTTTGGTAATTGAAGGCTTATTATTTTATGTGGTCCAAGTTTTAACTTGTTTATTAAAATACAATTGGCACAAATTATTTTATTTACCGATGCTCAGGGAATGTTAAATAGATGCATCATATGATTCTTTTTAATTAAAGATGTCCCGCTAATTATTTGCTATCGACAACACATGTATTCTAAGTTACTACATTGTGGCATTCAGGTGCTTTCCCGCAGCTACCATTATCATGTTTAGTTAGCCTATATATATTTCAAAATAGGTATTAACGACACTCTTATTTTATTAGGACCTTTCTTGATTTTTACCATTTACTCCTATTAACACATATGTGTATCTTTACAACTAGTCTATAGTCCATTGTACTTTTATTTGGGTCTATGATAATTATTTATATTAGCTAATTATTTAAAAAGGGCTTTCATGATGTTCGTATTTTAACAATATACAAATAAGGCCTATCTTTCCAAGTTTGGGTCTTAAGTAGTTACATGCGAAATGATTTCTATTTATGAATCTATATGACCTAGTATTCAAATAACTTAATCCTTGTAACATTATTAGTTTGTTAGTCTTAATTAACATGTGACTTTAGCCAATATTAAATCTTATTAGATCTTTCTACAATTCCTTCCTATTACTTATTACATATATTTCTAAACCTACAACTAGATTATATGCCACTTATAAATGCATAATCCAATTCAAGACTATTACAAAATACCTCCTTGTATCTTTGATTATTTATCAAACCGCATTAGCTCTTCTAACAATCAAGCTTATTTGATTTTTAACAACTTATTCCTATTGCTTAACATACATACTTGTACACATACACATAGATACTCACAACTAGATTGTAGTCCATTACATTCTTATGTAAGTTTATACTAATTAGTTGTATTAGCTATCCTTTAAAAGCGCTTACATGACATTTAAATTCCCAATTACCTATAGTTCACATAATGCATAATCCAGAACTACTTTCATATGAGGGCTAATTCATTAATCTTTATTGTCAAGATTCTATACCAATCTTGTGCATTTCAGATCCATAAGCAAGTTCTCATCTCAGCAATTGTGTGCCATCATTCACACTCTTTTTGCAAAACTGAACACACCCTCATACATATACGTGGATAGGAATTCATCTTTTGGTAATAATGTCAAACATGTATGCATGAGTTCAAACATTGCTACTCTTCAGTTGAGGCCACATCCATAGCTAAACTATATGCCATTATACCTTCATTTGAATTTTTAGCAATTTCTTATCTTGCATGTATATTTATGTATGTGTTCAAATTCAGATTAGATATGCTATTACACTCCCATATAAGCTTTTGCTAATCATATTGTCACTTACAACGTAGACTTACATGCCACACCATCTACCAACAGAGAGGGCAACACAGAGAAGAGGGGTGGCCTTCGGTTGGAGTGGCAGAGGGAGGCAGCGCAACTCCCAGGTGCCGGCGGCTATGGAGAGGCCGGGCCGAGTCTTGACGGCGATGGGCAAAACAAAACCCTGGGAAGGTAAGGATCCTAGGGGCGGCGCACCGGCCGAAGCAACACCGGATGCCGGCGACGGTGGCTCAAATAACCGGCGGCGGCACCAAATCGTGGAGCGGCGGCGCTGGTGAAGAAAGAGGGAAAGGAGGGAGAGCACGAGCACCAGGGGATGTGGAGGAAACTCACCGCCGGGTTGGTTAGGCCGGAGAGGCGCCGAGAAGGCCGGCGGCAGAAGCCTACGGCGGCGCGGTGGTCACCATGGAGGGAGAACTCCGGTGGGAGAGAGCCTCGGGCGAGGGTTGGAGAAGCTCCAGGACTTGGTGTAGATGCTCTCGCCGCAAGGAATCGGTGCGGGATTCACCGAGGCTTGCACGTCGGCGAAAATGGCGGTGGCCAGCCGGAATTGGGGGAGAAACGAAATCGGCGAGCTATGCTTCAAATGGCTTCAATCAGCTGCTAGTGTAGGTTCTAGGGAGGGAGAGGCGCACGGGAATGCGGTTGGACGGTTGGAAGCTTCACCGGAGCGGCCGGAAATGGTGGCGGCGGCAAGGAAATGGGGAAAGGCGCAGGAGGCAAGCGCGAGCTTGGGGTGGCTTTATAACCGGGGAGGAGGATCAGCGGTGCTATGGCCGACGCCACGGCACAGAGCCGGCTTAGCGGCGCGCGCGAGGCCGACGAGGGGCGCGCGCACAGAGCGAGGAGAGCGACGGAGAGGAGCAGGAGCGCGGGTAGCGCGAGATCGGGAAACCAGGGGCGTGAGGAAACCAGGGGCGGAAGAGAGGAAGCAGTGGGCGAGCAGCATGGCATGTGCGGCGGCGGAGGAACCGGAGGAGGCGGCGCGCGCTCGGAAGAAACAGAGGGAGAAGGAGAGAGACCGAGCGGTGGGGGAGGAAAGAAAAGAGAGGGAGGAGGGAGGCTGCCGGGTGGGCCGGTCGGCAAGAAAAAGGGGCACGGGGCCCAACTGGCAGTGAGGAAAAATTGAGAGAGAAAATGGGAAGGGAAGAAAGAAGGATTGCCCCAGGAAAAATTATAGTATTTAAATTTAAACATTTAGCCAGGTTTTTTTGAATTAAATTATAAAGTGTCGTTTGCTCTATTAATTTTACTTTTGTAGTTAATTGTCAAGCCTGAAATCTTTATTTATTTTTCGGATGTAGTATTTAACTTTCGGATTTCTCCCTTTGTTTTACCGTCTTAAACCTGACTTTTATTTTTCATACATTGCCTTTTAATTTACTTTGTATTTGCTGTATATTATTTATCATGTGATTTTATTATTACTATTATTTTATCGTTAGCGTTTTCTTTTGGGGAGTCATGCCCTGATATTAATTTGTATAACACGATTTTGGAGAACATAATTAAAATTGTGGAGGAAATTTGGAACACCAGCAAGAGACAATTAAAAAGTTTTAGATTTTTGGCAATTTTGCTCAATCGAAATTTCGGAATGTTACAGAAGGCATATTCAAAAAATGTATAACTCTATGCAGAAATTTAGTAACATGGAGTGGAAAACAGGGAAGGTAAAAAAAATCCGACTTCTAAAAATTATTAGCTCATTTACATGGGAAAACAGTTACCCGCATCTAATATAATCAGCAATTTCATCTATTCCTTGTCTAGGCTGTGAATTAATTGAGGATGATGTTTGCTGAGAACTACAAAAATCCATTCTTGCTCTATCTTGCCCTTTAGTAAGATATTTAAACAAATATTTCATAAGGTTTGTTTTGTTACACCACTCGACATTAATATGGGCTTCAAATTTCTTGAGCAGACCAATATTGTATGGAACAACCCATCTATTATCAAGCTTAATTCCATTCTTGATAATAAAGTGATATCCGTCTTGACGACGATACATTGGAAATCCACATTTATCAATTGTTGTTTCTAAGTTTAATCGCTTCGGATATCGTTTTGAGCACAGACCGTTTTTCATGCATGGACACTTTCTATTAAGGTCTCCACATGGGCCATGCATCATAAACTCTTCAACAAGTGTATAACCAAGTGGATCAGTAGTTAGATCAGGAATTTCAGCACATATAAGGGTGTCAATAAATTGGCCTGTTAAATTCGAGTCATGCTGAGCAAGCCATACCAAGGTATGAACATGAGGTAGCCCTCTTTTTTGGAACTCAATAGTGTACAAAACTGGCACAAATAAAGCAAGCAAGTTAGAGCAAAAAAAATAATGTACTATAATTGAAGCTTAAGAAAGAACATATGTATAGCAAAAATATGAAGCTAACCTGCACGGACAACACCAAAAGTGTAGGCAGACTTAATATCAAAAATATATTCAACAAGCTTCATATGGAATACTCGAGTAACAATATCAGGACGGTCGATATATTTCTGACCAGGTTCATACCTAAGTGCATCCATAATTTCTGGCCATCTTGAATTACATGTGAAAGTACAAAATAAGTCAGGAGGACCATATTCACGGCAGATAGCCATAGCATCTTGGTAATTTAGTGTATTGTACCGAGGACCACCAGTAAAGCTCGCAGGAAGCAAAATTTTCACACCAATATTTCTGCTCTGTGATGTGCCTTGACCAAGAGCATCTGAAATGCCTTGATATGTCTCTGATCTTAATACATCTTGATTAAAGAAATGAAATGAAAGCCGATTTGCTTCTAGGCCTGAATAACAGTATACTTGTATCTGATTTGAAAGACGGCCACAACATGTATAGGGATTTGGCTCATTCCTTCGATAGTGGCATTCATAACAATAATATTCAAGCATAGACACCTCATCTCTAGCTGGTAACACATTGGTATCAACCTCTTTGTACTTAATACCAAGGTGGAAACCCTTCTCACCGTATGGAAATAACAATGGGTATTGAAGAGACATCAAAGTGGGATTCAAAGGAGAAATCTGTTTGAGTTCACCATAGTGACTTTCAACAACTACATCAAACTTGTTATTCTCTAGAGACAAATCACCTACAACTAAGGCAGCTAACTCAGGCACAACTGGTAAGGAATATCTATCACCATGACTATCAGATGAACCAATGAGGCGAATATAAACTTCAGGATTTTCTTCAGAAAACAGTCGATCACGTGCCATTCTAAATTCCTTGACTAACAGGTTGCAGTGGTTGAGCATAGTAATCAATGCAAAGAACAATGGTAGGATCTGCCTCATCCTGTGGACTATCTTCTTTACTGAACATGGACAATCTGTTGGTAAGTTCGTTGAGCGTGTCATAAATGTAAAGCTGAGCATATTGGGGCTTCCGACCTGGCGCAGGAACTAACGAACCAATACGGTGATGCACAACATCGTTTATACGGAAAACATAAGGACCTCCACCAGTGTTTATAGTTCTATCAACATCTGCGCCCAAAGAAGTGAATGTAAACAAGGAATTGTAATGGCGTATTAAGCGCATAAATTCATTCGATTGAGAACCCTTACTAAATCCAACAAGGTGTTGAAGTGGGTACGGGAATTCCTAATGCGGTGGAAGCGAGACTTTCCCACCTCGACAACATCTATTGTAAGCAATTCGTTGCTGTCTAGAGGAGCTTCTATGCTGAGATCTTTCTTGGAACCAAAAAATGGCTTTACATTTATCACATTCATAATCTGGGCCACCATAGTACGATCGGTCAGCATATATAGGTGGAACAATGCAAGGGAAAACATTGTTGGGAGGGGAAAACAAACAGGCATAACAGCAATGGAGGACATATGGGAAAACAAGGGGAGGGGGAAAAAAGCATCCAAAAACACGTAAAGCAAAGCACACTGGTGAACCTTTTAGGCAAGAGATCTGGTCTTTCGAAAGAGAAACACCTGGCCCTTTATCCGAAATAGGACTAAAAGACCACGGATTACCTGAAATGCGTACAAAGTACGATAGAAGGTACGCAACAAAGTGTGGGAAAAATATTTATGATTTGGAACAAGGCAAAAATAAACAAGGAAATAATAACTCAAAAAGGAACAGTGAAAGAAAAAGCACCTGCTCTAGCAATTCTGCGAAACAAATTGGACAACCTTCTTTTTTTTCCTATTGCTGGAAGATTCAATAGAGCTAACCAATGGACAAAGGAAGTCTCCTATGATGTAAACAAAGGAGAAAATGAAAGTATATAAACGAAAAAGACAATCTGAGCAAACAACAGCCGCGAAAATGAGGAAGCAATTATAGGGAGCGTGACCAACCATGTTGGCGCGTCCATGGGAAAGGTGGACCAACATCTATCAAAGCAGTAGGCAAAGCACGCATGGAAGGCAACAACGAAGCCACTGGGGCGACTGGTTGTTTGCCACGAAGAATCTCTTTGCGGCGAGCCTCACCAGAGCATAAGGATTCCATAAAATTTGATAGGAAGAAAGAATAGTTGGGTAATCTCACCAAAAGGCTAGCACTGAAAGGGAGGAAACAAGAAGCCCGTGAAGAGTGAAGAATAGCTAAAACGGAAGAGAGGAAACAAGAAACCCATGAAGAGCGAAGAATAGCTAAAATGGAATGCGTAACAAATGTAAGAAGAAAGCTGTCACTCTAAGAGAAAAGAACGGGCAAAAAATCTGTAATAAAAGGCTTAAATGTACTATAATGCAACTACATGGAAGTAAATAAATCACGGGAACAAAAAACATCTATCAGAAATAAAAAGGAGAATGTCATCGAACAGGAAAACGAAGCACCAAAAAACCGTTTAAAAACTCTATAAGAAGCAAGCAACAAAGCAACAATAAAGATAAAGAGAGAAGGTGGGCCCAATGAGAGAACAGAAACACGAACGCTTGAGAACCGCAAGGTGATAAAATAGTTTGCTAGCATGATAACACAAAAAAACAGCACAAATATACATATCTTTTATTAACATGGAATTTAAATCCGAGGAATATGTATTAACTACATAAAAGTATATTCTGGGCTAGATAATAACAATCGCTAAAACTAACAAAGTCTAAAAAAATGGTAGCCTACCATTCACAAAAACATTAAGTAGCAAAGCAGCAACAAAAGAAAAGACAAAAGGTGAGCTCAATGGGAGAACAGAAACACGAACAACCGAAAACCGTAGAGCGATAAAACATTTCGTAAGCACGGTAACGGAAAAAAACAATACAAGTATAGGCAGCTTTGACTAGCACGGAATGTAAACGCAAGCAATACATATCTAGTACATAAAAGTATATTCTGAGCTACCTAATAACAATCTTTAAAAATAACGAAGTTTAAGAAATGGTGGGCTACTATTCATAAAGATATTGCAGGCGGATCAAAGCAGCTTGTAAGTTAAAAAACGGGCATCGAAAAGGAGAACACCATCTCCCGAAGCACACAACGAAGAGGAAAGTCTGGAAACAGAAACATCATAAAACATTTCATAAACACGGCAACGAAAAAAACAATACAAGTATAGGCAGCTTTGACTGGGACAGAATGTAAACTCAAGCAATACATATCTAGTACATAAAAGTATATTTTGAGCTAGGTAATAACAATCTTTAAAACTAACAAAGTTGAAGCAACGACGGGCTACTATTCATAAACTAAAGGTATTGCAGACGAATCAAAGCAGTTTGTAAGCTAAAAAACGGACATCGAAAAGGAGGGCACCATCTCCCGAAGCACACAACGGAAAGGAAAGTCTGGAAACAGAAACATCATTTCTGCAAGCACACAATGAAAGGAAAGATTTATTATACCTTATAAGATGACAAAAAAGTACCGAAAAGGAGAGCGCTATCTTTGGAAGCACCTAACGAAAGGAGAGATCTATATATATATACACACACGAACATAAGCGGGAGAAAAATTCTATGCAGAGGTAATAACCGAGCCTGAGCACAAACAGTAGGACAAAGAACATCTGAACTAACACAACCTAGAGGGAAATAAATACTTTAGTGTAGAGCACCATCTCCCGAAGCACACAACGAAAAGGAAAGTCTGGAAACAGAAACATCATCTCTTCAAGCACACAATGAAAGGAAAGATTTATAATACCTTATAAGATCACAAAAAAGTACCGAAAAGGAGAGCGCTATCTTTGGAAGCACCTAACGAAAGGAGAGATCTCTCTCTCTCTATATATATATAGCACCATAAGCGGGGGGAAAATTTTATGTAGAGGTAATAACCGAGTCTAAGCACAAACAGTAGGACAGAGAACATCTGAACTAATACAACCTAGAGGAAAATAAATACTCTAATGTGGGCTAAACATAATAGCATGGAACACAAGGAACATGAGAAAGAGGTAACACCAGCGATGCAACAAGGCGCCGAAGAAGCGTGTTTGCAAACAAGCTGGAGCAAAACGCGAAACAGCAAATCAACACCGAGGAAACCGTGGAAGGAAAAACAATGAAGCGAGAGAAAGCACCACTGGAGCACGCGTAGTAAGGAACCACCTGCAAAGAAGAACAAGCAAATGTCAGTGTAAGCAAAATAGTTCGGAGGAGGACCCAAAATCTACTTTAATGGGGAAAAGTATTATTAATATATAAGCAAAACAGTTCGAAGGAGGACCCAAAATCTACTTTAATGGGAAAAAGTATTAATATATAATCAAAAAAAAGTTTGGAAGAACACAGTGGCTAACAGTAAGCAAACTAAAAGGAGAACGGAAAAAGCAAAAAGATCAAAAACCCAAAGAACGGCGAGAGAACATCTGAATCTGAACTAACACAACCTAGAGGAAAATAAATACTTTAATGTGGGCTAAACATAATAGTATGGAACACAAGGAACATAAGAAAGAGGTAACACCTGCGATGCAACAAAGCGCCAAAGAAGCATGTTTGTAAAGAAGCTGGAGCAAAGCGCGAAACAGCAAATCAACAGCGAGGAAACCGCGGAAGGAAAAACAATGAAGCGAGAGGAAGCACCACTGGAGCACGCGCAGTAAGCAACCGCCTGCAAAGAAGAACAAGCAAATGTCAGTGGAAGTAAAATAGTTCGGAGGAGGACCCAAAATCTACATTAATGGGAAAAAGTACTAATATATAACCCAAACAAAATAGTTTGGAAGAACACAGTGGCTAACAGTAAGCATACCAAAAGGAGTACGGAAAAAGCAAAAACATCAAGAACCGAAAGAAACGCGTAAGCGATCAGGAACACAACAACCGTAGTGTAAGCAAAATAGTTCGGAAGAGCAAAAAAACTGCCTTAATGGGAGCATAATCCAAGCAAGACGGTTTGCAAGAACACAATGGAAAGGAAAATCAAGGTTTAGACCAAAGAATGCCACAGTAACGACCTCAAAGCACAACCCATGGTTAACACCTGATTAACACCAAGACCTGGGGAGAAAACATGAGCAACCTGCAAAGGCGAAAACACACCCTAATCCAAAAAGAGCACCACCACAAAGAAACGCACTAACCTAAAAGCAGCACACAAAAAACAGCAAAGCAAGAGTAACGTAGAAGCAGTAGCACTTAGAACAAACAGCAACGACAGAAAAACCAAAGGCACAAACACCTAAACCACCAGCAAAAGAAGAGGTGAAGGAGAGCAACGGCGCTGTGGCCTCTATGAAAGAAGAAGCAAGACGAAACAAGGGGGTGGACAGGAAAGAAGAGGTGAAGGAGAGCAACCGCGCTGCGACCTCTACGAAAGAAGAAGCAAAACGAAACAAGGGGGCGGACGTAACACACGAAGAGAAAAGCGAAGGTAACAAATCCCTGCCAAAATCTGGAAGGCACAGATGACAAAACCGAGGAGCAGAGCAAAATCGAAACGCACCATCCAAACTCACACACAACAAAAAGCACGCAGCTGGGGCAGCGATGTCAGAGACACACCCATACTCACGAAGCTGTGCACAAAACGGACAGAAAACGAAGAAGCTTACTCTGGAAGGCTCACACAAGCAGGACACAAGGAGACCGCGGCTTGCTACCCAGCGACCACAGATGGGAACGCAATGCGCTCGCGGACACGCGGCAACAGAGGAGCGCAAACGCCTACGTGGACAGCGCGAGCGCCCGGGGAGATTTTGTGGTCCAACCATTGGTTGTTTTTCTAATCCTCACAATGCTAGAAGATAGATATATTTCTAATCCCCACAACGCTAGGAGATTTTGAATTCTGATTGTTCGTAAGAAATAGTACACAGAGAAAAACAGTCACATACGATTTTCGTCAGTATAGCTAAACTCGACATAGTATCTACTACAACCTATCAGTAGAAAACGCCCGTTTAAAAGTTAATTGCTGTAATAGAAAGTAATAAATTAAAACCAAAGGCAAAAAGAACCCAACATATCTTTCTAAGTAGAAATATTGCTATCTTCTCAAGATCTGTTAAGTAGATATTAGCTGCTACATCAACGAATCACTCATATATAATTGCACTAGTCGAGACTACTAATGAATGCATATGGTATCGAAAAGCCATGTGGTGTAGAAAGTGGATAAAACTGCTACAATCCTTAATGAAGATAATTGGCCTGGTCTTTTTTTTTGTTTTTTTATTTTTGATTTCAAATTATCCATAAGCCAAAACAAATAGAGTTGTTTCTCCTAGCGGTTTTTTGAAATCGCTTCTCTAAATGGCTTCCTGAGCTGTCGAGACCTAAATCTACAAATCTAGACTCTCCTGTGACAGGATTAAGCTAGTGCATACAGTGAAAATATAGATGAAATATCGATCATGACCACGATTTACTAAGAAAGATGTAGATATTATTAATTATCAAAGTAGCAAAGGGGGCCGAGGAGGAAGGAGGCCGCGGCGGAGGGGACTGAGGAGGAGGGAGGAGGAGGAGGAGGTCAGGGCAGAGGGGCTAGGGCGGAGGGAGGCTGGGCAGGATGGATGCTGGGGCGGAGAGGGCCGGAGAGGAGGGAGGCGGAGGGAGGAAGAGGACATCGGGGTGGAGGGGGCTGGGGCGGAGGAAGGCCGGGGAGGATGGAGGTCGGGGCAGAGGGGGCTGGGGAGGAGGGAGGCGGAGGGAAGAGGAGGGAGGTCGGGGCGAAGGGGGCCGTGGAGGAGGGAGGTTGGGCGGAGAGAGTTTACCTGAATCTGGATCTAGCGACGGGCCGACGGCGACTGTAGGCTGGATCTGGCGGTCGGAGCTTAGGAGCTTCTTCAACTCTTCGCTTCACTGGCGTCACCTCCTCCCAAGTCTCTTTGGCTCTTCGCTTCATTGGATCACTGCCTGCTCGTAACATAGAGACACTTTGAGCCAAAGGGATATCTTTGCTTCACTTGGCGTCGCCTCCTCCCAAGTCGCCCGGCTTGGCGTCACTAGGTCGACTAGTCGATGGGCAAGTCGACCAGTCGCCCGACTTGCCGATGCAAGTCGAGTCACCAGCTCTAGTAGTTTCTTCGCCACCGACTAGTCGACGACTTAATAAGCATGCTAACCATTCACTCAACGAATCACCCGTGAACTAACCATTTACGTAATAAAACACCCGTGAACTAACCATTCACTTTGCAATCTTAACCCAATCAAGTTTTTATGAAATTCTTACCCCTTGTGTGGAATCACTAAGCATTGTCAACAATCAGGGACACCTCTATTCGAATAATTTTACACTCTGCAGAGATTACACAATTTTACCCATATGATATGATCAACTTATAATGTCACTAGTATAATGCACTTCCTTAGCATGTCGACCAAGAAGATCACAACAAAGTCTTTACAATATTCAATATCAACTCAGTTCTGCCCCGCTAAAGTTTTATGGCCGAGTAGGCTAATCACCTAGTCAAGTAGCCCCCTCTTGTGCCCTGTAGAAATGTCTAACGGACATCCATTGACATCTCAATGGCGAAACCAAAATTAAACAATCACAAATTAATTAACTAGGTCTATCTCATATTAGACATGTGCATGCATGATAAGGCTTAGATAAATAGTGTCCAAAGTTAAATTCTTATATATTACCTAGCCGAAACATCCACATCCCAAAAGTGCTGATCAAACTTTCTCCATTACTGCATGATCACTTGTCTAAGTGAAATAACCATTTATATAACTAACACCAATGACACTACTCATATCATGGTACACAAAACTTACAACTGTGGATGACCACCACAATTGAGTATCTCATTAAATAAAATTAATTAATTAATCAACATGTGATGATAAGTCTAACATACTGCAATCATGGCTAAGCATACTAAATGTATAACTCAAGTAGACAATAATATTGTATCACTAGATAATTAACTATCCTATGGTGACAATGGCAAGATGGCATTCAAATTATCAATTGGGAAATTAATCAAAATTACGTGTTAACTATCAGTTATAAAGGTTTATATTAAATTAGCAATGCATGATAATTTAAAAATAAAATAATAAATAATATATTCAAAAATAATAGATTCAATATGATCAAAGGTCATAACTTACTTTGACCTTGCTCAGATACTAATTCTTGGTCTTCAGTTCCTACTTCTACTCCTTCGAAGACGTTATCTAACAAGAAAGAAAATAAATAAAAATTTAAATAAAATCCAACTAAAATCCAAAAATAACAAAATCAAAATCAAAACATAGATCTCAATTTCAGATGAATTTAAAAAGAAGAATTAGGTCAATCGGAGTTAGTTCAGAGAAGAACGGGCTCTTAAAAGATTTATCAGGAAAATAATTCCTAGAAATTGAGAGAGAAAGGAGAATATTATATGGAATATTTCCCTCAGAATTAATTTAATAAAAGACTAGAGACTGACATGTGGGCTCTCTAGTTTTTTGAGATTTCCAAATAAAAATTATTCTAGAAAAGAATTATCTAGGAGACAAGTGGGCCCATGATCTATAGACCATGGCCATGAAGGCTAGGAGGTGTCTATGATGAACTCGGTGCACAGAACAGTGCATCGGTGATGACATCGTAGATTAGGCGAAGTGGCATGATGACTGGGTTGGCACGTGTGCACCAGGGCTGACATGTCACTTGTGTGAATGATGACTCAGCTACTGATATGGCTTGATGACATGGCAACGCAACTCGATGTGATGAGTTGGTGATCTGGGCTGGCGTGGCGCCACGTGGTGGTTGCGTAGCTCTATGCGCAGATGTCGTGTGCCATGTGGGATGACACATTGGACCAGATCGACGGCCGTGGCTACTCATCGCTGGCGACGATGAACGACAGCGAGCAGCAATCCTGCAAGGTTAGCAAGGTCACCGCAACATGGCGATCTCATCTACTGGCTTGGATTTGCTACGAGAGGTCCACATCTAGGTCGACGACGATGAACGCAGTGGTGAATGGCGATGGCAAGCTACGATGATGCATTGGCTTAGGGCAGTGGATAGGGCTGACAAAAAAGCTCGTTAAGGCTCGAATCAAAATTGCTTTGATAACAAAAGTTAATGAGTTCAAAATTGAAATTAATCCATTTCAAGTGAATAAAGGTTAACGAGGCTCATCTCGATAAACGAGGCTCCTCTCGATAGTGGTTCATTAGCTCGAATTTAAAATAACATCTTAAATGATAAATAAAATGATTTTATGTTGAACTATATCAATTTTGAAAAAAAAACTTCATAATAACTCGTTATGATCGGTAGCCAGCTCTAGTAGTGGTCAACGAGGGTGGAAGCTTCCTGGAGTGTCGGACCCCAAAGTAATGACTCTGGATCCTCTGTGTAAATCACACTTGTCTAGGATCAACTAGTGCATACAATAGTAATTGAGCATAAACAACATTTAAAGAAATACATTAAATAGATTGAAATTGCTGACTTCGATATAAAAAGTAAAGACTGTAATTCAAAATATTAACGTTAGTACAGGCACCGACCTAGCATCAACCTAATCACAGGTATCCCACCCGGACCATTGTCCTCCAAAAAGATATCATATTTCCAGATAAAATCTCTTTATGAAAAACCAAGTCTAATATGTGTAAAACCTTACTCAGCATACCCTTGACTGTAGACACGGCTGTGCCGGATAGTTTATACACTCTGCAGAGGTCATACAATTTTACCCATAAGATATATTTGCTCATTGTGTCGGCCATTACACGCTTCCTTAGTCGTGCAACTAAGTAACCATAATAATGCCTTAACAAAGCTAAGCCTTCAACGTGGCCATGCCTACTCCACACTCACATTCAGCCTATAGCGAGACTCAGGTTAGGACTCACTAATTAGTTAGACAGGACTATCCCATACTAGTCTTGTAGTAGTACGATTGGGCGTTGTAGCAGTAGCTCACAGATCGGTCTTTAATTTGACTTAGGCTCAAATCACATATCCCTTGTGCCTGACAATCAACATTGTATCACCGAACAATAATACATACTAGCACCCACCACCTATCTATTAGCCTAAGTCTAAACCAAATTTTATATTTTGTTTTGAAAACTTTCATAGACCTTATTGACTCACCGATGTCAAGCATACATTTTAAAAGCTTATCATTTCATATGAAAAAGTTATTCCAACCTAAAGTTATATCTATGCATGTCTAAACATTTGCTACAAAAATTTTCTAGTCATACTAGTATACTAACTAGAGTTTTAATATAAGGTGATAAGGTATAAGAATTTGCAAGGTCAAAAGAATCATAACAAATGAGTAATAACTAAAGTAAAACTAAATTTAAAATATAAAGATTAGAAATTAAGCATATAATATTGTAACGTCCTGATTTTTGGGGATTTTTAAAAACCTTGAATTTGAAAATAAATTTCTGGAATTTTTCTGAATTTAAATCAAGCTTAAAAGAATTTTTAGAAATTTAAAAGAATTTAATATGATTAAATTATACTTCAACAATTAGCTGAAAATAGTTTAATTAAGTTCCTTGGGTCACAAGACATTTTCTGGAATTTTCTAGAATTAAATTAAGCTTCAAACGAATTTTAGAATTTTAAAATGATTTAATCTGAGTAAAATAAACATCAACATAAGTTGAAAATATTTTAATTGGATTCTTCAGGTCTCAAGGAATTTTCTAGTATTTTTGGTGAATTTTTGGGATTTATTTGCTATTTTCTAGAGCTTTTAGAAGTTTATTCGGATTTCTGAAAAAAAAGAATCAAAAACCTCCATCCCGCTCTCCGCCGCCCGATCCCTCTTCTCCCCCACGTGGCACCCATCCGCCTCCTCTCCCCGTGGCCTTCACCCGCGTGTTCCCGCCCCACCTCGCATCCCGCCGCCCAGCGTGCCACGTGGTGCCATCTCCCGCCCCGCTCCCTCGGCCCGACCCGCCCCCGCTCTCATCCAGTCCCCGCCGCCCGATCTCCCCTCCCCGGACACGCGTGGGTACCGCGTCGGCCGATCCCGCAGACTCCCGCGCCCCGCCCCGCTCTCGACCCGCCTCCCCTGGTGTCCGATCGCGCCACGCGGCAAAGATATGCTCGCCTCACGATCCTTCTCGCCACCACCTCCGCACCCGCTCTCGCCTCGCCCGTCCGATCGCCCCGCCTAGCCACGTGTCGCGCATCCGCGTTCCCGCCCATGCCGCGCCCGCGCAACCCTAACCCTAACGCCGCGCCGCCGCTCGCTTCCAGTCGTTGGATCAGCCTCGCCGTGCCACGCGTCGGCCCCTCCGCCTTCATCTCCGATCGGAAGCCGTCGGCCGTATCCGTCGCGGACTCCCTCGGTTCGCTTGCAATAAAACCCCGCCGTCTCCTCGGTTCGCGTGCACCCTCGCCTCGCCGCCGCCGTCGCCTCCGTCCACGCGCTGCGTGCCGGGCTGAGTCCGCGAGCTGTCGAGCCCGCCTCGCCGCCGCCCCCGGTCACCGCGCCCGAGCTCGTAGCCGGCGTCGCCTTTGCCCACCGGAGACGCCGTCGCCACTGCACCGCACGCTGCCTTCCTCGAAGCCGCCGCCGTCCTCGTCTCGCCGGTAAGCCGCACCGCCGCCGCTGGACCCTCCGTCGTGTGCGCTGGTCGCCGCACCTCCCCTCTCCCCCTCGCCGGAGAGCCCGCCGCTGCGTCGTCTCGCCCGCGCCCGTGGAGCGCCGCCCCTCGCTCCGCGCGCCACCCCGTCGGACGCGTTTGCCCGCCCCGCCTCGGTCCGCACACCACACCTGCGCCCTCGTGTCCGCCAGCAGACGCTGCGGCGACGCAGGCGCGGTGTGCCATCCGGCCGATACCGCCGCGCGCGCGATCTCCACCACCCATCCGCTGACGCTCCAGATCTTTCCGCGTGGCCATTTTCGAACCGTCAGATCGAGCCGCCGCCTCCGCGCCGAACCGCTCCACGTCAGCCCTGCCACCTCAGCTCTCCACGTCAGCCCTAAGTCACGTGGCGGCCCACGCCGCCTACCACGCCACCCCGTGCCATGTGGCGGATATGCGCCGCCACGCCAAGACCGCCCCGCCGTGCCGGCCGCTTCCCCGCATCGCTCCATGCGTCGCGTTCACCGTGGACCAGACATTCCATGGATCGGGTTCACAGCACAGTAGCTTTTCCGATTTTCCTGATTTAATTGTAGGGTTTATTTTTCGAGAGCCCGTTCTCCTCCGTCCTAACTCCGATTGACCCTGTTCTTTTTTCTAAATTCATCTAAAATTGAGATGTAGCTTTTGGTTCTAGTTTTGTGAATTTTGGAGTTCATTTGCTTATCATTTTATGTGTTTTCTTTGTTTCGGTCGCTTTCTCTCTCGTTAGATTCGGATTCCGGAGGAGCAGGTTCTACGCCCGAAGACCAGGAGTGCCTCGCTGAGCATAACCAAGGCAAGTCGTGTCCTTTGATCATGTTGAACCCAGTTTGCAATCTATTATTTAATTATTTTGTTTTAAATTACATTGCATCGCTATTTATATTCGAACCTTGTACTGGTAGTTATTGCCCAATTGAATTTCTCCCTCCTTGATATTTTAGAATGTCATGATACCATTGTCACCCTAAGTTGGGAAACATACTAGTGATGTTATGATACCTGTCACATGGGTTGGTACGATTAGACTGCTTAGCTGGCTTATACTTTACGAAGGGTTTCATCATCACATGTGAAATATTAATTTGACTTAATAATATATGGAACTGTGGTTGGTGCCACGATTATTAAAATTTGTGCCACGTCATTGGTGTGTCATTGGCTTGGTTATACAAACCTGATTTTTGCACTCGGGCGAGTGATCGTGCAGTAAAGGGGGAAGTGCAGGTTCACTTCGGGGGGATGTGGTAGCCTCGCCCGGGTAATGTTAAGGACTTAACTTTGTGCGCCATTGATCTGAGCTATACCGTGCAAACCACATGTCTAGTATGGGATGGACCTAGCTGACTAATTTGGGAGGTTCCAACTTTAATCTTGCCATTGAGATGAACATGGTTGCTGATTTCCATGTGGTGCAAGGGGGGGTGTGATGCGAAACCCTAGCGGGCGGATTAAGTTGTAACTGAACTTTGTAAAGGCCTTGTTGTGATTACCTTAGGCCGAGGCTAATCACATCGTGTGGGTACAGTTGTGCAACCTCTGCAGAGTGTAGAACTATTCGAATAGCCGCGTCCTCGGTCATGGACAATGCTCGGTGATTTCACACGAGGGGTAGTTATTTCTGAAAATTTATGGATTGTAGTTGGACAGTGGATGGTTAATCCGCTGTTGGTTTAGCTTGTGGATGGGAGGTCCCTAAGCGGTTGTCTTAGCTTGTAGATGGGAGGTCTGCAAGTGGTTATGTCAATCCCTTTGATTATTTATTTAACTATTGCTTTACTTAAAGTTCGCTTTCAATCTATTTACGGTATTCTTCTTTAAATGTCTTTTATGCAAATTAACCTTTCAGCTATCTTTTGGTAAGCCTTGCATACTATATTGCATTCATTTGTTACAAACGACTTGCTGAGTACCAATATACTCACGGCTTTATGCCCAATGTTGCTCAGTTGAGGAAGAGGAGTATCACCAGCAGGAGGTTCCCGAAGGAGAGTACTTCGATGACTTCGCGGTTTAGGCTTCGTTCTCCACTCGATAGCCTGTGGGCTTGTCGATTGGCCACTACGCTTTATTTTGGATTTCCGCTGCTACTTTTGTTAAGCCTTCGGGCCAATTTATTGTAAGCTTGATCATAAGGTCGTACCTTTTGAAATTTATTGAGATTTGAACATTTCCTTTATTATATTGTGTATATGGTTGTGATTTCATCAATGTTTGACTGTGTGCACTAGCATGATCTTGGGACTAGTGCAGAATACACTGAGAGACCAGATTTGCATATTCGGGTCTCGACAAATATAGTTTTAAAATAACATAAATTTATTTATAAACTAGAATCAATATGATCAAGGGTGTGTGACTTACTTTACTCTGTAGTTTGATGCGAATCGTCGTCGTAAAATTCTCTAGAATGGTCGCAGTCTACATGTGAAAATAACTCTCTAAATTCAAATAAACTCCAAAATTTGAAAACAATGCATCGTTGGATAGATCTGGATTTTAGATAAATTTAGAAGTTTGAACGGACTCAATCGGAGTTAAGATGAAGGAGAACGAGCTTCTAGAAGCTGAAATTCTAAAGAAAATGAAAAAACATGATTTTTGGAATTATTTTTCTACTGAAAAAGGGATTTATGACGTCAGCAAGGAATTTTGGAAAATCTTTTTCTAAAGAAAATTCAGGTAATGACGTTAGGAAAGGTATTTCTTTTTCGGCTGAATTATTTTCCTACTAGAAAAGGAATTATGACGTTATGCTGACGTCAGCCCTAGCTAGCACTGAGACTGTTATGTATTCCCAGTCTACTGTGGATTGAGTCCATGGACCATGGACCGGCTGAGGTGGCAGGGATGGTGATGTGGTGTACACGTGGTGGCTGACAGGGATGATTTGCTGACGTGGCCTGGAAGGGCTTCGGGGGCTGACGTGGCATGCCACGTGGATGACACGTGGACCTGTGCCATTAGGTGGCACGCCACATGGTTGCCACGTGGGTGTGCAGTATGATAGAGCGGGCAGTGCACGGTGTGGCTACCACACGGCGGCTTGGTGCTGAGGTGTTGTGCCATGTGGTTGCCACATAGGCTATGCCCTTTGACGTGGTCTCATCGATGAGAGGCAGTGCTCTGGGACCGAGGGTCGCTGACAGTACGGTCCACGGCGGTGGCCAATGAGTGGCACATTAGAGAGAGGGGAGCGAGGGGGGGCCCTTTGGTGCACAGTTGCATTACCGAAAGTGGCTGGAGAGGGGTCGGCGACGAGGAGGGCGGCAGCGGTGCTTGGGTCTTCGGTGAAGTGACTCCTCCAGCGGTGCTTGGGTCTTCGGTGAAGTGACTCCTCCAGCGGTGGTCACATGTGGTGGAGGGATCATCGAGCTTTGCTAGACCACAGGGAGGCTGATGAAGCTGGTGGCGCTCCTCAAGGGTGGCCGAAACGGCGGGGATGGCTCGCCGGAATTCAGCGAAGCTAGCCGGAGGCGGGAGCACGGCGCGGGGTCAACTCGTAGCTCAGAGGATATGTTTGAGAGTGGGGAGGGGTGGTGTGGTGGCTAGGGATACTTGGTGGGTGTTTAAATAGGGCAGAGGAGGGGACACAGAGAGGGAATTGCTTGCCGGAGTTAATGGCGGTGGGATTCCAGTCAGGGAAGATAAGGAAGGGAGGGAGGAGGAAAGGAAAGGGGGATAAGGGAATTAGGGAATTCGGTCCAGACGGTGCTCAGCTTTCCAAATATTCGGTCCCAGCGGTGCTCAGCTTTCCAAATATTAGGTCCCGGTGGTGCTCAGCTTTCCAAAGCCAAAGAGAGACGGAGAAGGAAAATCGAGATCGGCGGGAATTCGATCACCGGCGTAAGAAGGAAAGGGGATGGAGAGAAAGGAAGGTGTGGCATGGTGGGGACGACGATTCTGATGGGTGGGTCCCACTTGTCAGTGAGAGCGTCAGAAGGAAAGGGAGGGGCGGTGGGGATGGGCCAGCGCGGGACTTCACTCAATCCGAGTCGTCCATGCGTCAATCGGAAGGGGCATTAAGGTGGGAGCAGCGGGATGGCTCGGGCGGTGACGTGGGCTGCTTTAGGTGGTCCACGCATTGCCCAGAGAGGTAGGCCGGGAGGATATAAATTTTTATTTTTTGCTTTTGATTTTCAGAAAGGCCTAAAAATTCAAATAAAGGCTAGAAAATAGTAGAAAAATCCAAATAAATCATGAAAAATTCATATAAATTCAGAAAAAGCAAGGAACCCATATAAAATAATTTTTAGCTTGATTTAACAATAATTACACAACTAATTTTAATAACTCACTCTCTTAGCTCGATTTATAAAATATTAGAAAAGGGATTTTTAAATCTAGGAAAATCCAATTAAAAATAAATAAAAAATTAAATCCTTGATCTTTTTCACCTTTTCTTCAGAATCTTGAAGTAGATTGGGCACAGGGTCTTGTTGTCCTTCGGGTTGCTCCCATTGAAATGGTGTCCGACACATCCTGCCATATAGCGCTTCAAAGGATGTCATCTATAGACTGGACTGATAGCTGTTATTGTAGGAGAACTCGATATAGGGTAAGGTCTAATCCCAGCTGGTGCCAAAATCTAGAGCACAAGCTCTAAGCATATCCTCTAGTATCTGGTCAACTCACTCTGTTTGGCTGAAGTTGAGCCTACTTCTCAATTCTTCATGAAGCTTCTACCAGAATTGAGACGTGAACTGACTTCCTCTATCTGACACAATCTTCTTGGAAACTCCGTGCAGGCATACTATTCTGGCCATGTAGAGCTCTACCAACTTGCTCCTTGAATAGGTAGTCTTAACTGGTATGAAATATGCCACTTTAGTTAACCGATCAATGATTACCTAGATAGAGTCATATCCAGACTGAGTTCTAGGAAGTCCAGTGATGAAATCCATGTCAATCTCTTCCCATTTCTAATCTGGGATTGGGAAGGGCTGTAAGAGTCTAGTGGGTTTTTGATGGTCTGCATTGACTTTCTGGTTGGTGTCACAGGCTTCAACAAATTCAACAGTCTCTCGCTTCAGGCTAACCTACCAATATCTCTCTCTAAGGTCTTGGTATATCTTGGTACGACCTAGATGAATGGAGTAAGGGGTTTCATGTGCTTCATGCAGAATCATCTCTTTGATTTCTTGATTATTAGGTACACAGATACGGTTCTCAAACCAAACGGTCCCACATTCATCCTCACTGAACCCAGTGGCTTTTCCTCTTCTCATATTCTTCCTAATTTTATTAATATCCTCATCGACCTTTTGGGCTTCATGGATTGGTCTAACAATGTGGGTTGGACTTCCAGAACTGAGAGTATGCTTCTCTTCACTAGGTTTAAGTTTAGACGAGCAACTTCCTCCTGAAGTTGGGTTTGAACTTCTTCTGACAGTGTGCAGTTTGCATAGGCCTTTCTGCTCAATGCATCTACAACAACATTGGTCTTGCCCAGATGGTAGTGTATTATGACATTATAATCCTTCATTAGATCTAACCATCTTCACCGTCTCAGCTTGAGCTCTGCTTGTGTGAAGATATATTTTAAGCTTTTGTGGTCAGTGTAGATCTCGCAACGGTTACCAATGAGATAATGCCGCCAAATCTTCAAGGCATGGACTACAGCTGCTAACTCTAGATCGTAGGTCGGGTAGTTGCCCTCATGAGGTCTTACTGGCGAGATGTGTAGCACCTTGCCTTCTTGCATTAGGACATAACCAAGTCCTTGCTAGGAGGCATCACAAAATACCTCAAAATCTTTATAAATATCTGATAGAGCAAGTACTAGGGCTGATACTAATTTCTTTTTAACAGTTTGAAAAATTTGCTTACAGGCTTTTGTCAATTCAAATTTCTTTTCTTTCTTTAGGAGCTAAGTCATGGGTTTTGCAATCCTAGAGAATCTAACTATAAAGCGTCGGTAGTAACCCGCCAGGCCAGGAAAACTCCTGACTTTAGTTACAGTGCTTGGTTGCTTTCAATCCATAACTGCCTCGACCTTAGAGGGGTCTACTGCAATTCCTTCCGTTGTCACAATGTGACCTAGGAAGGCTATTTCCCTTAACCAAAATTCACACTTTCTGAACTTAGCATAATGGAGTTGATGATCTCTTAACTTCTGTAGGATTATTCGAAGGTGACCCTCATGCTCTTCCCCATTCTTGGAGTAAATGAGGATGTCATCTATAAAAATCACCACAAATTTATCCAAGTACTCCATAAACACTTTATTCATCAAGGTCCTGATGTACGCCAGAGTATTTGTCAATCTAAAAGACATGACGGTGAATTTGTACTGACCGTAACGAGTAGAGAAGGCGGTCCTAGGAATGTCCTCCTCTTTAATCTTCAACTGGTGGTAACCCGATCTTAGATCAATTTTAGAAAACACACTAGCTCCCTTTAGTTGATCAAATAGATCACTGATCCTAGGCAAAAGGTATTTGTTCTTAATGGTGGCATCGTTGAATGCTCGGTAGACAACACACATCCTCATATTGCCATCCTTCTTCTTGACAAAGAGAATGGGTGCACCCCAAGGGGATGAATTTGGTTGGACATAGCATTTGTCCTCTAGTTCTTGGACTTGCTTCTTTAGCTCAGTTAACTCATTAGCTGGCATACAGTATGGCCTCTTGGAGATAGGGGCTGTACCGAGGACTAGGTCAATCATGAACTCTACGTCTCTATTGGGTGGCATTCCCAGCAAATCCTCTGGAAATACATGTGGGTATTCCCACACGACTAGTACTTCCTCTAGGTCTTAGAGTTGATTAAGGGTATACTCTTCTACCCTTGTAATTGTTGGTTTAAAGGTTACTTGTACTCCTGACCATTAGTAAGGGTGATGGATCGGGTGGCACAGTCAATCCGACCTTTATTCTTGAATAACCAATTCCATTCCAAGAATAATATCCAAACCTTGGGAATCTAGGACTACTAATTCTGCTAGAAATGGTACTCCTTCTATGAGCAGGCTCACTTGTAGGCACAAAGTTCTGGCTCTCATCTCTGCTACCAGAGATTGGACTAGCATGGGGTGGCTAAGAGGAACTAAACCCAACCCATTCTTAACCACAAAATCCTTTGAAATGAAAGAGTGTGATGCTTCAAAATCAAATAGAACTGAAGCTAGTACTGAATTTACTATAAACGTACCCAAGACGATGTCCGGTGCATCCTATGCTACCTTAGCAGTGACGTGTTTCACACGTCCCTTCACAAAGTTCTAGGACCTCTTGAAAGTCTGCCCCGAATTCTGACCTCCTGATGTTCCAACTCCTACTGCGGCTTGAAGCTTCTTGGGACAGGATTTAGCGAAAGTGTCCTGTCTCTTTGCAATGGAAGCAGGTTACCCCGTCAGAAGATGCAGGGTTCTTCTGCACCTACCCTCCAGCTGGTGCACTGCGAAAAGACTAGGGCACGGGGCGATTGGTCGGACAAGGTGCCCGGTTCGCCATGGGCCTGAAGCTGCTTGAATGTGGTGGGGTTCCACGAGCCTTGGGGAGACTGCTAGGGTTGACCTTTTGAGTGGCCATCCTCGTCTTCCCGTTCTCAATCTCCACTTACTTGCCTTCCTGACGGATGGCCTTGCTAATAAGCTGGTGGAAGTCAGTGTAGTCGTTGGAGATTAAATGCACCGCTATGTTGTCATTGAGGCCCTCTAGGAGCCTCTCTTGCTTGGCCTCATCAGTCACTACATCCTCGGGAGCATACCTTGCCAGCTGATTGAATTTCTAGAGGTATTCATTTACGGTACGTCCTCCCTGGTGTAGAGCCCTGAACTCCTTTTTGAGGGCGATGGTGCTGGCAAGGACGTGGGTCTTACAAAAATTGCGCACAAACTCATTCCATGAGATAGCTTGTGCGTTGGTATGAGCGGTGGTGAAAGTAGTTATCTATCACTGCACTGGATGATGTCCAACTTCCTAATGACTCGAAACCAGTTATCTACATCCATCAGGTCAGGGCTGCTGCTGAACGTTGGAGGACGCATCCTCAAAAATTCTGACTAGCGGGACTGTGGTCCTTGGGCTGGTGAGGGTGGGGCATTCTGAGCAGGGTTACCGATAGTTTGAACCAGCATCTGGATATATTGGTTTTGATTGGCCATCATTTGGGCCCAATGTGGTTCATTCACTGGTGGTGGTGGAGGGATCTCGTTGTTGTTGTTGCCATGGGTGCCATTGCCGTTGTTCCAGTGTTCACTATTTGCTCGTTGCCTCTCAAGGATTAGAGCAAGCTGGAAGAAGACTAAGAAGAGTGTGTATGCCCTTCCCAAACACAAAAAAAAACTCTCCAACGAAAAAGCAACTTGATAAAAAGCAACTTTTATTAATATCTTAAGTAGACTTGAGGCTGTTGACAAAAGGATAATAACTCTCAAGTAACATTTATTTACCCTAATGGTCCAAATCTAGGGTATTATGGGCTGGTTTAAACTGAGCTAGGTATTTCTTCTTGTCACCGGTGTGACATCTCTTGGAAGATAGCTCATAATTGGCTCTGGTAAGACAAGACTGTTGTCAGAGAGACGTGGGTAAGATCGTATACGGTTATAGAGTATAAACGCACACATAACTGCCTTGTCAGACTAACCTACTGTAGGAGTAGCTTGGTCATTAACTAAGAGAATTGCAATAGGTCTCTTATCCAAGTAGTCGTAGCAAGTCTTATAACTAAGTGCTCATAGCAAAAGCTATGAGTAGGCCATGCTAGCGGGACTCACGACTGGGTAGTCGTAGTAGAAGCTACGATTAGGTAGCCGTGGAAGAGCTTATGACTAGGTAGTCGTAGCAGAACTTACGACTAGAAAGTCGTAGAAGGGCCTACGGAGTACTCTATGAAATTTCTTACTTATCGCTAAGGGGTATATTCGAAAAATATGATGACGTAATAACTATAAGGATTATTTTATCCTCGTCATCTAGCCCCCGATCTTCAAGTGAAAATAACTTTCTTATGCAAGCGGAGTCATAGATGATTGAAAGCATTGCCTTTCTGATTCTTGACAAAGAATGCGGTTGGGGCAGAAAGGTAATTTTGCTTCAGTTGAGAAAATGGACTTTAGACGGATTCTTAATTACCCCTCATAAATCTGTTTGCCCCTTCATTTCTCGAGAAAGACGCTCAACTTCCGAGGTGGATAGCTAGAGCTTTCGATAAAAAGGCAATTTTTTGACGACCTTTCAACTTTACCTTCTTCATCATTCCCATTTGCGCTTTCTGTCGAGCAAGTCGTCTTCCTCCTTCAATCTTCCCTGGAATTCAAACCACCTAGCTAGGAAGAATGGCGAGACAAACTTCCAACTGGGTGGTGTCGGAGATGGACAACTCCAAGTTAAGGGAACTGGAGAAGATCGAGATAATCCCACCACGAAAGTTTGTGAGATGGATTGAGGCCGCTGGATAACATTGGCTATCGGGGGAGATTAGATGAATCCCGATGTTCCAGGCTTTCTGTGAGTGTGGCCTTTGCCTCCTTGCTCATACCTTCCTCACAGCAGTGCTCTAATACTTCGAGATTGAGTTGGTGGACTTGGTTCCCAACTTGATCACGATGTTGAGCGTTTTTGTCTACCTCTGCGAGGCGTATCTGGGAATTCCCGCCGATTTGGAGCTCTTTCGCTAGTACCACGAGTTGAGTCATCATTGGCTCGAAGAGTAGCAAGCTCTTCTTTTGCCCGACGAAGCAGGTAAGCAGTGAATCTTAGCTCATCCAAAGTGGTTTGGTACACGTAGTCCAGTGCCTAGGTGAACTTCACCTGTTGTATGAGTCGGGGGTTATCCTCTATCTCTGTGGATGTGAAGATGTTGTTATGGTTCACAGGGTACTTGCTGGGAAAGTACCGAAAGTCGGTGTTTTTGAGTTCCACGAAGTAAATCTCCCTTAGCTTGTGGATGGCCTCTCGAGCAGCATCTTGGATTCCAGTGAAGAAGGCGTCGCGTTGTTGAGGAGCATCAAAGATGTGGAGGGCTGCTTTGTCTTCGACGTTGGCGTAGATCAACACCTTTACATGTCAATACTCCTATTCCTCAATGGTTTGCCGGTACCCTTGGTAGATAGGGCGTGTCTTGGAACCTATTTCTTGTAGGAGGCTCAAACACACTCGGCTAAGTGACCAGTACGGATACCAAGGGTGACTTGGGTAGGGGTCTCGGCCATCTACATGTTTTGAAGAGAAAAGAGTTAGGAAACAATTTTTAAATGGGGAAGAAAAGAAGTCAAATAGTTAAGGAAGAGCAAGAAGTGTTTTACGAGAATTTTTTTTAAAAAATATACATTTGATAAAATAAATCCTCATGGGGAACCAATACTATTCTACCTACGGTCACGTCTTAGAGCCATCGTGACTCTGATACCGTCTCTGTCGGACCCCGGAGCAATGACTCCGGATCCTTTGTGTAAATCACACTAGTTCAGGATCAGCTAGTGCACACAGCGGTAAAAATGATAAATATCAAGCACAAATGATAATTTTTATTAAATAAAAGAGTATGGTCTTATGACCCAAAGTTTACAACCATGCTGCTCATTGATAAAAATAGCAAAAGAAAACAACTGCAGAAGTAATTGAAGAAAGCAAAGCCCAAGCCTACCCATAGGTAGACGACAGTAAGACGTGGCCTAATCGTCTTGATCCTCACTATAGTTGAAACCGTTCTCCTCTGAGATGATGAAGTAAGGGTGAGTACAAACTTGTACTCCGCAAGTCTCACCGAAAAATACAATATAATGGTAAAGGCAATAAAGGAAGGCTTATATGTTTATTTGAGCATAAACAACATTTAAAGAAATACATTAAATAGATTGAAATTGCTGACTTTGATACAGAAAGTAAAAACTGTAATTCAAAATATTAACGTTAGTGCAGGCACTGACCTAGCACCAACTTAACCATGGATATCCCACCCGGACCATTCTCCTCCAAAAAGATACCACATTTTCAGCTAAAATCTCTTTATGAAAACCAAGTCTAATCTATGAAAAACTTTACTCAGCATGCCCTTGACCGTAGACACGACTATCCCGGATAATTTATACACTCTACAGAGGCGGTACAGCTTTACCGACAAGATATGATTTGCTCATTGTGTCGGCCATTATACGGTTCCTTAGGCGTACGACTGAGTAACCATAAGAAGGCCTTTACAAACCTAAGCCTTCAACCTGGCCATGCCTTCACTAAGTTTTCAACCCAATAAGGAATTCACTAGATCGAGGCCCCCTCTTGTGCCGTGTGAGACTTCTCATGGCCTATGCCACGCTCACATTCAGCCTATAGCGAGACTTTGGTTGGGACCCGTTAATTAATTAGCTAGGACTGTCCCACACCAGTCTTGTGGTAGTACGATTATGTCGGGACCTGGAACAACAACTCTAAGTCTCTCTATGTAAATCACACTATCCTAAGAAAAACTAGTGCACACAGGATCAACAGTGATGTATATCATGCGTAATCACCACAAATATTATTAAACAAAGGTACGGCCTTATGGCCAAGTCCTATAACGAAAGGCTCAAGGCCAACTGAAAATAAAGACAGCGGTTTTGTAAACCGTAGAAGCACAGCCCATCTAGCCTCCCACAGGTGAATGACTGTAAGACACGGCCTACTCATCGTAGTTCTCACCGTAGTCATCGTCGTCGAAGTCTGGCAATAGATTTAAGCAAGGTGAGCACTTTGAAGTACTCCACAAGTTACACCAAGAACTATAACAGAATTGATGCATGCATAATGGAATTCAAAGGAAGGCTTAATAGGGTAAATGTGTGGAAAAACAATATGGAAATTTAAATAATGTAAGTATGATAAGATGAATTTTAATACATCATATGAAAAAATATTTAATAAAGTAATATCGCTAGTGTAGGCTCCAACCTATACTAACCTAACCACGGGCATCCCACCCGGACCATTGCCAAAATCACTGCTGTTTGCTCAAAACCAAGTTTTATAAAAACTAAGTCTAATCTGTGAAAACTCTACTCAGCATGTCCATGACCGTAGACACGGTTATCCAGAATAGGTTTAAAACTCTATAGAGGTGTACAACTTTATCCACAAGATCTGTTCACCCACTTAATCCATACGATCAGCACACTGCCTTAGGTGTGCGACGAGGAGTTCACGACAAGGCTGTTACAATGATCCATAGCCAAAACTGTTACGCCGCCACTAAGGTTTCACCACAACTCGAATCCACGAGCTAGAGCCCCCTCTTGTGCCATGTGAGACTTCTCGCGGCCTACGCCACACTCACTTTCATCCTATAGTGAGACTATAATTAGAATTTCACAAATTACTTAGCCAGGTTCGTTCCATACCAAACTTGTGGTAGTACGAAGTGACTTCGTAAAATGTTTCACAAAAACGGTCCTGAAGTTGACTTAGGCTCAACCACATACCCATATGCTCGATAATCAACTACGTGTCACCAAACATGAAGCATGCCGGCACCCCACCACCTAACCAATAGCTAAGTCCAAACCACAATTTTCTATTTGCATTTTAAACCATTTCATAATTTTTCTTGACTCACCGAAGTCAAGAATTCATTCAAAGAAACTGTCATTCCATGTGAAATAATTGATCCCACCTAAATCATTCTAAGTTAGGCTAAGCAATTTACTAAAAATTTGCTAGTTAATACTACTGCACCAACTAGTTTTTAGTTAAGGTGACAAGGTATGTGGAATCAAGATCAAATTGGCTATATTCAAATGATCATGGTTATAACTAATGTTTAAAGCGTCTTTGAAATTATATTTGAATAAAGATACGCATGTATATGCTGTAAAACAACATAATTTAATTTAAAATATTGGGATCAATATAGTCAAAGATGTAACTTGCCTTATTTGAAGTCTTGCTCCTGGAAATCGTCGGAATCGAACTCTCCTGAATCGTCAAAATCTATACGCGAAGCACCAAACAAAAGAAATTCAAATAAAATTCAAAATTTCAAAAAGAGGCCATAAATGGAAAGTTCATGATTTTAGAAAAATTTAGAAATTTGAATAGGTCAATTTGGAGTTAAAATGAAGAAGTTATGGCCTTCTAAAAATTAAATACAAAGAAAAAGAAAAAGTCTATTTCCTAGAATTATTTTTATACTGAAAAAGCATTTACGACGTCAGCATGAAATATTTTACTGCAGAAAAATTGAGATCATGACGTCAGCACCTTAATTCTTTTTCGGCCGAAATAATTTTAAACGTAAAATCAATTTTATGATGCAAGCATGACATCAGCCTGGCATTTTAAAATTCGAAACCGAGACTGACATGCGGGCCCAGCGATGGTGGACTTGGTCCATGGACTGAAGTGGGGTGAGGTGGCACGCGGTGCATGGGGAGGTGAGGTGGCGCTGGCGTGGCGAGGCCGTGGCGTGCGTGGCACCCACCTGGCGGCCACGTCGGCCCGACCTGCTAACGTGGCAAGGCCAGCTGGTCGAGGCGCGCGGAGCCCGATGGGAGTGCAGAGGTACCTTTGGAGGGGTCTGAGGACGACCGGAGAAGGCTGGCAGCGGCGATCGGAGGGAGGCGATCGGCGGCAAGGCGCTCCGACAGCGAAGAAGCTTGGGGAAGGGATCGAGGAGATGCACGCGGTCCTGGCGAAGCTGGGGACGGTGGCGGCGCTGCACGAGATGGCCCAAAGCGTTTTTAAATGGCGGATGACTTAGGTCAAGACACATGTCGACCAGAAGGAGAGGAAGGCGGGCGAAGGGGTAAGTTGGCATGGGCGGCGTGGATTAGATCCGGCGGCAGTGAGGGGGGTCCGATGGGTGACAAGTGTCAGCTCCGGGGAGGTTTTGGATTTATTTCTTTTCTAGATTTTCATAAATATTAGGAGGCTTTAAAATACTCAGAAAAATACCAAATAACTTTTAAAAATCCCAGAAAAATTCAGAGAATCATCTGGAACCTTTTTAGACTTAATAAAAATATTTTCAACCCAATTTGATATTTAGATTTTGCAAAAACACAATTTAACTTTAAAAGGAGAGTTTTTCAATTCTAGAAAATTCTAAAATTTTTTATAAAATACATAAAGGACTTTGGAAAATGAAGTGCACTTATTTTGACTTTTATAAAATGAAATAATTTAATTTCTCACAACCATGCTTGAAATAAAAACTAGAAAAATCCAAATTAACTCATATTACAGATTATGCGTTGTAGTAGTAGTTCACAAACCAGATACGCCTTGTACCTAATAATCAACATTGTGTCACCGAATAACAACCAAAGTTCATCTCAAATAGCAAAAGATCATGAAAGAATAAAGAGCACTGAAACTGAAGAACTGAGGCTCAAAAGCAAAACAATTCAACACAACCTTCCTTGAATTTGATAAAGAGACATGAATGATTTCATTGAGAGGAATGATTACATAACCATTTCACTACATGCTTGTCTCCTTTGAGAGGAACACCCACAAGCACAACACACACGCAGGAACACCCTCTACATTTCTTCTCCTCACCTACTACTTTCTCAAGCACACACTCTAGAACACACACAGGAGCTCAAGCACACCTCTGCTGCACACCCAACCCCTTTGGTTAATAGAAGGGCACACATCCTCAATTAGCAAATCAAGAAGTGTCATCCCTCTCCCACTCCATGCCTTTCATCTAAACAAGGTAAAAGTCAACAACCAGAATTTTTGGAGGGAAAACACACATTCCCTCATTTGCTTGAGTCAATTTACCAAATTGCCCTCAAGCACTTTCCCGGAAGCTTCCGCATCCGGTACCTTGACCGTCTGGACCTCGACTCCTCCCTGAGTCTAGTCCCGGTCCGCTCGTCATCGCCCATCGTGTTTGTCACCAGTAGCTCTGGTTCCTCGTCTCCCGGCTCGCAACCACCTCAGCAGCCTCATCATCTTCGGCATCTCTGACCGTCTGAACCTCAACACCTCCTATGCCTAGTCCCGGTCCTCCTCACCTCACCATGACCTAGCTCCGAAGTCCTGCAGTCACATAGACAAGCAAACCATCACATAGCACCATACAAAACAGTATAGACAATATTTGCACAAGTAAAGGTACTCAACTCTGCAATTCCCAAAATAAACTCAAACTCACTAAACCAACCGTCAATTACTCATCACAAACATGGGGATATCTCCACATGGTCTCTCAATTTCCCTCTTGATGAGTATATTGACAAACACAAAAAAAACATAAGATTGAGCTTGTTTAAAGAGTCATACATGGTCCAAGAGAAAGAAAATGATGCTAATGACCAATTTGACACAAGGAGCAAAACAAAGAGCAAGTTTTCCTCAAACGCTCCCAAAGCTCTCAAAAAGTGGCTTAGCTTTTTCTCCAATATTCTCCCCCTTTTGGCAATAAAATCATCAAGATGAAAAAGAGAGAATATAGCATGGTGTGGCTGAAATTTATTCAATGCGAAGCAATGGGAGCCATGAAGATTATCCAAAATGACCATGAAGTATTACACCAATCCATAACATATATGAATGCTATCGAGATTATGATAAAATATGCATAATCAAGCCAAGCCACATAAGTAACAATCTGAAGATTAGATGAATTTGTTAGCATGTCAAGCCATTCAAGATTATAGTCTAGCTAAAAGTATCCAGAGATGATGCAAGCCATGTCAATAATCTAAGTGGAACCGAGAAGCTAGAATTGAGTCATTTTAGAATGCTACAAGTTTAAGAATGAATCATTTGTACAAGTACTTGGTTCTTGTGGTAGTTAAGCAAATTTAGCACAATTCACATGTTTTCTTTTGAAACTCATGGTCGTTTCCAACCAAAATTTTTGTTATGTGCTAGATCTCAAGCTTTATGCGACCACTCCAAGCAATAAGCTTAAGAAGATGATCTTAGTCATCCAAAACTCCCCATGAGTTCATGCCTAGTGTAATGGCAAGCAGTCTCATGAGAAAAAATTGGTGAGATCAGTTCTTTCGCACATAAAATAGATCTTTTTGCTTTCTTAAATAATTATATTGACTCATGCTTCATCAAGAAACTAGCATAGCTCAATCTAAATCTCAATTAAAGATTTAAGACTCAACTTAGCCTATTTGACATGGCATGAATCATAAAAGGATAACTAAAGACAGACTAGTCTCAAGAGCGAACATGACATGTCTTAATTCAAGTTGTACAATTTTAATTAACTTATCAATGGCAAAGGCTTGACGACACATATGAAGCAATGATAAATCTAGCAATTAAGCATAATCATGGCAAGATGTAATGCATTGTAAACATGTCATATAAGGATAATAGTCAAGACTCTATGTAGTTATATTACAGTGCAGAATGCTGAAATGAAATGTAGGAAATCCAGCTCCTCCTCAATATGTGAAGCATCTTTTAGTTCAAGTTGAGTTATGTCAATATTAAGCTCTAGAAGCTCCCAAATGAACTCCCCCTGAACCAAAGCTATAAAACAAGAAGCTGGCAAAGAAATCAGAAAAGGCAGTCCTTAAAGTATAGACAAGATATAGAGGATACTATGGCTCAGACTAACTCTCATATACCCCATATGACACTAGGACTATCAGCTGCCCAACTAACACACTAAGGAGCAAACACGTTCCCTGTCTACCTAAGGGTGGTCCAACCCTTGCTAGAACCTATAAGAAGTGAGTGAGCTCAACCTAGTGAGAAGAGAAACAGCTAATAAGCCGCATCCTAGAATCACAAGATGAGAGGAAGAAATCTAAGCAACTAGACGAGAGAAACACTCTAATCTATGCTAGGAGGACTAACCCAAGTGCACCCAAATGCAATGTAATAGAAAAGAGCAAGAGCATAATATACAAGTTAAAACAGTAAAGCACAAAGCTCCCCCTCACCACAGTCCATAAGGACAAACTACCCTAAGCTCTCCCCGTTAGGCTAAAAATCTAGAGCTATCCAAAGGCTTGGTAAAGATATCCGCCAACTGGTGGTCACTCTCCACAAACTGGAGCACTATATCACCCTTCTCTACATGGTCTCTAAGGAAGTGATATCGAATATCAATATACTTGGTCCGAGAGTGCTGCACTGGGTTCTTAGCAATGTTAATAGCAGAAGTGTTATCACAAAAGAGTGGAACACTTTCTATAACTAACCCAAAGTCCCGTAGGGTCGAAATCATCCAAAGTATCTAGTTGCAGCAACTAGCGGCAGCAACATACTCGACCTCTGTGGTGGACTGTGCAACACCGGACTGCTTCCTAGAAGACCAAGACACGAGAGAAGTGCCAATGAATTGGCAGGTACCAGATGTGCTCTTCCTATCTATCCTACAGCCAGCAAAGTCTGCGTCCGAGTAGGTTCTGAGGGAAAGATAGGATGAGGAAGAGTACTAGATACCATAGTCAATGGTAGCTCGAAGGTACCGAAGGATGCGCTTCACCGCCTGGCGGTGAGATACACGCGGAGAAGCCTGAAATCGAGCACAAAGACACACGGAGAAGTGTATGTCCAGTCTCGAGGTAGTGAGGTACAAAAGGGAGCCAATCATGATGCGATACTCCTTTTGATCAACTGGCTCGCCGTACTCATCTGGATTGAGTGAAGCTGATGAAGAATCGGTGTGGATACTGGTTTACCATTACTCATATCAAAGCGTCTCAGGAGGTCATGAGTGTACTTGCCCTGATGCAATAAGGTACCCTCCTGAGTCTGCTTGATCTGAAAGCCAAGAAAGAAGCTCAACTTACCCATCATGCTTATCTCAAACTCTGAGCTCATGACATCGGAGAACTGAGAGACAAGAGTATGAGAAGAGCCACCAAAGATGATATCATCCACATAAAATCTGGACAAGTAATAGGTTATTGCCATACCTGCGAATGAACAAGATCTTGTCTACCTTACCCATCTCAAACCCATGACTCAATAGATAAAACTTAAGCCTCTCATACCAAGCTCTAGGAGCCTGCTTAAGTCCATACAAGGCTTTAGAAAGCTTGTAGATATGGTTTGGGTATTTGGGGTTCTCGAAACCTAGAGCCTGTCTAACATAGACTTCTTCCTCAATAAACCCATTGAGGAAGACACTCTTGACATCTATCTGGTAAAGCTTGAAATCCTTAGAAGCTGCGAAAGCAAGCAGGATTCTAATGGCCTCAAGTCTAGCAACAGGGGCAAAGGTCTCCTCAAAATCTAGACCCTCAACTTGGGAGAAATCCTGAGCTACCAGTCTAGCCTTGTTTCGAATGACTACCCCATCCTCACTCTGCTTGTTTTTGAACACCCACTTAGTCCCAATAACATTGTGACCACGAGGGGGCTCAACAAGTGACCAGACCTTGTTTCTCTCAAAGTTTTCCAACTCCTCATGCATGGCATTGACCCAAGACTCGTCAGAAAGAGTATGACTAATCCTTGGGCTCGAAAGAGGCAACGAAGGCAGAGTGGAGACAGAAGTGAGACGTGCCAGGTTTTGAGCGTGTGACACGCTCAAAAAGATCTCCAATTATCTGCTCTGAAGGATGATGTTCTTGGATTTTACAGGGAGGTCCTTGATGAGAAGAAAGAGAAATGGTCTCTACCTCATGAGCTAATGAGGTAGGAACAGAGCCACTAGCTCCAGAAGAAGCGGAAGGTATGGGCTGATCTTCTCGAGGTGTGGTGGTAGAAGCAGGCACCTCAAGGGTAGGAGAAATTGGATCAGGTAGACAACCCTCATCTCCATCCTCCTCATCATCCACAAAGATGGTCTCGGGCTGCTTTACAGAACCTGAGATATCGGGCCTAGTCCCCGAACTAGCCTCATCGAAAGTCACCTCATAGGTCTCTACCAATTTACTAGACTCGCAGTTTCAGACCCTATAAGCCCACGAAGAAGTCGAGTAATTTAGAAAGATCCCATCACAAGATCGTGACTCGAACTTATCTAGGTTTCCAGACTTCAGAATAAAACACTTGCAACCAAACACGCGAAAATGAGAGACACTGGGCTTTCGCCTGTATCTTAACTCATAAGAGGTGCGATGCAAGTGTGCCCTGAGAAAAACTTGATTTGAAACATGGCACGCGGTGGATATAGCCTCAGCCTAAAACTTCCTCGGTGTAGAGTACTCATCGAGTATCGTCTTGGCCATCTCGACCAAAGTATGGTTCTTCCTCTCCACAACACCATTTTGCTGAGGGACATATGGAGAAGAGAACTGGTACTCTACACCTGTCTCATCGCAGAAACTCTTAAAGTAGGAATTCTTGAACTCCGTGCTATTGTCACTGTGGATCACTCGTAAGGCACCTAGAAGCTCAACAGAAAGCCTACGAAAAAGTCCTCGAAAATGTGTAAATGTTTCATCCTTCAAGGCTAAGAAAAACACCCAAGAGTATCTCGAGAAGTCATCGATCACGACAAGAACATACCACTTCCCTCCTGCTGACTGCACTCGAGCTGGACCGACTATGTCCATGTGGAGCAGCTGTCCTGGTGCATCGGTCATAGTCACTGTGGCCAGAGGGTGAGAAGCGGCAACCATCTTGCCGTGCCAGTAAGGAACGCAAATAAGATCTTTGACCATCTTGAGTTTCGACAAACCACGAATGAGATCGTGGCCGCTAACTCGAGTCAAATGGTCAAATCCAATATGACCAAGTCTCCTATGCCAGAAAGTAAGGTTACGGGATTCAGAAGCAAATAAACACCTGAGAGAATCACCAGAAAACTCAACAAAATCATCACGAAAGATCCTCCCATACATAGAAATCCCGCAAACCAGACTCTCTAAAGAATCAATAATTTTACAAGCATTTTTCTTAAAGCTCACCTCGAAACCGTCATCGGTAAGTTGAGAGACTGAAAGCAAATTGTATTGTAACTTACTTACTAAGGCAACATCTTTTAAAATGAATGAATCATTAACGTGCATAGTACCTTTTGTGATGACGCGCCCAGACAAAGCATCTCCAAAGGTGATCGTCTCATCACCTGGAGCACGAGCTAGGGAAGAGAACCAACGAGAGTCTCCGGTCATATGACGAGAACAACCGGAGTCTACAAGCCAAATCTCTCCCTTCCCAGCCTGGTGAACCTGAGTCAAACAGAGAGTGAAGGCTTAGTACTGGGATAAATCAAAAGAGATTTCGGCACCCAATATTGAATCACACACCGAGCAGAAGAAGTAGCCACACACGACTGACATCTACCTACCCTACGCTCTCTGTCGCTCAAAGAGCCAGAAGGTCTACTAGCAGACCTGAAGCTGTTATTGGGTCCGACTGCTACGGGAGAGCAAGTCGGAGTACCAACAACACGCTGATCACGTTGCGGGCAGCCATTTCAACACAGAAGGTCTTAGGTGCACTCACGGTCTGGGGCTGACCCTGAATACGCCTAAGATCGTGAACACGATCTCTCCGCGCGATCTTGGCGCGCCTGAAGCATCTCTCGATCATGTGTCCATCATTCTGACAGAAGGTATAGTGAAACTTCGTCTTCTGAGAGGTCGAAGCAACAGGTGTTACCACCTTACTGTCAGAAATTCCTTGGACAAAACCCGCTGATTTGAATTGAACTGTTTCAGTTCTAGGCTTGACTTCGATCACACCTACTGCTATGGGTCTGAGAACTGTAGGTGGATGCTTCCTAGCATCCTCAAGAAAATCATATCCTAGACCTTGATTGAATTTGCAAATCTTGGACTGGTCTAGAATAAGATTCAGCTTCTTCTTGCCTCCTATAAATCTCTCAAGAGTGTTCATAAGATACTGACACTCCCGAAAGAGAGAGGTGCAAGAAGAGAAAAGGGAAGAAGAGACAGCAGAAGGTAAGGGAGTAGAAGAGGAACCAACAGGAGAGGAACGAATGGCATATGTACGCACAGCCGCCTCAGAAGGGACAGTCCTACTGCTAGCAATTTGGTTCACGTTGCTAGGCGTCTCTGCCTTACCCTTGGGCTTCTCCCCAACACCAGTACACACATTACAAGCAGATGGTTGCTTCTCTAGAAGGTACTTAGTTAGCTTCACATATTTTTTATCCAATGCAATTAAATCAAATTTTAGTTTTTTTACAGTTATTGCATGGTGAGCTAATAGGATCCTTAGAAACATATTGAGCCAATTTGTTATTATTGTCAATCATCTCTTGAAACTGTTTGGAAACAGATTCAAGCTCAGCAGTCAGCTTGGGACAGTTCACACATGAAGCAATGGGCTCAAGTAGAAAAGCTTGTAATTCAGCAATTTGATGATCTATCCTTTTTAGGTTCATTTTCAAATTATTACAACTTTCATAAGTCTCGGGCAGATCAAGAAACATGGTATAAAGACCTCTAAAAGCATTGTCATTATTCTCACATAAGGTACAAGATGTAGTCCCAACAATAGTAGATGGAAGAGCGGCTACCCAACTCATCTCTAGTTCAGCAAGCAGACTAACATTCTTCATCATAAGCATATCAAGCTCAGAGGTCACACTATCATGCAATGCTTTAGCTTCTCCATGTCACCAAGCAAAGTAGAACATACATCACAATCGTCACAGGAGGGAGCAGATATAAGTGATGTAAGCTCCCGTGACAATCTATCTACTTTCTTCTCCAACTCACCACACCTAGCTCTAGATCTAGCATGAAATTTTCCTAGTTTAAGAAAAGCATCATTAAGCTGGTTGTAGGAGGGGTATACCTCGTCGGAGTCGGAGTAGAGCTCGCTGTCGCTCATGTCACCCTCAAGGGCCATGAAGCACATGCTGGTGAAGTCGTCGCCATCCTTGGGTTCTTGATCGTCCTTCCCATCGTCGTCACTCCACCCCTCCACCTCGCTGAGGTCGAGGTCATCGAAGGCGGTGAGGACGCGGTGCAAGAGCTTCTTGGCTTTGCCAAGGTTGCGGAATTTCTTCATACCTTGGGCATGAGCTGGGGGCTTCTTGTTGTGGTTCTTGTTGATGTAGTCGTTCTTACTCACACCGCCGTAGTCGCCCTTACCCTTCTCCAGCTTGGGGTAGTTTGCCCGAATGTGGCTGGGGCCACCACACTCGAAGCAGATCACAAGCCCTCCTCTCTTTTTGTCCCTCACTCTCTTGTATGCATACGAGAGTTTTCTGGCTAGGAGGGCTAACTGGTCTTCTGGTAACTGCTCTAATTGGTCATCGGTTACATCACAAAGAGCAGCAAGAGAGAATCCAGAAATCAAGTCAGAAGAAGATCCAGAAGATGGACTGGAATCAGTGACTAAAGCCATCTATTGCGACTTCAACCTACGAGAGACTATGTCAATCTCGTGAGTCTTGAGGCGTGAGTACAATGTATCAACAGTGAAAATCGAAAGATCTGTCGTGTCCATGATGGTAGTCACTTTCATCTCCCAAACATGCAAATCCAAAGCCAGAAGTATTTGACGAGCGTTGTCCGAGTCGGGGTATGTGAGACCGACCACTCGGAGGTTGCTCAAGATCTTATGAAATCTCCCAACGCACTCATCCAGGGACTCTCCAACGAGCATTTCAAACTTGTTGTAATCTCGCTTGTACTGGTCCTGTCGTACCGTCTTAATTTGGGTGGTGCCCTCATGGTAAGCATTGAGGGTCGTCTAAATATCGAAGGCTGACGAAAGATGTGAAATGCGATTGAACTCGTTTCGGCTCAACCCTTGGATGATGATGTTCCTTGCTTTAGCATTCGCCTTAACATCAGGCATATTATTCACATTGATGTTTTCATCGGCAGGAACAGCAAAGTGAGTTTTGACCTTTCGCCAAACCGCATAGCCCTGAGCTTGAATGTAGGACTCCATCCGACTCTTCCAGAAGAGATAGTCGATCCTATCGAAAATCGGGGGCTTGATGGAATACTTGTCTGTCACCATGGCTCACAGACCGGTTAAGATCTATCGAGAAGAGCTAACCGGCTCTGATACCAATTGAAGGATCGAAAATGGCAACAGATGGGGGTGAATGGTGCCTTCAAAACGCCCCAAGTATTCATTTTAATTTTCTTCTCCGATAGCTAGAAAAGTTATGAAGCGAGAAAATAGATTTTACTGACATCTGTTCCTACTAAGGCACTGACAAAATCACGAAGAAACTGAATCTGCAGCCAGAAAAACTGAACGACAAGCTGCAGGCTGCTATTTGGAGAGACAACTGACAGAGTGCATCGGCAGAGAGGCAAACCAAACAGAGAGGCGCATCGAGAAAACTCGACCAAAACTACAAAGACAAAGAGACCAAAGAAGCTACCTACCAAAGCAGCTAAAACAGTATTTCAGACCAGCAGCAATTAGATGGACATAGTCGGTTCAAATGGTGGAGCTCACGGCTGACCTCCAATGCTGTCGGACTGAATACTGCAGTCAACCGAAGAAGGAAATAGCAGAGCAAATAAAAAAAAGCAGCAGGAAATGAAATCAGGTTGAAACTTCAGAAGCTTCAGAGTGTAGCTGCTGCATACCTGAAAACACCCAACTGAAAAGTATCGGCACAGTAAATGCTGCTGACAACAGAGAAGAGGTGAGCAGCCAAAACCTTGAAGACCTGCAGAAAAATAGCAAGGAAAAACAGCAGGGAAATCAGCAGGAAAACCAATTTGGAACTGCAGTACCAAAAAGAGCTTTCATGTGCAATTCGGCTGGCAAGCAATATGCAGACTGAAGGCAATTTCTGCTGCTGGCCGAAGGGTGTGCATGCAGCAGAGAAACTGAACAGCAGTTCGGCCAAGGAGAGAAAAACTGCAAACCAAAATCAGCCAAGCAAAGGAAATCTGTGAATTAATCTCAAAAGGAAGTTGATTTCCAATTTGCCCAATATTCTTGATTCTTTTGCTCAACCACTTTTAAAAGGGAAGGGAGAAGATCTCACAATACACAAACACAAACATAGGGCAGACATTACACATGAAATCACCAATTTGTAGTTGTACTGCCAGAAAACCCTAGAAATGCCAAGAACAGATGAAGAAGCGCATGAACTGAAAATGGGGAAAATCATCTGACCCTGCCTTTTGCTCACAGGAATAGATTAGCCATAAGCCCATGAAGATATTCCTAGGTCATAGCAAAGGATTTTCAGCTAAACAACCAAAGTTCATCTCAAATAGCAAAAGATCATGAAAGAATAAAGAGCACTGAAACTGAAGAACTAAGGCTCAAAAGCAAAACAACTCAACACAACCTTCCTTGAATTTGATAAAGAGACATGAATGATTTCAATGAGAGGAATGATTACATAACCATTTCACTACATGCTTGTCTCCTTTGAGAGGAACACCCACAAGCACAACACACACGCAGGAACACCCTCTACATTTCTTCTCCTCACCTGCTACTTTCTCAAGCACACACTCTAGAACACACACAGGAGCTCAAGCACACCTCTGCTGCACGCCCAACCCCTTTGGTTAATAGAAGGGCACACATCCTCAATTAGCAAATCAAGAAGTGTCATCCCTCTCCCACTCCATGCCTTTCATCTAAATAAGGCAAAAGTCAACAACCAGAATTTTTGGAGGGAAAACACACATTACCTCATTTGTTTGAGTCAATTTACCAAATTGCCCTCAAGCACTTTCCCGGAAGCTTCCGCATCCGGTACCTTGACCATCTGGACCTCGACTCCTCCCTGAGTCTAGTCCCGGTCCGCTCGTCATCACCCGTCGTGTTCGTCACCAATAGCTCCGGTTCCTCGTCTCCCGGCTCGCAACCACCTCAGCAGCCTCGATCATCTTCGGCATCTCTGACCGTCTGGACCTCAACACCTCCTGTGCCTAGTCTCGGTCCTCCTCGCCTCACCATGACCTAGCTCCGAAGTCCTGTAGTCACATAGACAAGCAAACCATCACATAGCATCGCACGAAACAGTATAGACAATATTTGCACAAGTAAAGATTCTCAACTCTGCAATTCCCAAAATAAACTCAAACTCACTAAACCAACCGTCAATTACTCATCACAAACATGGGGATACCTCCACATGGTCTCTCACTTGAAAATTTGAAAACATTGCATATTTGATAGATCTTAATTTTTGATAAATTTAAATTTTTGAATGGACTCAATCGGAGTTAAGATGAAGGAAAATGAGCTTCTTGAAGTTTAAATTCTAAAGAAAATAAAAAACTAGGATTTTTAGAATTATTTTTCTACTGAAAAATGGATTTATAACTCAGCAAGGAATTTTGAAAATAATTTTTCTGAAGAAAATTCAGGATGGTGACGTCAGCAAAGGAATTTCTTTTTCGGCTAAATTATTTTTCTATTAGAAAATAAGTTATGATATCATGCTGATGTCAGCCCTGGCTGGCACAGAGATTGACTTGTGCGTCCGGTCTATCATGGAACGAATCCATGGACCATGGACTGGCTGAGGTGGCGGGGAGGGTTATGTGGCCTACGCGTGGCGGCTGATAGGGATGATTTACTGACGTGGCAGCCAGGCAGCACTGATGTGGCCTAGGAGGGCTGACGTGGCATGCAACATGGATGACACGTGGCGACCACGTGAACCTATGCCATTAGGTGGCACGCCACATGGTTGCCATGTGGGCGTGCGGTCTGACGGAGCGGGCAGAACATGGCGTGGTTGCCATGCGGTTGTAGGATCAAGGATGACCGACTAGAGGGGGTGAATAGGAGGTTTTAAAAATTCTTAACTAAATTAAACAATTAATGTCTAGGTGAACACTAAGCAATCAATTAAGTGATGAGCAATTCTACACAATAAGAAAGATTCTAGGCAATTGACAATAAGTACTAAAGAGAAAGATCAATTACTATAAAGAACAAGAGACAATCACAATGACACTTAATGTTTTTACCGTGGTATCGGAAACTTGCCGGTTTCCACTAATCCACGTTGAGATTAGCCCAAACTAATCAGACCTACTCCACGAATTAAGCCGAATCACCTCGATCACTCTTGGTAGCTCTTCCTCCACTCCGGAGATGGCGAGCTCCACACCACTCACAAACTTGCCCGGGCTTCTTCACAAACTTCCTTGAAGAAATCACCGGCAATTGATCTTCCCGCCGTCTAGGTGCCGGCAAGCACCAAGAGAATAGACCTCGATTTCACTTGACGGCGCTCAAGTGCACAAAGAATCAACTAAAAACAAATGCACTTGAAAGACTCTCCACTAGCTCAAAATGAATGCTCAAGAGTGCAAAGATAGTGGAGTGAATGCTCTAGGGCTCAAATGAGTTCAATAAACTTCAGCAACCTACCCAAGTGCAGGTGGAGGGGTATTTATAGCCTCACCAACCAAAACTAACCGTTGGATAAAATTAATCCTGAAAAATCAGGGAAATCGGTACTACCGCCGTTGAAAGTGCGGTACTACCAATTTTTTATCAGAACAAACAAAGAACGGCTATGTCAAAGTCGAACTAGTCGTTGATTTTAGTGCGGTACTACCGCGTTGAAAGTGCGGTACTACCTCATCACTACCACGTAGATACGGTACTAAGATCATGGATGTACCGCCGTGCATAAATTGGTGCTACCGATTTCTTTGCGCTAAGTTCTTCTTAGGAGCTTTACGAAAAATGTTCGACGATCGGTACTACCACGCACTACGCGGTATTACGCGATCTTGATACTACCACCATTCATATTCGGTACTACCGATTTTTAGAGGCTAAGTCCCCAAGGAGGTGCTCTCTAGAAAAACACGATCGCAAATAAATCGCGTACTACCGCCATTCATATTCCGTACTACCGATTTTTAGAGGTAGGGCGTGTTCTAGAAAAACGCATGTAAATGGTACTACCGTCGTGCGGTAGTACCGCTGTTTATATGCCGGTACTACGCCTCGCGTGAGTACCGCAGGAGGGTGCGGTGCTACCGATTTTTCCGAGAAAGCACAGTGAGTTTTCAAACACATTTTCAAATGCATGTATGATTCTAGATTGATCCAGTGTGCACCCAAACATGCTATCAAGCTACTTTCAATGATCCCTCTTAATAGTACGGCATATAACCTATAATCCGGTCTTCCACCATTGCTCCTAAGACCGGTAAACCGAAAAGAGATCCTAAAATTTTATGTACCTCAATCTTGATACTTCTTGAGTTTCAAATTTCATTTATAGCTTGTTCTTCACTTTTGCACATATGAGACTTCAGCTATACAATCTCAACACACATGTTAGTCCTATATTCTTAATTTGTCATTAATTACCAAAACCCTAAGTTAGGGGCCTAGATGCTTTCAATCTCCCCCTTTTTGGTAATTGATTACAACACCTTTACATTTTATAAGAGAAGAAAGATTTGAATATACTACTTGAATTTTAACAAGTTGTATACTCAATTTTGTTGACTCAAGAATGTAGAATTGAATTTTTCATTTTAAATTGATGAAATACAAGAGATTCAATTTCATTCTAGAGTCAAAAAGTTAAACACTCCCCCTACAAGTATGCAATGATTTAAATAGAGGGATTCAATTTTTTTGAAATTTACTTAGCATACACATTCAACAATGAAGATTAATGAGCTAAAATTTAGATAACATAAACAACGAAAGCATTTAGTTCATTACAACTCACAGAGTTCATCACACATAGATAGAAAATAAATAATCAAAGTGTTATTACACCACATAAACTATTACAATAATAGCAAAAGAAGATAAAGCTTGTTGATTGTCTTCTCTTCTACCCTCTCACTTCTCCCCCTTTGGCATCAAGGACCAAAAAGATTATTCTTGAGGAGCGGGGTCTTGTGCGTGAGGAGAGGGACCACGGCGAGGACGGGGGTTACGCACGTAGTGACGAGGCGCTACGACGTTCTCAATAGAGGTCATCCGGTCGCCAAGAGTGGTAACATGCCCGGAAAGAGATGAGATATCACCGGAGAGGGAAGAAAATTGCTTGGTGAGAGAAGTTATGTTGCCTCTCATTGTGGCCATATTGTCAACCATGGAGGTCATGCTGCCACTTAACCCCATGAGTGCAGAATAAAGCTGGGTCATAGAAATATCATCGCCTTGCGACCCTTGCTCCCCCTGAGGCTGAGAAGAGGAGGAAGCGCCAGGATGCACACTTGAGCGAGGAGGCAACTGAATCTCTCTTGGCTTATAAGCCTTATGCACTCCTCCTTTGCCACCTCTGAAAGGACCGATCTTGTGAATGATAAACTTCATGATATAGGGTGCATAATTAATCCTGCGAGACCTATCATTCTTAGATTCGTCCATCCCACGAATCATCAAATCAACCACATCAAACCGTGTCCCTGAGGTAATGTAGTGGATCAAGTTCCAAACATGGCCTCTAACAGCATCATAATTTCCACTTTTTGGCAAGATGATTTGATTGATGATCTTGTTGATTAAGCTGGGAACGGGCAGAAGATGGTTAGCCTTGCCATGCACAAACCTCTGGCTTTGATCATAGAATTGTGAGCATTGGTGAAGGGCAATCGCTGGGCTGGCAAACACCTTTTCATATTGACTGGAGAAAGTGGTGAGGGCTGCCTCAAATTCCGCCTTGTTGGAGCTCACGTACTGTTCTCCAGTCATCCATTCCATGTGCTCAAAGGTGGGAGAAATCCATAAGGTTGCATAGAATTGCCGTATCAACTCCTCGTTGTAATCTGACTTGAGAGTTACAAGATAATGTATTCCTGATTCTTGGAACATGCGCCAAATGCCAGCATACGCAGGAATGCCATCTATGTGTTCCCAGTCAACATATTTGTGATTGGCAAACTTAGTGTGGAGGAAAAATTCTTCATACACTTGTTCTTGAAACTGTGTATGGAATCTTGGATTTGAAGTATTCTTGGGGAGGAGAGACTGCCTTCGAGATCTGAGGATAGCATAATCATCACAATGCATGCTGCGAATGTCGTCCCTTCGGTCACTGATAGCAGGACCCTGATCCTCATCATCACCATCTCCTTCATCTTCATCCCCTTCTTCAGCTACATCAGGTAACTCGCTATCAGAGGAGTTTTCATAGCGGTCAGACTCGGTATCGGAACCATTGGGAGTTCCTTCATCACTGTCCTCTTGCGTCTGCGCTGGTTGCTCCACATGCTCTGGCTCAACAGGAGGAGGAACATAGGCGGGAGCTTGACGGGATGATCCTTGACCTAAGCTTCCCCCACTAGCATACAACTTCTTTGCTGCCACTTTCCGAACTGCATTTCGCGTCTTGGGTGCCATATAGAGATAGACAAAGGGAAAGAGGAAGTCAAGGAGTGCTAGAAAATATGAAAATTAGGTTGAAACTGAATGAAGGCATTGTGCTGAAATTTTCCAGGGAAATCGGTAGTACCGCAGTACATAAGGCGGTAGTACCGGGATGCGGTAGTACCGCTGACCCTTGCGGTAGTACTGCACAACGGTAGTACCGGGGTCAGGAGCGGTAGTACTGCCCCGCGTAGTACCGCGCTATCGAGCGGTATTACCGATTTTCCTAAAATTTTCTAGGGCAGATTTATCTATGATTCTAAGTGATGTTTTTGATGGATATGATCCAATAGAAAGATATAAACACATCAAACATCACTAATCCTAGCAATTTGCCCAAAAATGTAGTATCAAAACATCCACATTTCACATTTTAACCTAGATTCATGAGAGGGTCCAAAAAGAGATGAAACTCCGGATTGAGTCGAAATACCTCAAGGAATGGAGAAGGAGGACACTAGAGATGCAGGAGCACGTCCAAAAACCACGAAAATCCCACCGGATTTGGAGATCGGAGTGGAGGATTTGAGAGGGTTCTTGGGGATGAGAGAGAGAAGAGAGAAGGAGAGAGTTCGGGCGTTTGGAGTAAAAAGGAGAGAGGGAGCCGTTTTTTGAATGAAAGGGAGAAAAATCCGGAAGTAACTGACCTCTTTAAGAAAAACTGGTAGTACCGCACTTACCCGCGGTAGTACTGCATTACGGTAGTACCGCGCCTCACTGCGGTAGTACCGCTCCGCGGTAGTACCGCGCAGTGAACTACGGTAGTACCGATTTTTCTGGGACTTCATGATTTTGAGGTTGAAAGAAGAATTTATGCAAATGATCCCTAGTTTTGCACTCAAATAAGAATCATTCAGGATCATTATGCATTTGTGAGCCTATTTGAAATCTACTAAAATAGTTTTTATGATCATACACGATTTTGGCAAAGATTTTTGATAAAGCAACACGAAAATACCCAAATAACTAAAGTAGCACTTAAATACATGCAACAAGGGTTCAAGCAACATTTGAGAAGTCTAATACATTTAACTCATTTCTCAACTTGCAAAAACGGCTTTCATCTAATGGTTTGGTGAAAATATCCGCTAATTTATCTTCGGTTCTTATGTGGCTAATGTCAATATCCCCTTTACTAATGTGATCTCTCAAGAAATGATGTCTAATATCTATATGCTTGGTTCTTGAGTGTTGAACTGGGTTATTGGCTATTTTCACCGCACTTTTATTGTCACATAAAAGAGGCGTTTTATCGAATTTGATTCCATAATCCATTAATATTTACCTCATCCACAATAATTGTGCACAACAACTTTCGACGGAAATATATTCGGCTTCGGCGGTTGAAAGAGCTACAGAGTTTTGTTTCTTTGAGGACCAAGATACTACTGATCTTCTTAACAATTGACAACTTCCAGAGGTGCTCTTTCTATCCACTTTGCAACCCGCATAATCAGAATTCGAATATCCAATTAAATTAAATTTTGCACCTTTTGGAAACCATAAGCCTATACTAGAGGAATGTTTTAAATATCTAAGAATTCTCTTAACGGCCACTAAATAGCATTCTTTTGGAGATGCTTGAAACCTTGCACATATGCACACACTAAACATAATATCGGGCCTAGATGCGGTAAGATAAAGCAAACTACCAATCATGGATCTATAAAGCTTTAAATCTACCGACTTACCTCCTTCATTTAAGTCCAAATGCCCGTTGGTTGCTATGGGAGTCTTGATGGGTTTTGCATCCTCCATGCCAAATTTCTTGAGTAAGTCTCTTTCATACTTGGTTTGGCTAATGAAGGTCCCATTTTTGAGTTGTTTGATTTGGAGTCCAAGGAAATAACTCAATTCTCCTATCATTGACATTTCGAACTCTCTAGACATCATATCACCGAATTCTTTGCAAAAGTCTTGGTTAGTTGAACTAAATATGATATCATCAACATAAATTTGACATACAAAGAATTCATTGTCAATAATTTTAGTAAATAATATTGTATCAACCTTCCCGATTTTGAATCCTTTTGAGATTAGAAAATCTTGAAGACGCTCATACCATGCCCGAGGGGCTTGTTTAAGTCCGTATAGCACATTTGAGAGTTTATAAACATGATTTGGATTCTTAGGATCCTCAAATCTGGGAGGTTGTTCAACAAACACAAGTTCGGTTATTTTTCCATTAAGAAACGCACTTTTAACATCCATTTGATAAAGTTTGATATTAAAGCATGATGCAAAAGCAAGCAAGATTCTAATTGACTCAAGTCTAGCTACGGGAGCAAAAGTTTCTTAATTCCGTTTTCATCTTGTTTGTTGTGGAAGACCCATTTTGTACCAATTACATTTTGTTCCTCGGGCCTTTCCACCAAACTCCATACTTCATTTCTTGCGAAGTTGTTTAGCTCCTCATGCATGGCATTAACCCAATCGGGATTTTCTAAAGCATTATCTACCACCTTTGGTTCAATATAGGAGACAAACTGATGGGAACGGGGTCCCGACCTCCCAACAGGTTCTGGATAAGTTCGATTTGGTGGAGGCGCGACACAAATCGATCCAGCTTTCGAACAACACGTCCCGAACCCCGCAATCGCAGCACCACGTCTCCTCAGGTTATCAACCGTGCGCAGCCGGTTGACCTCGCCAAGAAAGCTAATCCTCGCCTACGAATCGAAGAACACAAGCAAGAACAAGGAAGAACACAACGCAATTGCAGTTGTATTGATTTAGCACCCGAAAATTGGGGTCTCACAAACCGATGAACGGCGAAACTGTTCAAGACAGAATTAATCTAAGCAAAACCCAACCCTAATGGTGGTGGGTGGCGGCTGTATATAAAGGAGTGAGGGGCGTGCAAAACCCCTGGACGCCCTAATGGGCTCCAACACGATACAAAGCCGAACGGCCTAAAATACGGTGGCGCAGCACCCTGACAGATTCTAAACATCCAATTGTTTCGATGATTCCCGTTGACTCAGAAGGAATTTTGATATAGGACTAGAGCCATTGGAAAGGTCTCCTTCTTAGCTTTCCATACATATGTGGAACGTCCAAAACGGAGTCCGTATGCGTCCTAGGCGTCCGTTTTACTGCAGGCTGGTCCTGAAGGTCGAGGCAGACGCGAACTCGAGTTGGACTGGACCTCCGACTTGACTTGGACGTCCTTGCTGGTCTTCTTCGCCTCCACACACCTCTTCATGTACTTCATGACCCTCTCCAATGTTCCTAAGTAAGATAACATCATTAGGTAGCAATCTATTCTCAAAACTATAAAAAGGATCGCTTAAGAACAAGCTCACCTTTAGATTTAATTGTCGCATGCGAGCTCGGGTCATTGGACCTTGCATAACGGTTGGAGGATCAGCGGTTGCATCCGAAGGAGTGATGTCCTCATCACAAACGAATAATGTTCGCAAAATGAAACCAATCTAGAGCGAGTTTGAATACCCTTACCCACATCACCCAATATTTGATCTATTGGATGATCCCTAGATAATGCATTGTGAATCCTTAACGATTGAGGTTGTTCATCTTTTTCTTCATCTTGAACTTGAATAATACTTGAAGTAGAAGAGATAGGCGGTTGAACTTTAGTTGAAGAGGATGGATCATTTGTGTCCTCTTTTGGCTTGATGCTCCCAATTTGCATGTTTTCAATAGCCTTTCTTAGTCCCTCATCACCTACATCATCCAAATTTTCTTGCTTTTCTCGAGAGCCATTAGTCTCATCAAATTGAACATCACAAGATTCTACAATTATTCCTGTATTTTTATTGAATACTCTATATGCTTTGCTATTAGATGAATAACCTAAAAGAAAACCTTCATCACAACGACTTTGAAAATTTGAGAGCCGAACACCTTTTCTTAGGATAAAGCATTTGCATCCAAATACTCTAAAGTAAGAAATGTTTGGCCTCCTTCCCATGAGGAGTTCATAAGTAGTCTTCTTCAAGAGACGATGTAAATAAAGGCGATTTATGGTATGACATGCGGTATTAATTGCTTCCGCCCAAAAGATGTCGGAAGTGTTATACTCATCAAGCATTGTCCAAGCCATTTCAATTAATGTACGATTTTTCCTCTCTACAACTTCATTTTGCTCCGGAGTGTAAGTTAAAGAAAATTCGTGCTTTATTCCAAGTTCATCACAAAAATCTTCAATTTTTGCATTCTTGAACTCGGAATCATTGTCACTTCTAACTTTCTTTATTTTAAAATCAAATTCATTTTGAGCCCTTTTTGCAAAGCTTTTGAAAATTTCGGGGATATCACTCTTGTCATTTAGGAAGAAGACCCATGTATATCGGGAATAATCATCCACAATGACCAAACAATAGTTGTTGCCCCCTAAGCTCTTGTAGATTGTTGGCCCAAACAAATCCATATGTAAGAGCTCTAATGATCTAGATGTTGATATGATACTTTTAGATGGATGAGAATTAGCCACTTGCTTTCCGGCTTGACAAGCGCTACAAAGCTTGTTTTTCTCAAACTTCACATCCTTCAAGCCAACAACTAAATCATTTTTGAAAAGCTTTTTGAGTTGAACCATACCCACATGACCCAATTTTCTATGCCATAACCAACCCAAGGAGGTTTTAGCTAAAAGACAAGTTTTCAAACCCGAGTCATTTGAGCTAAAATCTACTAAATAAAGATTTCCAAAACGAAAGCCTTTGATTACAATTTCATTATCCTTTTCTTTTGAAATTGATACACCATCTTTTGAGAATGAGCAAATTAAGCCTAGATCACATAATTGAGCAATAGATAGCAAGTTAAAATTTAATGTTTCTACCAAAAAGATATTAGAAATGGAAAGGTCATTTGAGATAGCAATTTTACCCAATCATATTACGTTTCCTTTGCTATTATCGCCAAAGGTGATCTTCTCATTTCCCCCATTTTCAAATGTGAACATCTTCCGGTCTCCGGTCATGTGTTGAGTGCACCCGCTATCTAGCACCCAATGTCGACCACCGGTCTTATAGTTCACCTACAAAATAAAATCAATTTCTTTTAGGTACCTAAATTTGTTTGGGTCCTTGGAGATTAGTAACTAAGGCTTTGGGTACCCAAATAGCATTCTTTTTAGCACCTAAAATTGAGGTGCTAATGAATTTTGCAATGATATTCCCACTACTAGATTTCTTTAGCAAATAGCAAGAATCAAATAAATGAGTAGAAGCAGTTTTTATTTCTTGGTTTTGCTTACCAATTGGCCTCACAAACCTTGTGACCGGTTTTGAGGGTTTCTTACCTTTCTTGGACACATACCCAAGTCCCTCCTTGTTAAATGAGCATCTTTGCTCACTCAACAATTTGTCAAGGGTGTCCTTACCCTTCAAGCATCTTTCTAAACTTTTATTCAATTGATTAACTTGATCTTTTAATTTGCAATTTTCAACAACAAATTCTTCATCACATAAGTTAACAAAATTATTGATACTTCAACGACAAGACATGGTATTTAAATCATCACATGAGGTAGAAGTATCAATTTTAGCATTTTCTAGGCTAGACACATCATTCATAATATCACAAGTAATTCCAATGCTAGAAATAGATTTGCTTGATGTTTCTTGGAGAAGTAAGGCATGAGATTCAATTAGCTCCACATGTAACTTTTTAAGAGATTCATGCTCTCTCTTGAGCTCTTTGAATTTTGCCTTCTCTTTTCCAAGAAATTCATTCAAGTCAACTAGCGTATCCATCAATTCATCATATGAAGGCTTATCATCATCATCACAAAGTTTTACCTTTTCTCCCTTGGCCATGAGCATGTGGGAGTGGAGAATAGTGATGGTGCCTCTTTGATGGCTATGCCAACGAGTCCCTTCTTTTTGGAAGACTCTTATTCATTGGAGTCAGAATCCGAATAATCTTCATCGAAATTCCATTCTCCAATGTGAGCTTCATTCGTGCCATCCTTGTGAAGCCTTTTGAAGAGTTTCTTCTTTGGGTTGAACTCCTTCTTGAATGACTTGCCCTTGTCGTCCTTCCTTGTAGGGCATTGAGAAGCGATGTGCCCTTTCTCATTGCACTCATAGCAACGAATGTTGCTATAGCGCTTCTTGTTGTCAAAAAATCGCTCCTTCTTGCTTGATCCTTGTCCTCCACTTCGGCGTGGATATCTTCTCATGAACCTCTTCATTCTTCTCACAAGAAGAGCCATTTTCTCTTCGGACTCATCTTCCTCATCCTCGGATTCTTCGCTTGACACCGCTTTGGCTTTGAAAGCGGTGACCTTCTTGCCCTTAGAGGAGGATTGCTCCAAAAGCTCCTCCTTGTCCTTTTCGTACAACTCATTGGTAATTAAATTACCCAATAGTTGCGTTGGCGTCATTCTTGGCAAATCGGGCGAGTTGAGGAAGAGGGTCACCAACATTTCATATTTTTTCGGCAACACTCTAAGCATTTTTCTCACAATATCAAGATCGGTTAGTGACGTGCCGAGGCCCTTGAGCTCATTTACAATATTGTTCAAGCAAGAGTACATCTCATTGATACCCTCATGTGGCAACATTGTAAATGTTTCATACTTGATTCGAAGTCGATGCAATTTGGCTTCTTTGACCGTGGATGTTCCTCATGGATTTCCGAGAGGTTGTCCAAATGGCATGAGCAGTTTCTAGGTTGCTCACCCTATTGAACTCATCCGCGTTCAATGCTCCAAATAGTGCATTCATTGCTTGGGCATCTAAATGAGAATTACGAGTATCTTGATCCGTGAGGTGTGATGGATCAAGTGGCATAACATAACCCTCATTTACTATTTTCCATATGCTCGGGCTCATAGCTTTGAGGTAAATTGACATTCTAATTTTTCAATAAGAGTAATTTGTGCCATCAAATTGTGGTGCCTTACCTATTGCAATTCCCTCGTTAGCCATACTTTTCTTTCTAGACGGTTAAGTCTAATGAATGAGAGACCAAGCTCTGATACCACTTGTAGAATCAAGGATGACCGACTAGAGGGGGGTGAATAGGAGGTTTTAAAAATTCTTAACTAAATTAAACAATTAAGGTCTAGGTGAACACTAAGCAATCAATTAAGTGATGAGCAATTCTACACAATAAAAAAGATTCTAGGCAATTGACAATAAGTACTAAATAGCAAGATCAATTACTATAAAGAACAAGAGACAATCACAATGACACTTGATGTTTTTACCGTGGTATCGGAAACTTGCCGTTTCCACTAATCCACGTTGAGGTTAGCCCGAACTAATCGGACCGGCTCCACGAATTAAGCCGAATCACCTCGATCACTCTTGGTAGCTCTTCCTCCGCTCTAGAGATGGCGAGTTCCACACCACTCACAAACTTGCCCGGGCTTCCTCACAAACTTCCTTGAAGAAATCACCGGCAATTGATCTTCCCGCCGTCTAGGTGCCGGCAAGCACCAAGAGAATAGACCTTGATTTCACTTGACGGCGCTCAAGTGCACAAAGGATCAACTAAAAACAAATGCACTTGAAAGACTCTCCACTAGCTCAAAATGAATGCTCAAGAGTGCAAAGAGAGTGGAGTGAATGCTCTAGGGCTCAAATGAGTTCAATAAACTTTAGCAACCTGCCCAAGTACAGGTGGAGGGGTATTTATAGCCTCACCAACCAAAACTAGCCGTTGGATAAAATTAATCTTGAAAAATCAGGGAAATCGGTACTACCACCGTTGAAAGTGCGGTACTACCGATTTTTTACTGTAACAAACAGTAACGGCTATGTCAGGCGGTCAGAACTAGTCGTTGGATTTTAGTGCGGTACTACCGCCGTTGAAAGTGCGGTACTACCTCACTGCGGTACTACCGCACTGCGGATGTACCGCCGTGCATAAATCGGTGCTACCGATTTCTTTGCGGCTAAGTTCTTCTTGGGAGCTTTCTGGAAAAAACGTTCCGACGATCGGTACTACCACAGTACCATGCGGTACTACCGCAGTGCGGTACTACCACTATTCATATTCCGGTACTACCGATTTTTTAGAGGCTGAGTCCCTAAGGAGGTGCTCTCTGGAAAAAACATACCGCAAATAAATCGGTACTACCGTTGTGCGATAGTACCGCTGTTTATATGTTGGTACTACCGCACTGCGGTAGTACCGCAGGAGGGTGCGGTGCTATCGATTTTTCTGAGAAAGCACAGTGAGTTTTCAAACACATTTTCAATTGCATGTATGATTCTAGATTGATCCAGTGTGCACCCCAAACATGCTATCAAGCTACTTTCAATGATCCCTCTTAATATTACGGTATCTAACCTATAATCCGGTCTTCCACCTTTGCTCCTAAGACCGGTAAACCGAAAAGAGATCCTAAAATTTTATGTACCTCAATCTTGATACTTCTTGAGCTTCAAATTTCATTTGTAGCTTGTTCTTCACTTTTGCACATATGAGACTTCAGTTATACAATCTCAACACACATGTTAGTCCCATATTCTTAATTTGTCATTAATTACCAAAACCCTAAGTTAGGGGCCTAGATGCATTCAGCGGTGGCTGGACGCTAAGGTGTTGCGCCATGTTGCTACTACATGGGTTATGCCCTCTGACGTGGTGTCGCCAGCGAGAGGCGGTGCTCTGGGACAGAGGGTCGCCAGTGGTACGGTCCACGACGGTGGCCAGTGAGTGGCGCATTAGAGAGAGGGGAGCGAGGGGAGTCAATTGGTGCACAGTTGCATTTCCGGAAGTGGCTGGAGAGGGGTCGACGGCGAGGAAGGCGGCGGCGGTGTTCGGGTCTCTAGTGAAGTGACTCCTCCGGCAGTGCTCGGTTAATGGCGGTGGGATTCCGGTCGGGGGAAGATAAGGAAGGGAGGGAGGAGGAAAGAAAAGGGGGATGTGGGAATTAGGGGATTCGGTCTCGGCGGTTTTAGCTTTCGAAAGCCGAAGAAAGGCAGAGAAGGGAAACCAAGATCGGTGGGAATTCGATCACCGGCGTAAAGAATGAAATAGGAGGGAGAGAAAGGAAGGCGCGGCGCATCGGGGACGATGAGTCTGATGGGTGGGTCCCACCTATCATCGAGAGCATGAGAAGGAAAAGGAGGGGTGGCAGGGATGGGTCGACGCGGGACTTCGCTCAATCCAAGCTGTCCACGCATCGGTCGGAGGGGGTGTTAAGGCGGGTGCAACGGGATGGCTCGGGTGGCATTATGGGCTAATCTGGGTTGTTCACGCATCGCCCGGTGAGGTAGGCGGGAAGGATTTAAATTTTTATTTTTCATTTTGATTTTTGAAAAGGCCTAGAAATTCAAATAAAGGCTAGAAAATAGCAGAAAAATCCAAATAAATCCTATAAATTCCTATAAATTTAGGAAAAAGCAAGGAATCTAAATAAAATAATTTTAACTTGATTTGACCACAATTACACAACTAATTTTAATAACTAACTCTATTGGCTTGATTTTTAAAATTTTTGAAAAGGGATTTTTTAAATCCAGAAAATCCAATTAAAGAAAATAAATAAAAAATTTTGGGATGTCACACGGAGCTCAGTCAATTACTCATTGGAGTTAAGGTGGAAGGCGAAGGTGAATTTGCTCTAATTCCTGACAATGCGGATTGGAAATGCGGTCTGGGGCTCGAGCGCAACTATTTTGTAGTTTGGGGAGGAGATGTCCTCAACGTGTGCACCTAGTTGAGGAGGAAGTCCATGGAGGCTACAACGCGAGTCAGGATGGACGCAGAGAAGGTGACCGGTTCGGAGATGACTCGGTTGACAAGGGGGCCGCACGGAAGCGATGTGGAGAGGGAAAAAGACGGGTCGTGCAGATGTGTGTGTGGGTGAAAGGGATGGCCAACACATGGCTGCACGAGCGAGGATGGGTTGAGAGAAGTGGATTGGGCCAGCAGAAAGAGAAGTGAGATGGGCTGAGGTAGTGGTGGGCTGCGGAGCAGGTCAAGCTAAGGCGAAAGAAGAAAAAGGCCTCAGGTCAAAGGGAACTGGACTAGGCCAGAGAGGAAAGGAAATCGACCCGAAAAGGTTGTGGGAATTTCTAGAGTTTTCTAATTTCAGAAATGGGAATAACTTCAATTGAACTTCAAAAATAGCAAATAAACCCTGACAAAAAATACAAGAAAAATACAGAAAATTCATCACATCACAAGGAACCCAACAAAACTGGTTTTAATTTAATTGATGTTTACTTACTCATATTAAATCTTTTTAAATTTCTAAAAATTTAAATTAAGTTTTAATTAATTCAAGAAAAAATCCAAATGGTTATTTTATTTTAAAAACATCAAAAAAGGTACTGAAAACCAGGATGTTACATGAGCCCAAACCTGTGTGCACCGTTCGCATCGACGTCTTCACTGTCCGTCACCGTATCAAAAAACACAGAGAAAAGCATTAGCCGCAGCCAAAAGAAGAAGGCCAATATTTTGCATTATACAAATCAAGAATGTTATTTCAAAAAGCATATGACAAAGCATGTAACTCCAAACACATCTCTATCCCATGAACAACTGGAAAAATATGAATATAGAAATAAGAAAAATCTAAGCAAGTGAGAATCTTGCAGATTTATTTTTTTAATGCCTTGCTAATTTTTACCTTTGCAAAGGATTTGTTTATTAATGCCTTGCCAATTTTTACCTTTGCAAAGTCTGCTTGTAATATCGACACGAGAAGATGCAAAAAGTTATTGTCCTTCCGAGGAGATATCCAATCTTCATAAATAATTATCAATGTGATTATATGTTGTAGTTTTTTCTCTTAATTATATTTTGGTCTTTTTAATTAAAGGCTTTAATTAGACAACATGTGCAATGATAATCACAAATTCTTGTTTCTGCGCCTTTGTGTGTTGGTTCAATGGCACACACGCCTCAGAGCGCCATCAGATTGGGAGCAGGCCATCTAGAATCATCCACATGTTGTGAGCTATAGAGGAACGATGCCCTTTACTTTTTTTGTCATGTAGGATGAAACTTTTTTTTTATGCACATACCTCTCCAACACGTCTGTATGGTTCCATTGGATAGCGTTGTGAGTGAATGGTGGTAAATGAAGTGACTGGCCCATGCTCTTTATTGCTGGTGCTGCTTTTCTCACCCTCTACTGTGACCACAACTAGTCTCACTACACACAATTTTCCCCATCACCATTAGCATGCTCTCCTTCCCCATGTGGCTATATCTCTATAATTTTCCATGGGGCTCCATAATCATGCTACTCCTGGTTAGTGCCTTTTTGTTTGATTTACTTGTGTGTCATAGTAATGCTACTCCCTGCACTAAGATAAGCAAACAGCTTGATCCATGCATGCATGTGCATGGAGAGATGCTATGTGCTCACTAGCTGCAGGGTGTGGTTTTTCATTTGTAATGCTTTGCTCTCAAGTCTATATTGGTTTGCTCTCGAATTTACACTAAATATTGCTCTCAAATTTGTACAATTTGCCCATATATAAAATTTCATTAATTTTTTGTCTGGTTTGTATTGCTCCGAAATTTACACTAACTTGCTCCCAACTATCCTAAATTTGCTTTTGAATTTTATATTGATTTGCTCTCAAAATCATATTGAATTTGCTTTTCGAAATTATCTTAAATTTGCTATCAGAATTACACTTATTTGCTTTAAAACTAGTATTGAATTTGCTCTAAAACTTATAACGATTTGCTCTAAACATAGGGATTTTTAGACGTTGGCTAGCATGTGTTTTTGCTTGTTGTGTATGTGGGCCTTGTGGTGGGGGTGGGGGGCGACGCAGTGTGTTCGCGCGTTCAAAAAATGGAGTGCAACGATGTGGTCATACGCAGTTGCTTTTATTTTTTATCTGAGCTATTTTGTCGTTTAGCTATTTACAAGGTGTACGTGTAGAGCCACTAAGTGACATTTGGCCCATATGTAGTTGTGTCTTTTTTTTGTTTTTTCACACTGGCTTTTTTGGAAAGATGTCTCCACACCGACCTATTAAGGCCCATAGGCCAACAAGGCTCGTTTGCACCTTTTTAATCCTATACTGTTATTTTAGCTTTCAAAGAACATGTCCTCGTCCTATAAATATAAGGTAGGGGGTTGATTATTTGTATATCAAATTATTAGATACCATTAAAGAGGGAAAAGCTGATGAGATTGTATTTGTTAGCTCGGCCCCGTTCCAAACAGTTTCTGTTTCTAGATTCTGGTTTTTTTGTCTTTTTCTGATTTTTTTAGATTTTTAAACTTTTTTTTTTATTCTTTTGCATTGTTCGTACTAATATAATATTTTTAAATATTTTTCTATATTTAATTAAGTAGAATAAATCAATAGCAGATATAATATAAAATAAATAGTAAGCTCCGGATTCTCTTGAGCGTCCCTAAACTGTGAGCAACCGGACCGCCAATATACTAAAAAAAATTCAGCGGTAGATGAGACTTTTTCCTGCTAATATTCATTACAGCATTGGCCCTGCATTTTCCCCCTGTATTCTCGTGTCCCATATTTTATACCTCTCGCGTGATTAGTAGTTTGGATTGAGCGACCACACTGATTTCTCTGCAACCAGAAAAAACACTCTTCTAGACTGTTCACTAGCGAAATATAAAGTGAAAATGCAAGTTTGGTGCAACTGTATTTCCACCTAACTTAATAGTTTCTATTTTTTTTTTAAAAATTACCTTCAGGTCAAACTTGAAAAATTTTGATCTTAAATTTTGTAGAGAGACAACGTATCCGCACAACGTCTTGTGCTTTTTTTTTTAAAAAACTTTTAGAAACTTCTAAGCTGGAAGAAAATGGCACTAAACATACCGTCCTTACTTACGATAATAGTTAAAAATTTCTAGAAACTCCTTGCAAAAAACTATAAATTTCTAAGCTAAGGGAAAATTTTACACCAAATTCGCATTTTCATCGGATTCGAGACCTGTTCCTCTCCCAGCTGTGGAGTCAGTGCGAACGCTCGTGTTTATCTCCCCCCCCCCCCTTTTGCCTTTATAATTGCGTCGTCAAAATCCCCCCTTAAACTGAAGAGAGGAGACGAGCGGTGCCATGGCGGGGATCCTGGCGTGGGCGGCCGACGTGGTCAGCGGGACCGGCGCCAGCGACGACGAAGCCGATGACGCACGCGCCGCTGCCTCTGCGGCGATGACCCCGGAGCAGCGTCTCCGTGCCGCTGATCTAGATGCGCGAGCCGCGTCGCTGCGGCGCGCGATCCAGGACCTGCGCCTCCGGGTGCCCCCGCCGCACGTCGCGCAGCGGCTGCCGCACCTGCACGCTCACTCCCTAGCTTCGTCCGCTGCCCTCGCGCTCCAGCTCAACGCTCACTCCTCCACCAAGGAGCAGGTAACACATGGCTCTTTGTTCTTTTTTTTTTGGCTTTTTAGCGTTCTTGATCCTTTATTGCATAGATAGATGTTATGTGAATAATTTTTAATGGGAGAACAATACATTTTAGCACAACCCATTTGCGTTGATTAAGAAGTGCAATTGGTGGATCTGGATCTAGGTGCATGAAGTTTTTTAGTTACAATTTTTGCATCCATATGGAAAGTATCTCAAGGGACCGTTTTGTGATATGTTGATATCTGTATCTGTTAATTCTGTTATGAATGGGATTGTGGGAAAGAACACGATTGAGCTGTACTTGCTCTGTTTAAATTTGTACACATTTGCTACTTCAATAAAATTTCCGAATTGGTTTGTTGATACAATGAGAATGTGGTAGGAGATTTTTTTTTTCACCTGCAAGAATTGGTTCAATTTAATAATGTTGCCCAGTAGGGGACTTGCGAGTTACGAATTACAGCTATTCTCGTTCGTGTGTCACTTCGAACATTTATGGTCAAGGTTTGTACTCACAGTGGGAGAAAGATGGTGTGGTACTGTAGTTGCCCAGGATAGTTAGGTACTTGCATTCCTGTGTGAACTTCTGTAATGCAGCTTGTAAACTTTCTGTAGGCACAGCAGAGGGAGATAGCACTTCAAGAAGAAAATGCAGCATATGAGAAAGCTATATCAAATTGTCGACAGAAAATTCAGGAAAAGCAGATGGAGGCCAGTCTGCTTCAGAGTAATTTGAAGGTGTATCATTGTACCATTTAAGTACTTATTCCACTCTTACATCATCTTCTCTCTTTCTTTTGTTCTTTGATTCATAGTAGATTACTAAGAACATTGTGCAGATTTCATTTTTTTCGTGTTATACCTATACTTCATAGTAGCATTTTTCCACTGTGGGGTAGCTACTCCCTAAGAATGTGCAAGATAATGTAGACAAGAAGGAAATCAAATTATGAAAGAACTACATATACACTATGCTCTGCAATCAAATGATGTTATTGGAGAAAAGATTTATGTTGAAGGGGGTGTGAATCGATTTTGACAAGTAGATCATGGTGAGATTGTTTCTTTTTTGTTCGCAAAACTGCACCAAAAATCAAGCACTTTATCTGGATTTTGTTTGTTGTTTATCTTTGCCCCACTACACACGATTGTCCTCCTGTCTGTTGTAGCGAAATGCAAAGAATAATAATGATTAAGCATAGTAAACAGTAAAGCAGGCATACTCTGCTTCAAAATTTTATTTTTGTCTCCTCATTAGTAAAAGGGGATCTGAAACCTGTTTCTTATTTAAGGCATGTGATCCGCGCTGTCCAGTTCTACAATGTTCATGCTTTGAACACATCATTAAGTCTTGATTGGCATGTTTGGAGCATTTTTACTTGATCTAAGATGTGGCGTGTATCACTTGGTATACCAACTCAAGCAATATATCTCTGATTTTAGACCTTCTATATTTGTCTTTTTGAACACACCTTTCCTGTTTTAGCAAAAATGTATTGGAACCAAGGTTCGGAAAACCGATGGTTACCGGCCACTAACTGCCGGTAACCAGATTTCCTGGTGGGTACGGAAATAAAAAACCGGCTGGGTTTTTCCGAAGTGCATTTATATTTGTGAGTTTTTTGTGACTGCGTAATGCACCTCCTAGGTTGGTTTAGGCTTTTTTTGTGTTAAATTACTTATTGTATGAGATAAATATGTTTCGAAACATCCCAAATTCAATTTGTTTTGTGTTTTCCTGGTTTGTAGTGGTTTTCCTGGTTTTTTAACGGTTTCAATGGTTTTTCGGACGGTAACCAGCCGGTTTTTCTGGTTACCAGTTTCAAATTCAAATTTCAAAACTTGGAATTTGAATGGTTTTCCCTAGTTTTTCCGGTTATCAGCCAGGAACCGGTACCCCTTGCTAGGATTTAGCCGGTTCCGGGTTTTGGAACCTTGATTGGAACTCGCACAACCCCTGAATAGAATATGATGTTTCCAGGAAATGGAAATAGCAGAGCAGGATTTAAAGACACAGCTTGACAATGCTATGAAGGAGCAAGAGGCTACTCAACATAAAGCATCAACAGCCGCTTCTGAAACTACTGGAAGTGCTCTGCTAGAAGCTGAATCATTGATTAATCTTAAGTCCAAAGACTTGGAGGAGAAGAAGGAAGAGTTGGTATGACATGTCATAGAACTTTTTTTTTGTGAATTTTAAATGTACATTTGGATTTCTTTTTTGTTGATAACTATTTCCTCTTCACAGAAATTATTGGAAGACAAGGTGCAAACATTGGAGAAAGATTGGTTCTTGGTTGAAGAAGAATCTTTAAAGAATCCCACTCCTGGTACTTTTGATTGTTTTCCATGAACATTAACCTTTTTATCCACAGTTTGTATTTTTTTTCATGTTTAGTTGAAAAATACGAGTAGCATAGATTCATGAAGATGTTGCTTGCAGTATTTTATAACCTATCCCTGATAATATGTGATTATTCAAAACAACACAAGCCTAAACCAAATAATTCTACTTAGAACCCTGCCAAGTGACCTGGCGGTCCCAGCACCATAAAGACATGGACTACCAATTGAAGTACCATAAGATGTGTCATGTGGGGCATTCCATATCAGCACCGGCGCAAAATCAAGGAAGCAATCACGCTAAGGGAATAGAGATATGTTTCCAAGAGACTTCAATAGGAATAACTTTGCATAGAGTTAGTTAAACAATCCTTAAGATTGCCTTTCTTATCTATAATATCTCTATTAATAGGAGATGTAAGGCTTGCTGAGAATTCAAGAAAGGAAAATAAAGAAGTCTCTTCACCACATCCTTCTCTGATTCCTCCCTCCTCCGCGGCAGTCAGCTGCAAGACCCATCCCTTCTGCGTAGCGAGCCGTCAGCTGGGCTAGGCAAAGGCCCAAGCAAGAGGGGGGCCCAAGCAAAAGGGGGGTCATGAGCCCATGAGCAAATATAGGATGGATCTGTATATGTGTTCCTTCATCATAGTATATGTGCTCCAGTCCATCTGAAAGCGTAGAATACGCAATTGATTGATTAACATCTTAAATTGAGGTAACCATAATAGTTATTTTGTTATTCCTTAGTTTTTTTTCTATTGTTATATTGACATTGTCTTTTATGAACCAAATACATACTGCAAGTTAATTTTACTAGTACTATAATACATGTTTTATCAATTATTATGTTAGCCTATAGGGCCTATAGTATTGCGCCGCCAAGGGTCTCTGTACTATAGAGGCGGGCTCCAACAACTTGATGATATTGCCTCCTTGGCCTCCTTGGCGATGATCCTTTGGACGCTGGATGTCATGCAGAATCAGATTGCCAAAAGCATGCAGAAGACTGACGATCTCCAGGCACAAGTTGCCGATTTGTGTAGGCAGAGTGCTGTCACCAATGCACGTCTGACGGCTTTGGAGAAAAAACCGGCAGATGGCATCACACCACCACCCGGTCTACTCCCAAGTCCCATCATCCTTCCCGGCTCCTCCGCACCCATCCAGACATCACCGCAAATTGCCACCACTACCTCCCCTGCATCAGCATGAACCCCGTCTTCCACCACCCGTAAGCAACCGCCCTCATCATCTTCGCGCCAACTCAAACGTCCAATTCCAACACATTGCCGCCATCCACATATAATCCATCCTTCGTCATGCTACCCGCACAACTACAGCCCATCCATTTGCATTCCACTAACTCCGGCGTTCCTCGCTTCCATAAATTGGAGTTTCCCACATATGATGATGATGATGACCCCTCGCATGGCTCAACCATTGTGAACAATTCTTCCTCGGCTAACGCACAGACGAAGGCGACAAAGTATGGCTTGCATCCTACCACTTGACGAGCATCTATCAACAATGGTACTATCAATTGGAACGTGATGAGGGAATACCGTCCTGGCCGCAATTCAAGGAATTCTGCCATCTCCACTTTGGCCCTCCAATCCGCAGCATTCCATTGGGAGAATTGGCTCACCTGCGACAAGATGCTTAGTCAAGGAGTTCCAGGACAAGTTCCTGGCCTTTCTTTGCCGAGCAGATGCCCTCACGACTCGGCAACAAGTCCAGCTCTTCACGTCCAGCCTCGACGAACTTATTTGCGAGGGCATTGAACTGCAGCACCTGGAAAATCTGCAAGTCGCCATGAGTCTTGCCCGGGCGTATGAAAAGCGTGCCTAGGCTCCTGCAGGCCACACGCTAGTAGTGCCGACACCATCCAAACCACCATGGCGCCCCCAGGCTCGGCCATCAATTCCGTTGCCTGCAGAACCATCAACCATGATCTTCGGAGGGAGTTCTAGCTACCTCTTCGGGTCCAGCTGCAGCCCAACGTCCAACTCGTCCTTTTCATTGCTTGATGGTGCCCGAATTGGCCGATTGACGTGCGAAGGGACTCTACTACAATTGTGATGAAAAGTTTGTGGTAGGCTACCGCTACAAGCAGCCATTCATCACGTACATTGACATAGGAGAAAAATAATTGATGCGTATTTACTTTATACAATAGGTAATCTTGCAAAACAAATACCTAAATCAACCAAGAAAGTGTATTTTGCAGTTATAAATCTAAATTTACATTTGAGTAATTCCGATTGGTTTTTTATATCGGTACCGACCGGTTTTTTTGGTAACCGCTGGTTTTTCAAACCCTGGTCACGCTCCATCCGGTAGTACCACTGCTGTGTGACCCCCATCAGATGATATGATGCAGGTCACACATTCTCCTCCTGTCGTCCGCCTTCCCCTATAGAACCGCTTGTAGCGGTTCAACCAAGGCAGGTGGTCTTCTTTGCCATTGAACATCAGGAATTACAGCTTGTGAAAGTGTGGTACTCCCCGATGCTCCTCGGCGCGCTTGTCGGAGCTGGCCTCCTAGCCTCCGCGTCATCCAGACAAGATGCCCTGCCTGCGCCGCTGCCTGAGACTGCCTGCACTGCAGCTTGCTGATGGTAATGTTGTGCGTTGCAGATTGGTTCTTGAGGTCACCAAGGTTGCCCATCATCATCTGCTGCCGCTGCATGAGCTGCGCTAGTGGCTTGGGAGTAAGATTACTACAATAATTGAATTAGGGCATACTGCTTTCTGAAGATTCATTCGTATAGCAGAGCTGACGCTACCTGCTGTGTCATTGTACTTTATGAGGTGGCCAACTGCCCATCCTTGTGCAAGGTCCATTGATCCAAATCCATGAAGCCTGAATGGTGATGTTACCCATAAGTGCCAGTGCCTTGTTAAGTGGTGATGGGTAGATGATACGTTTGTGAAAATATATTGGCTGAGAGTTCACCACTTACTAGTTACTATAACATAATTATTTAACAACAAATCCCTCTCGTTCAATCTAGACATAAAAAGCTCAACAAAGTTTAGTTCTACCTAATTCGGTAATACTTTTAGCTCCTGTATGAAAACTTAATGAACTGCCAAAGGACAACAAGGAGAGTGGTTGTCTTTATTCCTTACGGGTTGTTTGGATAGTAGGAAATGAGGTGGGAATGAGATTGGAATATAACGTGGGATAAATTTATCTATCAATCTGTGGACCAACGGTAAATTTATCCCATGTCATATCCCGATCCCATTCCCACCCCTCGTATCCTACTATCCAAACGACCCTTGTGATGTTAAATTATACCCTGTCAATACTTACTGATTTTACGTTGTTCTGAACATCTTGCTTGTCCTTTCTCTCATATGTGCAGCCCAGAGGGAGAAGGTCCTGGAGAAACAACTACATAGCCTCATTGAACAGTTAACAGCTAAGCAAGTCGGTTCTAAATTCTTCAGTCTAACTACTGCAATATATTATTTCTCAATAGTAGTGACTCCTACTTTTGCTATTTTCTAGGCTCAAGCTGAAAGCCTCGTCACTGATATTCATGCCAAAGAAAAGGATTTGGAAAGGTTGAACAATTTACGTAGAAATCTTTACAGTACTACCCACGAAGTGTCTGCTGCAGGGAACCGGTTCGGCAGAGGTCTTCTGAGTGGTCTTGAAGATCATGATGCGAAAGCTGTTCGGAGACCCTACCAATCTGGTGTTAGAACAGAAGGCCAGAAAAGGCTAATGATTCTTAGGTCTGCTTTTGTTCTCTATATTTTGGTACTTCATATTGTGGTTTTTATAAAGATATCAGTTTCAAAGCAGTAAGAAAATTTTTGTTCCCTCGGAAAGAGAGGGCCTTGTTTGTTGTACCCAACATACAAGTATTTCTTCTGTAAATACTCCCTCTAATCACAAAAAACATGTCTTTTTGAGATATATGCAGTCAAACTTTTGAAACTTTGGTTATTGATACTTTTTTTAAATGTTTAGATTGGATACATGAAAATTATCTATATCTTTTTGAATATTTAAATTAGATACATAAAAATCATGTGTATGTTTGTCTTGAAAAACACTTTCATAGTATTATAGTTTTATTGGGTTTTATACATATATTATAATAGAAAATTAGCGGTAAAAGTTGTGTTTTAGAGAGCATTTAGATCTCCAAAATCCAATGGGGGTAATACCTGTATACCTGTTGCTGTATTTCTAAGAGCTTATCATCGATATTTTTCTTGGGCATATGTCGATGCTTTCGAAATAAGGTAATGGTTGTTGTATTGGGTGATCACGATGTCATCCTTTAGAAAAGCAGACAAAAGATGTAGTTTTTGTCGAGAGGGGTGAATGATATGAAGTTTAGTTTAGCCCATCTACAAAGAACTTATAAAAACGCAGAAGCAAATCTGAATTCAACTCTCAGGCTGGTACGATCGCCATTGGGAGACCAGTAATACCGACATAGTGACATGATTACGGAGTGTGGGCCGGTATGATCGATGGCTGTTAGGGGGTGATCAGAATAGCGATGGTTTTTGGTTTTTGCTGAAAAAACACTGTAGTTGGCTGAAAAAACACTGTAGCTGAGTTGGTTTATTGAGTATAATTAAATGTAAAAAAAATTGAAAAAAAAACCGAAAACAAAAAACGAAAAAAAAAGTGTAAGTAAATTTAAAAAAAAAAAAAAAATTGAAAAAAATAATTTTCTTGTGAGCAGTCTTGTAGCTACACAGATTACCTACTCTGATGTTTTAAATGCGCCAATGACGAGAAAAGCCGAGTTGATCACCACCTTAGTGTTGTAAGAATTGCAGTATAAGTATATATTTAAACTTAATTTTAATATAATTAGTAATGATATGAACATGGTATAAAAGACACATACAAAACTTAAATATGACATAAGCATAAATACTTTTAAAACCATTTTCATAAAAGCATATGCTCAACATATATACCATGAAAATCATCATATCTAGCATAATGTTTAACATTATTTAATTTGTAAATGGTGCTCTCAGATTATAGGGTTACACAAGTTGAGGCTTGGTTGTCCCATAGCTTTATACTCTTCATTAATTGATTATGTTGTACAAAACTCAAACTTATAGCTCTAAAACCAACTCAACAATATCAATTTTCAGATAACCTACAGTGTGCATATACTTTTGGCCGACAGAGCAACTCAATAGGATTATCAACCAACACTAAATTAGCCAACTAACTTGATAAAATTCCATAGTACAGAATCAACTTTTAACAAGTTATGCAACAAGCTGATTTGGCTAATAGAGGTGTATGTGATGTAAAATAATGACTATACAATGTAAATGCCAAAGGCATCTAACTGTATGATAGTGAAACAAGTGAGAACAGCAGAAAAGATTTAGAGCTCCAGTTTGAACAATCAATTTCAGTATAAAGCTATTATCTTCATCGAGCAATTACCCTACCAATGCATCTCTTTGCAGTTCACACATATAAACAATTCACAAACTGCAAAGTACAATATCAGAGAACTCATAGTGTGGTGATACTCGTAATCACCTAGATGAACCGAGATGAACCGAGCAGTGGCAAAGCACGCACAAGGCGTTGTCCCAGAAAACCAAACACTCTGCTGTGCCAACAAGAACGAAGGCAATTGGAGATACGATGCCACACTTCTACCTCTAGCCGCCGAGGTCGAAGTCGAGGGGCAGGTGAATGCCGCACAGGACAATCAAATGCTCTGGCCACAGAGCACCCAAGCACGCAACCTCAGATCGCAATCTCTCTCTCAGTAATCAAGCCAGCCGAGGCTCCCCAAATCCAAAATCCCCCCTTCAAATCCTTGGTGCCAAGCTCAAAGAGAAAGGCACAAGGAGATCTCAGATGAACAAAGAGGGATTCCGATTTCTCAAGCACCAGCGCAAGGGGAGCAACCTCTCCCAAAACTCAGATCGAAGATCAACTGAGAGATATTAGAGATCGAGAGGAAGGAGGAGGACTTACTATTTCGACGGGTTGCGGCCAACGGCCGGTGGCCGAAGCTGCCGGACCAGTGGCGCCTCCATTGCCGCCCCTCACCCGCATGACCTGGCCACCTCCCGCCCGCATGACTCGGCCACCTCAAGCCCGGAGGAGACGCCAGCCTCACGCCCGAAGGACCCGGACGCCTCAGGCTCGGAAGGCGTCACCGCTAAACAGCCGAGGGACGCAGTTGCCTTCGCCCGGGCGACCCGGACGCCACACCGAACAGGTCTCCCCCCTGTGTGTGCGAGAGGGGAGGCCAAAGCCTTATCTCTTCAGTTGCCCCACTGAAAGGTGGGGCCCATCCTCCTTTTCTCCTTTTTCTTTTTTTTCTTTTTTTCTTTTTCATTAATTGTGAAATTACAAAAAGGCCCTTAGACCCAACAGTTAGTACTGTAGGGCTAGGGCGGTATGATCTCACCTTTGTTCATATAACAAAAAAACCAACCTGAGCCTAAATCAAAAAGGGAGCAATCCTCAGAATACAAGTTCAAATGACTTAGACTTTGCACATACCTTGCCAAAGATGTGTGGATTTTAGACAAAATTCTAACATTTCCTTGAGACAAGCAATGTTGCATTAAAATTGAGCAAAACTTACAAACTTGAGAGATAACTTGCTCGTGGGTTTGATACGGCCAAGATGACTCTTGATAGGTGTTGTGGCTACAGACCAAACAGAGAGAGTGTGGTGGTGGAGAGTTAGGTAAACAAATGACCTCTTGGGTTCTTCCCAAGACTCGATATCATCATATATATATATATACGTACACTTGTAAGAGTGTCTTTACAACTGTGGCTTAGCACCGAAGCCTTCCTTAGTACATAGTTCTCAACAGGCTAGCTGGGTTTAGGTGGGGGCCACCCCTACAACAGGAGCCTCTCATGGTGAAGGGCTTCACAGGCCGAAGCCATGTTGCCGAGCCCTTTGGCCCCCTCCGTCCCTGCGGCCTGTGATGTCATGTGTTTGTGGGCGAAGCGGAGTCGAAGTCGGGGGTTCGCAGCGAAGCCTCTGTCGGAGTCTTGCGCTGAACGGCTGCAGGCGGAGTCACATCTGCGCTGCGAAGGTGAAGAGCTCGACAATTGTGCTGCGGAGGCAAGGGCCTCGTCAATGCGGGAGGATCAGGTGGGCGTTGGAGGTTGGGACGTCTCACGCACGCGAGCGACCGCATCGGTTGGGCTTCCATCGATGCGACCGCGTCGGTTGGACTCCCGTCGATGCGGCCGCGTCGGTCGGACTCCTGTCGATTGCACTTGCCGGAAACGGCTATATATATACAACCGCAGCAGTGCGATGAACCATTGCTGGGGGCGGCTCGTCTCAAGAATGTGCCTCTTCCTCTCACAAACATGCGGTAGGGCTGGCGTCGACTGAGCGGCTCTGTGCATGTTTGTGGAAGGAAGAAGGTATATTCTTGAGTTGGCGAGAAGATTTGCGGCTCTTCGCGTGAAGGGGGTGGACCATCGGGCCGTGTAACGTCCTCGAAGCCCGGGGCCGTGTTCCGCGTCCTTGAGCGCGTGTCGAGCGGCTGGCCTTGCAGTGGTCGGTGTGGACGCCCACCTCCCGATGTGCGGCCCGATGCCGCTGCACCTCGCCGAGGCGAGTTGGGCGCTCGAGGTGCGAAGACCTCGCGAAGACGGGTGGGCTGCTTCACGAAGGCGAGGATCTTGCCGTTGCGGGAGGGATGTGCGGGGGTGGCAAGTTGAAACGGCGCGCGCACGCGCAATGATTGCGCCGGCTCGACTCCCGTCGGTTGCGTTTCCCGATGGGAAAGCTGGTGTATATAGATGGCCGTGGTGAAGCACTGTGCTTCCCAGACATGCGCGCCGTGCTTCCATGCTTTGCGATGGTCTTGTTCTCATAAATAGGGCTTTGTCGATTCCGGCACCTGTTTATGAGAACAAGATCGTCTCCGAGCTTGGAGTAATATGTTTGTGGAGGCATGGTACTGGTGCATGTTGGGGGGGTCGTGCTTCTTCGGGCCACGAATGTGCGGTGGCAGCACGGGGGGTCGACTCCAACGTGTCCTGCGTTGTCCTGCGTCCTGGTGAGTGCGCCGCGTGCGCATTTTTCCTGTGTCGCTTCGTCGGCCGCCGGCTGGCCCTGCCGTGACCGGCGCGTGCTTGGACCGAATGACTTGCCGCGTCGGTGCTGTGTGCAACCTGGCGTCCGTGGAAAGGCATGGGACAAATTAGAATAGCAAAACGGTTGTAGTAAGATCGAAGAGGTATAGAGTGCGGAAGCTCGGGGTTGTCGAGCCATTGGAGCGAAAGGCGCCCTTGTGGCGCGGCTTGTGAGGCGTGGCGCGCACCGTGGCGATGAAAATGGCGTCGGGGCGGTCGGTCGTTCGGCGAGCGAAGGCTTCATGAAAGGCGGGTCGGTGGGCCATTGGGGGTGTCACATGTGGCCTGCGCGGGTGGAGACCTGGCCGGGTTCCTCTGGGTGCGCCCCCGGACGCGTGGGCGGCGCGTCGACCTCGGCGGTGCGCTTCGGGCGTGCGGGAGGTCTCGCGCGGTGCGTGTTAGTGCGGGGTGGGCGAGACGCACCGCGAAGGCAAAGATGGCCTAACTGCCGGCGACACCACCTTGATGGCGCGATTGGCCCGCCGTGCCCCGCCGGGGCCCTTAGTGCGACCGCCGCTTGACTGGGCTCCGTGCACACATGTGTGTGCTGGTACGGCAGCGATCGTGGGGGTATGGACGGTTCGCCTCCCGGCAGTTACGCTTATCAATGGCGTGGGGGCAGAGGGGTATTAAGTACCCCTTGCTTTAGGCCAGTTGCCTTTTCATCGCCTTACCCTCTATCTCCCAGCCGCGCGTCCCCATCCCTTATCTCTTGACTTCCTTGCTTCCTTCATCATCCCGGGGTTCTAGAAGAATGGTGGCACACCGCAGGGCACGCATGCGGGCGGCTGACGACGGCGCCGTCTTCCAGCGGGCATCGCCGCTCGAGGTGAGGTACACCCTCGAGGCACCCCCCGTGGCGGTGAGTGAGTGGTGGGCAGCGCCGGAGGAGGAGGGGGTGGCACTCCCGTCTTGGGCTCGGCGCGGTGGCGGAAGAGGCGATCCGCGGCCTTCTTCGAGAGGAAGTTGTCGGACGGCGGGATGTCGCGGCTGCCGTGGCGATGAGATCGAACCACACCACGGCGCCGGAGGCAATCGTGTTAAATCGCCTACGGAGGTCGGGTTGCGCATCCGGCCACGGGCTTGTCGGGGCGTCTGCGGGCCTTTGGACTTGGTAGCGCGGTAACGCCGAATGTGATTGCCCGGCTTGCCGTGTATAGTTGGGCTGCGCGTACGGAGGCGTGCTGGCCAACCGCGTCACTGCTCGCGTTTCTTCATGATGTCCAATGCGCGGCAGGATCGGGAGATGGCGCGCGCCGCCCGCCGATAACGTCGATCTCGCCACGCGCCGCGATGCGAAGATATTTCCGCAGAGTGCAGTCGGGCGGTGGGGTCGATTGGACACAGCGGTGGTTTTATCACCGCGTGGCGAGCGGTAGCGGCCTTGAGTGCTCGGGGCGACCGGTGGTGGTTAGCGCCATGCCCAGTAGGCCCCTAGATGCTGATGACGAGTGGGTAGCACGGAGACTTGTCGGAATCACCGCCCGCTTCAACATGCACGACCTCGCTGAGGAGTACGTCATGTATGGTGTAGCGCCGCTTGCTGCAGATTGGCGCCTGGCTCCTAGGGGGCTTCGACGTGACAACATCTGTCCCTCCGTGTCTTCGCTGCCGGGGCCCTCCGATCCGCGTAAGTTGTGTTGAAGCTTGTTTTCGTGTGGTGCTCATTGAGGCTATTTTTTTTTTTGACAATGTGCCCGGTGCCCTTCGCAGGTATTTCGCTGGAGGACGCGGAGCGTGCGGTGAGTGCGTTCCTTGGACCGTACACGGCCAAGGAGCACACACTGCGCGTGGCCGCGACCGCGGAGGCGGGTCTAGGCGATTGAACAGCGTTTGCGAGGCCTTGGACATTAGGGTGTCGGCGCGCGTTGTTCCAGCCCCCAGCCCACCTCGATGGAATGCGGGGGTTGTAGCGGAGGCGGGTTCTGTTTGGTGGAGCATGCAGAGCTGGAGGTAAGAGTGAGTGCCGCGTCGCCATCAGCCAGCGTTGGGACGGAACCAGTACTCCTGGAGGATGTTGGGGCGGAGCCAGTGCCCGCAGAGGATGCTGGGGTGAAGGCATTGTCCGCGGCCGTGGAACCTCCATCTGCGGCGGTTGCCGATGCGGGACCGTCTTCCTGCCCCCCGAAGGCGAAGCGACCCCGCACACGGTCGCTGCTTTGGTCGGGTGGGGGTTTTGTTGTAGCGAGCCGGGTCGGAGACCTATGGGACTCCGACTCCGAGACCGAGTGCGTCGGTGGCCTCGCGGCCCCGACCGAGTCTGCGGTGCCCGGTGGCGAGGGCTTGATGGAGCTGAGCTCCGGCACCAAGCTCCCACCGGCGGCGGGCGAGAGCCGCGAAGGTCCTCGCGGTTTGGCGGGGTGAAGGTAGAATTTCCTTGGTGTGACACATTAGATATTCCGAGTGAACCTCATGTGCCTTGGCGACAACGTCGTTTCTCGAGCATGGGGGCTGCGGAGCCGAGGTGGCTTGTTGGGAGGGCATCCGGCGCCAACGGTGGCGTGCTCTTTGCGGAAGCCACCCGATGTCTAGCGAACCGTTCCTCGGCGGTGTTAGCGGCATGGCGGGGCGTCGATGATGCGACGCGAGCTTAGATCGCGATGCTTTGCGGATCGGCCTTGATTTGCTTGAAGGGTGCTCGAGGTCTCCCAACCGAGGGTAAGTGCTAACCCCGAGCAGCCCATGGCCTTCTTGGAGGTGTCTTGATTGCTTCCTTGTGTAGACTTTCGCCCTCGGTAAGACGCTGCGAGCGGCCATGCGCGAGGCGGGAGGCCTTGGAAGGCGGCTGCGCGTTGCCGAAGGGGCCCTTCGTGCATCTGAGGAGGCACACTCCGCTAAGGATGACCGCCTTGCGGTGCTAAGCAGCGCAGCGCGTCTGTCTCATATGCCGCGGAGCGTGTGGCAACGACGCGGTAGGCGGCGGCGGTGGAGCGTGACGGGCTGCTCCAGCAGGTTGCCTCCCTGGAGGAAGAGAACGGCCGCCTTGCTGCAGCCCTGAGGGAGCGGGATGAGGCGCTGGGTGCTGCTTCGGCAACAGCATGGGAGGCTATGTTGGCCTTGGAGAGTGCCCTTGAGAATCTTGTTGCCGAGGTGCCGCCCCGCTCCTTCAGACCCGAAGAGCTTCCCCGAACTCTTTGACGGATTGTGGAAGCGGCCGATCTCGCTGGGCCGGCTACGACGTCCTTTGGCAACCACTGCTCCTACGTGACTACCTGCCTGGTGTGCGCTCTGCTTCAGCACCGGAGCTGCCGCCATTTTGATGAATTGGGCGACCCCCAGCTGGAGATGCCCGCTGGAGCCGGGGTAATGTCCGACGCCGTGCGCGCCATTAGGCCCGCCGTTCGGTTTTTTCATGAGCGGATCTGGGAGTATATCGGAGAGGCCGCTGCGAAGGTGGAGCTGCGGCGGAATATGTATGGCAAGGGGAACCTGGGTGAGTGGCTTGATGAAGTTGCGCGGCGCGACGATGGCGGGACCGACGGCCCAAAGCAGGTGTGACTCCGGACTCTTGTACGCTTGGTGTGTGTTGTAACCTAACGTACGCCATGCCGGGAATGAATTGCAGACCGCTTTGCTTTGTTGATCGATCTTGCCACTTTGCTGCGGCGGTGCTTGATGGGACTCTGCTTTGGTTGGTTTACGGCGTTTTAACTTGGCGCCGCTTACGTCGCTAGTGGCGGGCCGAAGACTCCCTTGACTTCTGGGCGAATCGATCCTCGGCGGGCGAAACTTCGGCGCGAAGGGCCGTCCCAGCAAAGCCAGACGAGTAGTGCCGGCCCGGCGGGTTTTGTAAGAATATAGCAGCGTTGTAGTGGACGAGACGGGAAATGCATCCTTCTGCTGTTTATGGATGCGTCTGCTTTGCTTCTTCTTCATGGTGGAGTTTGATGGTTAGGGCAGACGCCTAGGGTATAGGTGGAGGTGGGGCGTGGCTGCTGTTACACGCGAACGCTCCGTCCCCTACCCTCCGAAGTGGTGGCAGCGGAGCTGGCGCCTTAGTCGTTGTAGTGGCGCGAGTGCTCCGTCCCCTACCCTCCGAAGTGGTGGCAGCGGAGCTGGCGCCTTAGCCGTTGTAGTGGCGCGAGCGCTCCATCCCCTACCCTCTGAAGTGGTGGCAGCGGAGCTGGCGCCTTAGTCGATGTAGACGCGAGCGCTCCGTCCCCTACCCTCCGAAGTGGTGGCAGCGGAGCTGGCGCCTTAGCCGTTGTAGTGGCACGAGCGCTCTGTCCCCTACCCTCCGAAGTGGTGGCAGCGGAGCTGGCGCCTTAGTCGATGTAGACGCGAGCGCTCCGTCCCCTACCCTCCGAAGTGGTGGCAGCGGAGCTGGCGCCTTAGCCGTTGTAGTGGCGCTTAGACGCTTGCGCTGGGCAGGGCAGGGTACACCTGAGGAGGGATTGGGGCCTAGCCTCGTAGGTCCTGTCCCCGACCCCCTGGTGGTCAATGGAGGCCTCACGCGGCGTATTCGCTATATTCTCGGCGCCGATGGGACAGCTGAGGCAGGATCACTGAGGTCCACACATGGTGCGGTACAGCTGCAATGGAGGTGTCTCTTGGCCATCGTACCTCGCTTCGGGCCCTGCAGGATGGGGGGACGCGTGGAATGTGGCAGCGTTGCCGCACCACGTGCCCCTGGGGCGTCGATGGGACTCTTTGGCGTACTACCGGTGGTCTTGGCCCTGGGGCTCTTTAAAAGGGGCGGGTGGCCAAATAGAGCGGCACTCGCCTTCCATACGCCGCACCCCATACTCATTTTGTTCCAACTTCACTCAATAGCGTAGGGTACTCCAGAAGGCGACTGATGCCGCCTAGGCGGTCGCAGGGTCGGGTGTCCAGCCTCTGCTGGGGATGCATCGCCACGATGTGTTTTCCTCCCACCCACGCGTCGAAGAGCCGTGGATGGTGCGGGGTGGTGGGCAATTCACTTGTACTTCATCCGGGCCGCTCCTAACTTCAGGAGTAGATTGTTATGGCGCGCCGGCGAGGCTTCGTCTTGTCCTGCTGTCCCGCACAGGCACCTGTTCTCCCCCCGTCTCCTCCCCTAGCTAGTGAACGCTCGGGGTGAGGAAAGGAGGGGAGGGGTCCGGCTTGTGGTGCTGCCGGGAGCCACGCTGCCGAGGCGGCGCCGCCCCGGCGCTCCGTCTTGAGTGCAGGTCCGCGGGCGCCTTTACTAGGAGCGTTTGGTTGCTCGGCCCTGCTGTGGAGGCGCTGGCCATCGAGCTCATATGCTGCCTGCTTGATCGGCATGCACAAGCGCGAAGCACGGGCCCCACGTTGAACTCTGGCGCCTCGCTCCTGTACTCGCGGCCACCCGTCTGTGCGGCTTGCACGGCTTGCCGAGGTCGCGTGGCGCCCCGGGGGTCCGTGCGCCGTTGTATGTGGACTCCGGCAAGTGCGTGGGAATATCGTCCACGTCTTATTTATACTCCGGAGAGTACGCGCGGTGAGGACACCGGCGCGTGCGCGGGACATCCGCGTCTTGTTTAGACTCAGTAGAGTGCGCAGGGAAAACATCCGCGTCTTTGTTTGTACTCCGGAGAATGCGTGGGACTATCAACCACGACTTACTTAAATTTCGGAGGGTACGCCCTCGCGTGCGCGGAACTTCCGTGTCTTGTTTAGACTCAGTAGAGTGCACAGGGAAAACATCCGCGTCTTTGTTTGTATTCCGGAGAATGCGTGGGACTATCAACCACGACTTATTTAAACTCCAGAGGGTACGCCCTCGCGTGCGCGGAACTTCCGCGTCTTGTTTAGACTCAGTAGAGTGCGCAGGGAAAACATCCGTGTCTTATTTATACTCCGCAGAGTGCGCGCGGGGGCGTCCCCACGCTGCGTCTTATTTATACTCCGTGAGTGCGTGCGGAGGTGGACCTCATCGCTCGTCTTATTTATACTCCGTGAGAGTGCGTGCGGGGCGAACCTCATCGCTCGTCTTATTTATACTCCGTGAGTGCGTGCGAGCGGACCTCGGCGCTACATCTTATTTATACTCCGTGAGAGTGCGTGCGAGGCGGACCTCGGCGCTCGTCTTATTTATACTTCGTAGAGTGCGTGCGGAGGCGGACCTCATCGCTACGTCTTATTTATACTCCGTAGAGTGCGTGCGGAGGCGGACCTCCGTGGAGTGCATGTGCGGAGGTGAGTCTCCATGTGGTGCACGTGCGGAGGTGGATTTCCATGCCTGTGTGTGCGGAGGTGAGTCTCCATGTGGTGCACGTGCGGAGGTGGGTCTCCGTGCGGTGCGTGGGAATATCGACCACGTCTTTATAATCTGGGGAGTACGCGCGGTGACAACACCAGCGCGTGCGCGGAATCCCGCGTCTTGTTTATACTCGGTAGAGTGCGCAGAGAAAACATCCGCGTCTTATTTATACTCCGTGGAGTGTGTGCGGGGGCGAGCCTCCGCATATTTGTGGCGGTGGGGGGGAACCACGAATAACCTCACAAATGGTGAACTTTATTAAATTCCCGTTTACGCGGGTGAGCGAGTACAAACGGGATATGAACTAACCACCGGACTCGTTGCCGTGGCGATGAGATACGAAGCCTCTTGTGCTTGGGCTGCGCGGTGGTGTGTACGCACGCGTCGGCCTAAGGATCGCGGTGGGTTCCCAGGCTTGGGCTTCGGGTTCCATGCTCCAGGTGCTGGGCCATGTGCTGATCGCCGAAAATGGTGATGACACCTCGCGGGCCTGGAAGCTTTACACATAGGAAGCCATGGTGCGGTACTGTCCCAAAGGAGTAAAGAGTTGGTCGCCCCAAGATGGCATTGTAGGGGTACTGGATGTCGACGACATCAAAAGTGACGTCCCTGGTCGCCACGTTGTCGTCCTGGCCGAAGGAGACCTGTAAACATATTTGACCTAACGCCAATAGGGGCTGGCCTCCGAAGCCCTGCAACGGGATTCGTGAGGGGCCTAGGTGACTTCGAGGGATCGCCATCTAGTCAAAGGCCTGTGCGAATAGGGCGTTCGCGGAGCTGCCCCCGTCGACCAGGATGCGCCGGACATCGCATCCAGCGACCGCGACCTGGATGACTAGGGGATCCTGATGGGGGAACTCCACACCTTCGGCATCGGCCGACGTGAAGGTGATGTCGTTCTGCGCCCACTCTGGCGGCGGTTGGGCTGGGTATGCCGCCACGTGGTGTAGCCTCCGCCGCGTATGCTTTCTTGCTGTCGCTCCGAGGAAAACTCCAAGGAGGAACCGCCGGAGATGACGTTGATGACCCTGCGCGGGGCGCCCTCCAGTATATGGATCCGCAGGGGACTTTGCTGGGGTTGCCTGCTGTACTTGTGCTTGCGTCCGCCAGGGGCCCTCTTGAGGCTGCGGTTCCTGGTCGCAAATCCTCAGGGGGCCAACCGGTGGCTGCTGAACGTGCGCGACGACGGGTGATCGCGTTTCGAGATCCCTGTCCCTGGCGGCGCTTTGGCGAAGTGCTGCGATGGTGGTGCAGGAGTGGGTATCATGGTTGCCTTGGCCATGCACCTCGCACCACTGTGGGCATTGTTGGTCGCTGTACTCCACTCGGGCCCAACCGTCGCGGCCCCATCCTCGGCCTCGCCCCAGACCTCGTCGGGCCCTAGCCCCGCAGTTGGCAGGGGCGTTGTCCTCGGAGCCGGCCTCAATGTCAAAGACGTGCGGGTTTCTTCCAGGACATCGGCGGCGGCGATGGGCCTTGTCAGCCGGCGTGTCGTTATGCCGGGAGGTGTCCTTCGACATCTCCTGTCGGCGCTTGCTCCGCGAGGAGCTTGCTTGTGATGGGTTGGCGCTCTTCGCGACGCTTCCCGCTGGGTTGACGTCAGCGTCGTTGTCCTGGCGTCGCTTCGCGTCTTCTTCCGCCCGAGCATATTCCTCCATCTTGTTGAAGAGTTTTGCCGCTGTCTTGATCGGCTTGCGCGCGTTGTATGCGGCCAGTGGCCCTGGGCGAAGACCCTGCACTGCTGCGTTGATTGTTGTTGTTTCGTTGGCGTCTTTGACTGGCGGCGGACCTTCGCGGCGTTGAAATACTCGCGGAGCCTTTCCGATGGATGTTGCTTGATGGCGAAGAGTTGGTCCGCGTCGACGCGCTCAATGTAGTTCCCCTGGAAGTTGTTATAGAGGCGGTCGCGTACCTGCTCCCATGCATATATGGAGTTCGGCTCTATGGTAAAGAATCATGAAAGCGCCACTCCTTGTGTGGCGGCGAGCCTTCGCCTTGGTGGTGTCGTCCCTTTGCCGCCTCGATGGCGGTTTGTACACGCCGCCTGCGAACTCTCGGAGGTCCGTGTCGCCTTTGTACGATGTAACGGAGCTGGGAAATTTGAAATCCTCCGGCCACGGTACTTGCTGTAGGCCCGGCGATAACGGGGATTCCGGGTCTACGCGTCATAGTGAAGCGCGGCTGGAAGTTGGGGCGTCGCGGCTGTCCGCCCTCTCGGGTACAGGCTCCGGTGCGACCACCGGTGGGTGCGGCGGAGCCCGAGCCTCTTGCATGCTCCTCACGGCCCCCCTGAGATCCGCCAATTCCCGCTGGAGCGTGCCAAGGGCCGCCAGCAGGGCATTCTCCGTGGCGGCGTAGATGGGGTGGCGGGCGCGCCTGGCAGTGCGGTCGATGTCATCGCGACCGCTGCTTGCGCTCCTAGGTTGCCCCTCGCGTCCGCGCCGTGGAGCTCGGTGCCGATGGTGGGGCCGCTTGGCGCTTCCGCACCGGGTGCGGAGGCGGTGGTCGCGCCTTTACGACCGTCGAGGCTACCGCTCCCTGACGCTCTGCCGGTGTCGTCAAGGTGACTCGTCGCGCCAATGACGGGTTGGGGTGCAACGGGTGGGTTGGGGCCGATCGCCACGTCAATGGTGGCGGGGTGGATGGCGTCGGTGGTGGCGGGGTCGATACCATCGAGAGTGGCGGGGTCGATGGCGTCGATGGTGGCGGGGTCGATGGCGTCGGAGGTGGCGGGGTCGATGACGTCGATGGTCGTGCAATGAACGTCGTCATCTTCTCCCCCGACCGCCGATGCCGAAGCCCTGGTGCTGACGCGGGGCCTCGCCGCGGCCGCTTCCTTCTTCCTTGCCGCCGATGACGAAGCTCTCTTCGGTGCCATCGTCCCTCTTGCAGTCTTGAGGCTTGCTTCCGTCATCCCCACGGACGGCGACAACTGTTGTGGCTACAGACCAAACAGAGAGAGTGTGGTGGTGGAGAGTTAGGTAAACAAATGACCTCTTGGGTTCTTCCCAAGACTCGATATTATCATATATATATATATATATATATATATATATATATATATATATATACGTACACTTGTAAGAGTGTCTTTACAACTGTGGCTTAGCACCGAAGCCTTCCTTAGTACATAGTTCTCAACAGGCTAGCTGGGTTTAGGTGGGGGCCATCCCTACAACAATAGGTTTTCACATATCACAGTAAAATAGAACTTCTAAGGATTCAAGGCTATAACTTTAGGATCACAATTTTCACAAGTGCTCCAAATTAAGCCAAATCAGACAAATTTCAAGATCTTACAATTGCTAGTTCCTAGATGAATGACATAATCCTCATAAGGCATCTCTATCACTTACATGTCCTTAGAACCAGCAAGATCAAGAGGGAAGAAGAGAGGGCAAAAACTCAAACAAAAACAAATGCAAAATCAACAAGATAAAAAAAACACACCATATAGGATGAAGAAGATTAATCTATTGCAACTTGTAGATGTTTGATTTATAGCCACTCTATCATGAAGGATAGAACCATCAATCTCAAGAGCACACAACCCAGAAACCTCCTCTCCATGGAAGGCTCTCTCTCAAACCCTAGATAATGGATGGATTGGTTGGTTATATACATACCTCCAACCTTCTCCCACTCAAATAGATGAAGTAACTAACCCACACCTAACCATAATGGATATTATTCATTAGCACAACTGGAGAAACCTGTTAACCCCCCCACATCGGGTTTTACACTCAACACATGACTTATGCACGTTCTCAAAATGTATAAGCCTAAACTTATTAAGGAGCAAGTTTTCATCCAGTTAGCCTCCTCAGCGCCCCCTTAACCTAAACCATTCTCCAAATGACCTCCAAGCACCATAGTTTTGGTCTCTTCATCGTTTTTAGTATTTTGACTTCCTTGCCAAAACACCATCGCTTTGACCATGGACCTCACCTCTCCTTTGAGCCTAGTCCATGGTCATCTCCTTTGTAAGCAATCCTCATACTTGTAATATGTAGGTTCACCAATGGCTCACGTATTTGTAAGTCTCTCTGTGTCATTTCCCCCGACCATACCTCACTTGCACTGATCACACCATTCGATGAATCATTGCTTGAACCTTCTCTTCAACATCCCTTATCTTCTTCTGTAACTCTCTTGAGCCTAACCATTCCGTTCAGTTTCCTTGACCGACCTTAGCTCATCCTTGAGCCTAGTCCCGATCTATACTATCAACCATGGCTACCTCTAAGCACCTACACATCAAAAACCAAGAATATGCTTTCGGGCATAAGTTCTTCACAATTTGACCTACATTAGTCCAAACATGTTTCATACACAATGAATGCAATAACTTAGACTCTACAATTCAACCCATAATCAAATCCCACAAATATCCAAACCCTTTAGATATTTTCAAACATGGCCAGGCTGACCGTCATTGACAGGCCGGTCAGACAGTTCTAGTCAAACCGGTCAAACCCCTGTAATAGGGGAGCCAATATGAACACTCGCACCAGACTGGTATGACTGCCTTGGTATTACAACATTTCAAAGCCTGGTCACATCGCTCTCTCTAGTAGTACCGTATATCCACTTCAGTACTATCGGACATGGGCACAACCCAAAACGACCGTCTCTAGAAAATTGCTACCATCAACTATAATCTGATTGCACCATACTTGCAGTAGTGCCGCACCTACCATGCTGGTACTACTACCAACACTAGACCAGTATTGTTGCCAACACCAAGTCGGTACTACCACCTAAAACAGGACGACAAGAAAGACAATTTGTAAACTTTTGCAAATTCAAATCTCAACTTGAGGCGATTGCCAATTGTTCAACACAATAAACCATGGCTACTACTAGATTGATTCTGAAAATAAACGTGGTCTGCTTCTTAGGGGCGCAAACAAAGGGCTTATAAAAGCCTGTACACAATTAGCCGTAGCCTATACTACCTTCTCCATCTTCTTCTTTCTCACTTCGGTAATGCTACTCACCTACTTCATCATCAATCGTGGCATGCTTATTTGGAGACTCGCTCATCTTATGCCCTTTGTGTTAGTGATATGTTCTAGAGGCAATCATGGAGATGATTGTATCACTTTTATGTTTACGATCTTTTGAATAATATATTATATTGTCCCTTGAATAAATGTCTTTAATATTGATCAATAAGTATGTGACTTGTTCGTGAAACTTATTATTTATGTTTTTGATATTATTCTAAATTATACGTGATCTTATATCATTATGTTGAACAATTATGATTTACAGATCAGCACATGTATTGATTTATGATCATGTTTCATGGATATGGGATATGTAACATTCCCATTTTTGAGACATTAAGATGGAATTTGCCCCTTTAGAAAATTTGGAAATTTCTTGGCATTTTGAAGTTTTCTGGATTCTTAAAGCTTTGGTTGAGGTTGCATTAAAAACAAAGTAAAACAGATACATATACATATAATGCATAGCACATAAAATAAAATGAAAGGATTTTTCAAATGAAACTTGGTGAATCTGAAACATAACCTTAATTCTGTATACAATGCACATACACATTTATGTTCAAAGTAAGTCCTTGAAGGATCAAGTCAAAAAGGGGAATTAAATAAAATGTGTGCAAAACTATATACACACATAACTAAAATCATGGAAACTAAATAGAAATGGAAAATGAAAAACAAAATAAAATGAATGGAGAGGGGGTGGAGCCAGCCAGACACTCGGCCCAACCGGCCAGTCCCTCTCCATCTCGCTCGCCCCCTTTCTCTATGGCTCCTTCTTGCTTGCCTTGCCCCTACGCTCGTGCGCGCGCCCGAGCCGCCCCGCTCCCTTGCTCCGCCCGGTCCTAGCTCCGAGCACCCCTTCGGACTAGCAGGCTTCTCCGCGCCTCCTTCGCTCATCCTCGCCCCACGCCGCTCGTAGTCCCGCCGCCAACCCCTATCCCTGCACTCGCGCCCCCTTGTGCCCGATCCTCTCCCTCCCGCGCGCAATTGCCCAGGCAGCCACCCCTTCAGACCAGTAGCTCTTAACCCGCGCCTCTACTCCATACCGCTGCTATCCCGACCATGCATTGCCCCACCCCTGCCCCATATCATCTGTGCACCGAAGGACCGTCGCCGCGTCAGCCCAATAGTGCCCCACATCACCGTGACTACTCTATCGTGCAATGGCCATGCCCTAGGCACCCTTAGCGCTGTCTCCTTGTGGTGTACATCCTCCAATCTGCGGCACTGTGGCCTCACCGCAGCTCCCATCAGCCGCCATCGCTGCCCGTACCCCTCCACATCGGCAGGCTGATCTGTCTGCTATAAAAGCCCACCGAGACTATGGATCGCCTCCCCACAACTCCCTCTCTCTCACAGCACCCAATTGAATTTCTGTGCACCCCAGCTTGCCGGAGCCGTTTTCTTCCCCAAGTTCGGCGATCGAGCTCGCCATTGATCCAAGCTGCCTGCGTTCAATTCCTTGGGACTAAAGCACCTCCAGCAAGCGGCGAAGCCACCCCGAGCACTCCCTGAAGCTCCCATGTCCTGAGCATCCTTTCCACCATTCACCCCCTTTGGAACTCCGCCGCCGCATGTCAACAGCACACCACTGGGTTTCCCGAGCCTCGGCGACCTCGGATTCGACATCGTGACCCTTCCCAGGTACTCCACGAGAGATTAATTGAGTTTTAGTGCTGTAGTTCGCTGTAACCGTAGATGCCTTGTTCCGCCGCTGCCTCGGCCCACCACCGGCCATGGCCTCAGTCAAATCGGCCAGTGAGAGTTTGCACACGGGTGGGCGGTGGGGCAGGGAACCCATTTTACTAATTCTACCGTGCGATTGTCGACTCCTTTGCCGGCAAGAAGCTTCACCAAAATTGGGAGGAGGAAGAAGACTGTGTGCGCGCAATTTAAATTAATGTCGGGATTAATTAACAATAATGGCGACCGTTAAGATTAGTTTAGTCACTGACATGTGGGCTCGTATACTTTTAAACCGTTGTTGGGCCCCATGTGTCAGCGTCACATGTTATTTAAATTCCATGGGCCCCGTTAGTCAGTCGCGCAGGGGGAGGGATTAATGATCCACGGTGGACCCCACGTGTCGGCGCCCGGTAGTGAGAGGGAGTGATAACCCCAGTGGGTCCCACGTGTCAGCCACAAGTGATAAAGAAATGATATATGCTAGTGGGTCCCACCTGTTAGCGACTGTAAAGAAAATATTATAATATCCAGTGGACCCACCTGTCAGCCTAATACACACTCTCTCCTCTAGATATTTAAGTCAAATATTAATAATTATCAAAGGTACGACCTTATGGTCAAATATACAATCTCACTAGCCCGATGGGCTCAAAATCTAGCAGCGGAAAGAAATAAAAATAAGCGTAGTAGACATTCGACATGCTCATAGGCAATCGACTAGGGAGCGAAGTTCTAATCCGCGAAGTTACTGAAGTATCCTCTTTCTGGTATCTCCTGCTGGTATAACCCTTCCTCCTCAACTGAGCAACAGTGGACACAAAGCCGTGAGTACATTGGTACTCAGCAAGTCATTTGTAACAAATGAATACAATATAATATGCAAGGCTTACGAATGGAGGGCTGAAAGGTTAATTTGCATAAAGTGATATGTTAAGGTAAATATGATAAACAAATTGAAAGTGAACTTTAAGAAAAAACAATAATAAATAAATAATCAACGGAATTGAATAAGCCACTTATGAACCTCCCATCCACAAGCTATTCCAACAGTGAACTAACTATTCATTTTCCAACAATAACCAACAAGTTAAATGAAAACTCTACTCTTCGTGTGAAATCACCGAGCATTGTCCATAACCTGGGACACGGCCATTCGAATAGTTTCATACTCTACAGAGGTTGCACAACTGTACCCATACGATGTGATTAGCCTCGTACTTAGGAAATCACAACAAGGCCTTACAATGTTCAACCTTAACTCAATCCCGCCTGCTAGGGTTTCGCATCACATCCCCCATTGCGCCTCATGAAAATAAGCAACCATGTTCATCACAATGGTGAGATTGAAACTGAAATATCCCAAATTAATCAACCAGGTCTATCCCATACTAGACATGTAGTTTGCATGGTAAAGCTCAGATCAATAGCGCATAAAGTTAAGTCATTAATATTGCTTAGGCGAAACTTTCACATCCCTCGAAGTGAAACCACACTTCCCTTTACTGCACGATTACTCGCCCAGGTGACAACTAGTTTTGTATAACCAACACCAATGACACACCAATGTCATGGCACAAATTTTATAATGGTGGCACCAACCACGATTCCATATCTCATTATGTCAAATTAATTATTCACATGTGATGATGAACCCATCGCAACATAAGCATGGCTAAGCATACTAATCGTATCACCCATGTAACATCTAGCATAGCATCACTAATTAATTTTCCAACCTATGGTGACAAGGGAATCAAGATATTTAAATTATCAAGGAGGGATTATTCAAATTAGGACGGTAACTACCAAGTACAAAAGTTTGTAATAAAATAGCAATGCAAGATAATTTAAAACAAAATAATTAAATAATAGATTAAAAACTAGGTTCAACACAATCAAAGGACATGACTTGCCTTGGTTTGGCTCAGCGAGGAACTCGGGATCTTCTGGCGGCGCTCCTGCTCCTTCGAAGACGGGATCTAACGAGAGAGAAAACGGCCAAAATAACAAAATAAAATCAAATAAAATTCAAATGAACTCAAAAAACCTTGAAACTAGAACCAAAAGGTAGAGCTCGATTTAGATGAATTTAGAAAAAAGAACAGGGTCAATCGGAGCTAGGACGGAGGAGAACAGACTCTCGAAAAATTAAATGGGCTGGAAAATACTGAAAATCAGAAAGTTACTGTGCTGTGAACTTGGTGCATGGGAAGACGGGTTCACAGTGGACTCGGCTCATGGAACGGTATATACGGGGTCGTGCTGACGCGATGGCTAGGGCTGATGTGGCAGCTGACTGTGCTGACATGTGACACTAGGGCTGATGTGGCACTGACACGTGGCATTTAGGGCTAATGTGGCACTACACATGGCAGCTGATGAGGTGGCTGACGTGGCATCTGATGTTAGTGATATGCCCTAGAGGCAACATGGAGATGTTGTATATATCACATACTATGTTTATGATACATTACTTTGTTCCTTGGAATAGACATCATCATTATTGATCAATGAGTATGTGACTTATTCATGAGACTCTTAAATACTAAGATGTTGCTATTTCTAAATGATCCCTGATCGTATATCATATGAGGAACAAATATGATTCAAAGACAAAGATCAGATATGTATTGATTGATGATCATGTCTCATGGATCATGGTATGGTGATACCAAATCAATAATATGGACATGTGTTAGTGAACATATGTTGATAGACTCGCCATGAGACACTGCAGAGATTCCATGTGTCATCGCTGGTCTCAAGTAGTGTTTATGTAGAGTCCTTAGACTTGAGGTCATCATGGTTCCCAACATGAGTAGTAGCTTATTTTGGGACTACTAAACACTACTCCAGAATCGGGTAGTCATAAAAGTAGTCTTCGGGTTTGCCATGAAACATGTAGTGGGATGTGAATGATCAAGATAGAATTTGCCCTCCTTATGGGAGAGATATCTCCGGCCCTCGATGTAATGGATTATGAAAGTGCATGGCCATGCCAAGGTGATTGAGGAGTCAATCACGAGTTTATAATCCATCACGGAATCGAGAGAGTGATTGAGCTATTAAGAGGATGACACAGTCTCGCCTTGAGCTCAATCTATATCGTGAGGCAAAGGGATTCGTACATGAGAGAACATTACAGAGTTCACCGATATGATCTTTACATATACTTTGGGGTTAATATGTCTTACTAGAGACCGCTATTAACATGGTAACCGAAAGGCGCTTCCGGTCACGACCAAGTATACGTGAACCTGCTGTGGTCGCACGCTTAACGGGTTGGAACACTAATTCGAATATGATTCGGATATGGGCTCAATTCGGATAGAGATCCGAATAGACTCCTATTGGGCCTCGGTCCACGAGGCCCACGTGAGGAGGTCTATATATATGGAGGCAAGGGGCGGAGGGGATTTGTGCCGCTTAACATCTAGCAAAACCTCTAGCCACCACCTCCCGAGCCAAACCCTAGCTGCTCACGAGTGCTAGTACACTCGCGATCGGCGCCCACCCCGGACGGTGGATACCGTGGAGGCGCTGCTCGCTGCAAAGGTGATCGGCGTGCGTGGAGGAGACGATCTGTTCGGGACGATCGGCTACTTCCACTACTACCTCGACGCGTGATTGGATCGGTTTCCAATTCTTCTTCACGCACACAAGGCCTAAGTGGTAACGATCCATGATCCTTCCTTAGCATGATGTTCTTGGTGCGCGGTAGAAAATTTTGTTTTCGCCTCGTAGCCTACGCCGTATTCCAATAGTGGTATCGAGCCATCTTGCTTAGTTTGCAATCTGATCAGCGCATATGTTGATATGCGATAGTAGTAGATTGGATCTATTACGCCTAAATCAGTAGCACGGGTTGATGAGATCAATCGGTCATAAGGGGTTGAAATAGGTATGAGTTGATAGCATCATAAGGCCAAAAAGATTAGTTCGTGCTCTTCTTTGATGTACGCGACTTGCCCCTACCTACCGGAATCACCATCGGCTAATCGCGCACAATCGAGAGATCGAGCCAACAGATCGAGGTCTTGTGTTGTGGTCTCTCAAGTATACCGATCGCGATGATCAATATGATTGATCTAATGAAAATTGAGACATTTTGAATGGCTCGGATTTGGGTTGATTTGATCGGCTCGATAAGATTTTCATAGCGATTTCATAGATGCGATCTATGTAATTATGCGATTTCATAGCTCCCCTCGACCCCCGCGTCACCGCCGGCTACGACCGTGTGTATCCCCTTGTATAGCGCCTTGGGTTCACATCGTTAGGTAGAATGCGATTCTACGCCTAACTTGTTTTTGCAGAGAATGATGTGAATAGTATGGCCCTATAGCTTATTTGAATGTATGAGATGTATGTGATGCATGTAACATCTGCTCATGGCCTGCGTGTCATGATTATTTCAGCTATTGTTAGTCTGATATATTGTATTTAACGACTGCGTGTCGACCTTAATGCTTAAATCTATCTTTGTAATCTTCAATTTCTAGCTATTATAGGTAGTAGCTTAGTTTTGAGGTTACAAGCTTTTAAGCATGGTGGCCTAAAGGAGTGATGTGGAGGATGGAGATCGTCTACACCTATTTGGAGATGGATATCACCATTTTGGGCCATACTACTTCACGCTTAAATGTGTTTATCTATGATGTTATCTATCTTATTCTTATGCAATGATATATGTGATATGTTGCTTTGATAGGATAGAATCTCTCTTAAAATTAGCTGTTAATGCCCTTCCATATGCTGCACCAAAAGATAATGATCACCGCATGGTAGGTCTACCAAAGTAGAGTGCCATCGTTATCATCATCATTTGGGGTAGATGTCTGACATCTACATGCGAAGTATTTGGTTTACTTAACAAGGTTATCAAAATAGTTTTGGACCTTGGGGCATAGATTGGGGCCGAGGCATACTAATGTCACCCAAAGTAGAGTCACATAGGGATGTGATTAGCAAGGTGTTGCTTACCCATGTCACTAGTTTTCTAGCCGTGATGCCAAAGCTCACTAGGAATTAGTGAAATGAGGATCTTTACCCACTATGTAACTTAGAGGGAGTTTTGTTGCAAAACTCATAGTGGGAGTCTTTGCTAAATAGTTTAATAAAAGATGAACATAAACATAGTGCTAAACTTTGCATATTCTTGTGTTGTAGATCATGTCACTAACGCATCCAAGATTTTTAATTTGCGATCTGTTCTTGAGAAAGAAAAACTCAATGGAACAAACTTTTGGATTGGTATCGCAACTTGAGAATTGTTCTCAAGCAAGAGCGCAAGGAGTATGTCCTGAGTCTCCTTACCCCAAGACTTGCCTGATAATGCTACTGTGGCTGCACGGAGAGCTTATGAGAAGCAAACGAATGATTGCCTTGATGTGAGTCTGTCTCATGCTTGCCACAATGTCCTCTCGAGCTTCGAAGCAATATGAGAACACAGATGCCTACAATATCATTGTGGGGCTACGTGGTATGTTTGAGAACCAAGCAAGGGTGAGAGGTTCAATACTTCAAAGTCCTTATTTGCGTGCAAGTGCTTGCGTAGGGAATCCGTCGACCCTCATGTGATTAAGATGATTGGCTACATTGAGAGTCCGAAAAGCTTGGTTTTCCCTTAGCCAAGAGTTGGCTCGATGATGTGATTCTCCGATCGCTCCCGAGCTTTGAGCCATTCATAATGAACTTTAACATGAACAACTGACAAGACTGGCCGAATTGCATGGGATGCTAAAATCACGAGGATAGCATTAAGAAAAGCAAATCATGTGATGATGATGCGAGAAGGCAAGGGCAAGCCCTATGTCAAGAGAAGCGCGGTCAAAAGAAAGAAAGCTCCGATGCGATCGCGAGCGGTTCTAAGGCCAAGAAAGACAAGAAGGGCGATGCTCATCCGATGCAGATTGTTACTCACTGTAAGCAATCGTGACATTGGAAAAGGAACGCCTAAAGTACTTGGAGGATCTTGAGAAGAAGAAGGAAGTTGACTTCCACCTGTATAAATGTTATAGAAATCAATCTTGCTACTTCTTCCACTAATTCTTGGGTATTTGATACCGGATCGGTTGCTCACATCCGCAAATCGCTGCAGGGCTAATAAGAAGTAGAAGTTTGAGGAGGAGCGAAGTGGATCTTCGCGTTGGCAATGGAGCAAAAGTTGTCATGCGGTAGTGTTGGCACCATGCCATTGTCTTTACCTTCGTGATTAGTTTTGGAATTGAATAATTGTTATTGTGTTCCATCTCTTTCAAAGAACATTATTTACGCTTCATGTTTGCAAGCGTAAGGTTATGACTTTAAATCTATGGACAATGGTTGTTCTCTTTATTTTAAAGATATGTTCTATTGTCATACTCCATTGGTGAATGGGTTATACGCTCTTACTCTTGAAGGGTCACCGGTCTATAACATTAATGCAAAGAGGCAACGTCCGAATGATTTGAATCCCACGTTTATTTGGCATTGTCGCTTAGGTCACATAAATGAGAAACGCATGCATAAGCTCCATAGAGATGGTATTCTGCACTCATTTGATTTTGAATCATTAGAGACATGCGAATCTTGTTTACTTGGCAAGATGACAAAGGCACCTTTCACCGGTCAAGGTGAACGGCAAATGACTTATTGGCACTCGTACATACCGATGTATGTGGACCAATGAGCTTAACAACAGAGGTGGTTTTCGTGATTTCATAACTTTTATCGATGACTTTAGTAGATATGGGTATATCTACCGATGAAGCATAAGTCCGAATCCTTTGAAAAGTTCAAGGAATTCCAAAATGAAGTGCAAAATCATTTAGGCAAGACAATCAAGTTTCTACGATCTGATCGTGGAGGCGAGTATTTGAGCCATGAGTTTGGCAATCATCTAAAGGATTGTGGAATTGTTCCACAATTGACTCGCCAGAACACCTCAATGGAATGGGGTATTCGAACGGAGAAATCGCACCTTATTAGATATGGTGCGCCCATGATGAGCCAAAGTGATCTTCCGTTGTCTTTTTGGGGTACGCTCTGAAACACCGCGATCACACTAAATGGGTTCCATCAAAATCGAGAAAAGACACCATATGAGATGTGGACAGACAACGCCCTAGCTTGTCTTTTTTAAGATTTGGGGATGTGAGGCTTATGTAAAACGTTTACAATCTGATAAGCTCACTCCTAAATCGATAAATGCTTCTTTATCGGGTATCCTAAGGAAACAAAAGGATATTACTTTTATAATCGAGGAGAAGGCAAAGTGTTTGTCGCCTATGGTGTCTTCTTAGAGAAAGAGTTTCTCTCAAGAAGGGATAGTGGGAGCACAAAGGCAACTTGAAGAAATTCAAGAAACACTGATAATGTTTCACCTCCTACGTAACCACAACAGATGAACAAACCGTTGAAGAACTCGTTGTGGACACACCAGCACCACGTAGGTCGAAGGTCACGTCGTGCACCGAGAGGTACATGTTCTTGACTACTCAACAACGGGACATATTGTTGTTAGACAACGATGAGCCTAAGACCTATGAAGAAGCAATGGTGGGACCAGACTGAGAAATGGCTTGAAGCCATGAGATCCAAATTGAATCCATGCACAGAATCAAGTTTGGAACTTGGTTGATCCACTGATGGTGTTAAAACCATTGAATGCAAATGGGTTTTCAAGAAAAGATAGACATAGATGGAAATGTTCACATCTATAAAGCGCGACAGGCCAAAGGTTTCAAGCAAATTCAAGGTATTGATTATGATGAAACTTTTTCGCCCGTCGCAATGCTAAAGTCTATTCGATCATTCTAGCGATTGCTGCATATTTCGACTATGAAATATGGCAAATGGATGTCAAAACAGCTTTCCTTAATGGAAATCTGAGTGAGGATGTGTACATGACACAGCCCACGGTTTTGTCGATCCGCAATCGCTTGGAAAGATATGCAAGCTCCAAAGATCCATTTATGGATTAAAGCAGCATCTCGGAGTTGGAACATTCGCTTTGATGAAGTAATCAAATGGTTTGGTTTCATCAAGAACGAAGAAGAGCCTTGTGTTTACAAAAGGCTAGTGGGAGCGCACTCGTATTTCGGGTCTTATATGTGGATGACATATTACTGATCGGAAATGACATTCCTTTGCTCGAATCATAAGTCTTCATTAAAAATAGTTTCTCTATGAAAGACTTAGGAGAGGCAGATATATTCTGGGCATCAAGATCTATAGAGATAGATCAAAAGGCTAATTGGATTAAGCCAAGATACGTACATTGACAAGGTGTTGAAAAGGTTCAATATGCATGATTCCAAGAAAGGTTTTCTACCTATGTCACATGGTATAAATCTTAGCAAGAATCGTGTCCTAGTACACCGATGAGCGGGATAAAATGAATGCGATTCCATATGCTTCGCTATTGGGTCCATTATGTATGCCATGCTTTGTACACGCCCGATGTTTCAGATGCTTTAAGTGCTACGAGTAGATACCACGATCCGATGAAAGTCACCGGATTGTCGTAAAGAACATCTTGAAGTACTTGAGAAGAACTAAAGATGTGTTCCTTGTCTATGGAGGTGAGGAAGAGCTTGTTGTAAATGGTTACACCGATGCTAGCTTCCAAACCGACAAAGATGATTTTAGATCGCAACTGGATTTGTGTTCTCGCTCGAATGGCGGTGCGGTAAGTGGAAGAGTTCCAAGCAGCAGACGGTTGCCGATTCTACAACGAAGCCGAGTACATAGCGCTTCAAGCCGCCAAAGAGGCCGTTTGGATCAAGAAATTTATTTCGAGCTTGGTGTGATGGCTAGTGCCTCCACCCAATGGACCTCATCGTGACAATAGTGGGGCCATTGCACAAGCCAAGGAGCCTAGATCGCACTGTAAGTCCAAGCACATTTTACGCGATTTCATCTCATCCGCGAGATAGTGGAGAGAGGCGATGTGAAGATATGCAAAGTACAAACGGATTTGAACATTGCAGATCCATTGATAAAGCCGCTTCCCACCAAAGCATGAGGCTCACACTAGGCAATGGGTATTAGATACCTACATGGTTGACTCTAGTGCAAGTGGGAGACTCATAGTGATATGCCCTAGAGGCAACATGGAGATGTTGTATATATCACATACTATGTTTATGATACATTACTTTGTTCCTTGGAATAGACATCATCATTATTGATCAATGAGTATGTGACTTATTCATGAGACTCTTAAATACTAAGATGTTGCTATTTCTAAATGATCCTCGATCGATATCATATGAGGAACAAATATGATTCAAAGACAAAGATCAGATATGTATTGATTGATGATCATGTCTCATGGATCATGGTATGGTGATACCAAATCAATAATATGGACATATGTTAGTGAACATATGTTGGATAGACTGCCATGAGACACCGCAGAGATTCCATGTGTCATCGCTGGTCTCAAGTAGTGTTTATGTAGAGTCCTTAGACTTGAGGTCATCATGGTTCCCAACATGAGTAGTAGCTTATTTTGGGACTACTAAACACTACTCCGAATCGGGTAGTCATAAAAGTAGTCTTCGGTTTGCCATGAAACATGTAGTGGGATGTGAATGATCAAGATAGAATTTGCCCTCCTTATGGGAGAGATATCTCTGGGCCCTCGATGTAATGGATTATGAAAGTGCATGGCCATGCCGAGGTGATTGAGGAGTCAATCACGAGTTTATAATCCATCACGGAATCGAGAGAGTGATTGAGCTATTAAGAGGATGACACAGTCTCGCCTTGAGCTCAATCTATATCGTGAGGCAAAGGGATTCGTACATGAGAGAACATTACAAGTTCAATGATATGATCTTTACATATACTTTGGGGTTAATATGTCTTACTAGAGACCGCTATTAACATGGTAACCTGAAGGCGTTTCGGTCACGACCAAGTATACGTGAACCTCACTGGTCGCACGCTTAACGGGTTGGAACACTAATTCGAATATGATTCGGATATGGGCTCAATTCGGATAGAGATCCGAATAGACTCCTATTGGGCCTCGGTCCACGAGGCCCACGTGAGGAGGTCTATATATATGGAGGCGAGGGGCGGAGGGGATTTGTGCCGCTAACATCTAGCAAAACCTAGCCGCCACCTCCCGAGCCAAACCCTAGTCCGCCACGAGTGCTAGTACACTCACGATCGGCGCCCACCGGGACGTGTGGATACCGGTGGAGGCGCCGCTCGTTGCGATCTTGATCGGGTGTGTGGAGGAGACGATCTGTCGGGACGATCGGCTACTTCCACTACTACCTCGACGCGCGTGATTGGATCGGTTTCAATTCTTCTTCACGCGCTGCTGCGTCTAAGTGGTAACGATCCATGATCCTTCCTTAGCATGATGTTCTTGGGTGCGCGGTAGAAAATTTTTGTTTTCTGCTTCCGTAGCCTACGCGTATTCCAATATCTGAGGGCGGTTGGTGCTGACGTGGCGCTGATGTGGCACTAACACGTGGCACCACGTGGCGGCTAGGGCTGACGTGTCTGCTGACTAGGCTGCTGACTTGGATGGGTTGGGTCCACGGGTCTGTAGCATAGTGCCTCTGACAGGTGGGTCCACGCTGTCAGTCTCACGGTTCACGGTAGACCACATCCACGGAGAAGGTGAACTGTTGGTAGCGCGGGATCTGACGGTGTGGGGGTGGACATGTGGCACAATCTCGGCCGTCGATCCAGATCTAGATCGATGGTGGTGATGGGAAGATCGGACCATCAGATGGCCGACACATGGTGGCGCGGCGCGAGAGTGCAGTGGCGGGGCTGGTCCGGCGAGGTGCAGGGACGGTGGTGGTGCTCTGGTGAATGGTGAGGGAACGCGGGTGGGCAGTGAGGCTCACCGGCGAGGGGCGAAGGGACAGTGGCGAACACGGAGACGGCACGACGCGAGCGGGCCCTAGGCGGTGACTCCGGCGACGACGAGCGCGATGTGACAGCAGAACATGGTGACGACGGCGGTGCTTGGGGTGAGAGGCGACTGCGGGGGTGATGGCTTTTATGCACACAAACTGAGGAGGTCTGGCGCGAGCGCGGTGCGGGCGCGGCACGAATCTGTCTCGGGTACGGATGCCAAAACAGGCGCGGTCGGGACGGCGACGCCGGAGTTCGGATCGGGGACGACGAGCACGGTGATGACATGTGGACGGACAGGTGAGAGACGCGTGGCGTGAGCGGCGATCGCACGCTGGCGGGCGGCTGGGCTTGTGAACAATGATGGGCCGGGCCCATTTCTGTTCACATGGTTTTCTGGGCTTTTTTTTTTAGAAAAACAAATAAATCCAAATGAGCTCTAGAAAATAGCAAATAAATCCGAAAAATTCACAGAAAATTCCAAAAAAAATCCTTGAAACACAAGGAATCCAAATAAAATATTTTTAGCTTATGTCAATGTTTATTTTAATCAGATTAAATCCATAAATGTATTTTTATTTCAAAAACTTTAAAAATAGCTGAAAAATAGGATGTTGCAGGTTTGCGCTATACTAATGCTACTCCCAAGTCCCCACATAACATCGACGTCCCCCGAGCCCGTTGCTGCCTCCCCCGACTCTGGTGGCCCTAGTCCCCCGCGCCCGGTTCCCTCCTCCCCTGAGCCCGACGCTGCCTCCCCCAGGCCCGTCACCACCTCCCCTGAGCCCATTGCCACCTCCCTCGACTCCGGCTGCCCTTGTCCCCCGCGCCCAGGGCCCTCCTCCTCCCCTGAGCACCTGCCTTCCCCGAGCCTTGTGAGTATTGATTTTGTCATCTTCTCCTAGCCCTAGTACCTCGGCCTCACGCCACCTTCCCCTAGCCCCTAGCTCCTTTTGCCATCATGGTGGCTTGGAGTGCCGCCACTCTATGAGCTTGATCTCTACTCTTTCATATCTATTGTGCTCTGGTCAGCCATGCTAGTGTTTCTGATTCATTATCTTTGAAACTTGTGATTGTTGCTAGCACTAGGGGGCTTTGCATGATAGATTATGGGCTTGTGAATTGCTCAATGAGGACCAAATGAAAATCATAGTGATGCTCTAGATTGATTCTGCTAGTTTAATCTATTACATGTTAATTGATTATCTTTGTTGAGTGTAGTTTGTGGTCCTATGAATTGCATTTGCTATCGTTCCTTCACAGTATTGCCTACTGTTGTGGTTAGATCTTGTCGAAATCAAATTCCTGTGTTTATTCTATAATTGTTGAATATAAGTTAATCCTTGTAGTAGCTTTGTTTCAGTCTCTATTATCTGATTTCAACTGAGATCTGTTGTTTGTGCTTGCTATTGACATTTATGCCACACTGAGGTAATGTTGAATTAGCTAAAATTAGCAGTATCTTTGAAGATTGTATCACTATGATAATTGAAAACTTGACAAGAGTTGAAGAAGGCCAAATTTCTTTTAACTTGAGTAATTCCTTCCTAAGAGCAATACATTTAACATTATATTTGTGCAGTATGCCAAGTTTCATTAATATATGAATTATGCTAGATTTATATGCTCGCATGCTTTTCCTATTAAATATATTTTAATATGTTAATGTTCTTAATTATAGTTGGAATTAAAATGGAAATATTGCTAAAACCGTTCAAATTTGGAATTAATATGAGAAGGCCAACATGTCGTCCACTCATTTTTCATCATCATTGTTGGATGCGTGTGATGCACTGTCCTGCGCAAAATCCAATGCCTTGGAAGAGGAATATTAAAAAGACCAAGGGCTGATTTACCATCATGGATGTCGCTGCATATGGTACCTCTCTCAATCCTTGTCGAGCAGTATCCGCATTCTAGAGAATGGTAGAATAGTTGCACGGGAATGGATTGAGATCACATTTGATTCATGGAAGACCATGATCGAAGCTTGAAAAAGTGAGCTGCTGACGAAAGTTTTTACATTGTTCAAGATCCCAGAAGAACACAAGGACTCCATGCAATGATATGCATTGCTAGTGGCATGGAAAGCGTGGAAGAACTTCAAGAGCCTGTTTGTCAAGCAGTACGTTGAGAAGAATCTGATGCCCTACCACAAGTATCCATTCCTAGAACCGTAATGGGAAGAGTTTGTGGCAATGAAAATGATAGAAAATTTTAGTAGTGCAAGTGCGGCACATAGGGCCCTCCAAGAAAAAAACATGCACCTCCACAGACTCAGCAAAGCTGGGTATGTAGGTAAAATCCCACAATGGAGGAAGGAGGACAAGTAAGCAATCATGTGGGACACGTCCCCGCCATTTGTTGCAATCTCTGATGAGCACGCCCAAAACTGGATTAGAGCGAGGTCGTCTACCATGTCATCAGGGTACATCTCCTTTCAAAACTCCGCAAACGAGGAAGTGTCCCACCGCCTGGTAAGATATCGATCAAACTACGTAGCTTATAATTACTCCATAACTTCATAGGAAGTGAAATGACATGTTGGGCTCTTGCAGGAAATGTAGAGTGTAGAATCTTCTAAAGGATCATTTCAAATAGTCAGGGAGAGAGATATAGTCTTCGTGGCCCTAGGAAACAAGGAGCACTCGGATCGCACAAGAGGCTTTGGTCTTTATGTTCCTTGGAAACATGGTTTCTCAGAGACACCGAATTGTACCGGAGTAGAAAGAGAGATAAAGCCAAGTATGAGGCATAGCTACCAGAGGCGATCAATGCATCTCTTAGAGTGGAGCTCACTGATTATGTCAAATAGGAGATGCAAAGGTATAGGGAAAATCAGTCGGAAGCCCTCGTCGCTACTGTGCTAGCCAGCCCCCCAACTGTTGGAGTAGCTACGCATCCAACCCTACCTTAGAAAGCGACCATAGGCTTCCTGTTAATGACATCCTGGTAATAATTATTATCTCTGGAATGCTTGATCCATTGATAGGCCTATTGGAGTAGCTAACTTTGTATCATTATGTAGGTGGCTATGAAGTGCAAGCTCCAAGTGAGATGTGCCTTTATTACCCTATGCGCTGCTTGGGGCTAGGCATATCCGTCCAATCCTAAGGCTTTAGTGCACGGTGTATCTCTAGCGCTAGGTTTTGAAAAAGTGAATGTGGATAGTGTTTATGTCAATTTCAAGGTCTTCTTGCTGTAGAAGCGCCTGAACAATGAGGTCGTGACTCTAGGGCAAGCCATTGGAATATTCGTCTAGTGGCCCAAAAGGGACATCTGCCTTGAGGCTCCTGCACTGGTGCCAAGTTCATAGGGGCTATCCGCGTCAGAGCTATCTGCACCGGTGCCAAGTCCACAGGGTCTATCTGTGCTAGAGCTACCTGCACCGATGCCAAGATCATAAGTGCTATTCCCATCCGAGCTACTTGCACCGGAGCTACATTTACGGTCGACTACCGTGAAGTCGACCTATAGCCGAAGTGGCAAGGAAAAACCAAAGAAGATCGATGATGATATCCCCTACTTGCCATTGGCGCAAAAATTCATGCTAGGCAAGCCGATGGTCGTCCTGAAAGAGCGCCTCCTAACCCTAGGACTGGGTTGCCAAAGATTGTATATGTGGTACATGGAATAGGCCAACAAGCCGAAGGGATAACAGTGCTCGGGTTTTACTGTCAAGTTCAGGCCGCAACATTTTCAACACGATGTTCATGACTGTGTCTTCACGGTGACCTTCGAGGACTTATTAGATCTCTTCAGACTCAACGCCCTCGATGCCTCACTCGTTTGATGCTGGACACTTTAAGTATGTACAATCATGGTCTATATTCCTGTAATACCGATAAATGTCATATATAACTTATTGCTTTTGTGTGTGTATATATAGATACATAGTGACTGAAGCTAGATTATTGAAATCACCGATTGGTTTTCTCGACTCATGCTTGGTCTCCATAGATACAATCGAGGAGGATGCATCCTTCATCGAGAATTACATTACAACAGCATTGGTGGCTCACCGCAACAAGGAATTTATACTTATGCCCTACAACTAGGGGTAAGTGTTGTACTAGTGGCTATATTTGTTGATTTGTACTTTATAAGAAATAAAAAATTAGGTTTAATGACCATGACAACATACCTGTGTAGGTTGCAATGGATTCTAATTATAATTATACCAAAATAGAATAGAGTAATATACATTGATTCCCTAAAGAAGAAAAAAACCAACATCACATTTGTCCGACGATTAATCGACAGGTAAACACATTTCCTCTATAGATAACTTTATTGTAGTCTTTCCTTCCTACCCAATGACTAATGCTAACTTTTTGGAATCACATACCTCGTTCGCCAGGTACGTTGCAGAGGTATGGAAATCCAAGAAAGGAATCAAATTCCTGCGACATGATCTAGATTTTCTAGTATTCACTAGTACACATTAATCCTATATATATAACACTTCATAGTAATGTCTTCCAAATTAACAAATTATATTTTTGCAGTGCCACTAGCACCCGCTGGGCAACACCTATGGATTCTATGTTTGCCGCCACATGCAACTACTCCTCGATTCCTCGAAGACCAATGATCTTCAGGTTTGTCAATCTTGCAGTAATTATTTCATACTTATCTAGTTATATATGTATGCACAACATTGATATTCCTACTAACAAATTGCATCCATCGCTACAACTGTATTGGAACAAACCAACTTCGCAAAAATTTGAGGAGAGTGTGCGTACTTCTTAATGCTAAAGTCATAAATTCTGATGGGGAGTTCCACAATGTAGAATGAATTTGATTGGGATAAGATTGACCTTAATTGTACATGTGTGAGGATAATTTATTTGATTTCAGTTAATTAATTTGTAAAATGGATGTCTTTGATTCTGAAATAAATCAATATGAATTGGATATATACTGTGTTGATCTGCTTGTTTCAGAGAGCATGGTTAGCATTTTCTGAGGCTAGACAACAAACAGAAATAGATTTAGGAATAGAAATGAACATCATAGACGGTTTCAACTACAAACCATTTGTGATATTGAAATATCATAAACAGTTTTCAGTTGAAACCGTCTGTGATATATAATGTATTATAGACGGTTCCAACTACAAATCATCTATGATAGTTCAATATCACAAATGGTTTATAGTTAAAACCATCTGTGATAGTTGCATCACAGATGGTTCGAAAGCCGTCTGTGATGACCTTATGTTATTATTCACCCATAAATTCAGATGACTCACAATATCATCTATGATAACCTTTTCTATAGTAGTGTCTATTGATGTCTTTAGTTATGCATCTTGGAAATTAGAATGTCCATTTATTTAGAGGCCATGAGCCTGAGTATATAGAAATCATTAATAAAGGTTGCGTTATGCCTCTTGACACCCCCAACGGAACTTGAGAAGCATAATGCTCATTTAGATGTTCAAGCGATAAATGCTCTTTTTAGAGCTTTGAACCCGGATGAATTCAATTGAGTGAGCAATTTGGAAACCACTCATGAGATATGGAATACTCTGTTAGAAATTCATGAGGGAACATCCACAATCAAAGAGGCCAAATTGCATAGACTCTAGATCATGTATGAGACATTTACTATGTTACCTCATGAAGACATTAATGAAATGTGTTCACGTCTCAACAATATTGTAAATAAGCTCAAATGCCTAGGCATATCACTAACCATTATTGATATTGTAAGAAAAATGCTTAGGGCTATGCTGAATAAGTTTAAGATATTGCTGACTCTCTTCCTCAACTCATCTGAGTTGCTGAAGATAACACTGACTCAACTCTTGGACAACCTCACAACCAATGAGTTATACAAGAAAGACAAGTAGGAGCTTTTGGAGTAATCCTCCTCTATGAGCAAGAAGGTTACCACTTTCAAAACCAAATCAGTATATAGTGATGAGTCCAAAGGCGATGATGATGATTCCTAGAAGGAAATGACTCTCCTTATGAAAAGAATGAAGAAATTGACGAAAAAGTGCCTAGACCAAGCGCTAGTCAAGAAAAGAGCAAGAAGGGGCACTCCTACAATGACAACAAGCGCTATAGCAATATCCGTTTCTATGAGTATGATAAGAAGGGCACATTGCCTCTCATTGCCCAATGAAGAAGGATGACAAAGGCAAGTCATCTAAGAAGGACTTCAACAGAAAGAAGAACCTTTTCAAGAAGCTTCGAAAAGATGGCAAGAATGAAGCCAATATCAAAGAATGGGAATCGGATGAGGAGTACACTGACTTTAACTCCAATATTGATGAGTCCCCAAGAAAAAGAAACTTGTCGGTATCGCCATCAAGGAGGCTCTATCACTCTTCTTATCACCTACATGCCTCATGGCAAAAGGAGACAAGACAAAATCTCTTGATGACGATGAGACCTCATATGATGAATTAATGGACATGCTTGAAGATTTGAATGAATATTTTGGAAAGGAGAAATCAAAGTTCAAGGTCTTCAATAGAGAATATCTCTCTCTAAAGGATTTTTATGAGGAGGCAAAGGAAGCTCATGACTCTCTCCTTCAAAGGGATTCAAGCAAATTTCACACTAGCATTGGAGTTACTTGTGATATTATTGATAAAATTCCTAGTGTAAAGATTGTTAAGACTAGCACTTTTACTTCATATGATGATTTATTAACTATGCCATGCTGTTCTAAAATTGATTCAAATTATGATAATGCTAAGTGTTGTGGCTATAGACCAAACAGAGAGAGAGGTGTGTGGTAGTGGAGAGTTAGGTGAGCAAATGTCCTCTTGGCCTTTCCCAAGGGCAGACATGATATATATGTACGCCCTCATAAGGAGAGTCTTTACAATCGTAACCTTACACTGAGCCTCCGACCGAGGGCAACTACGTCCTTGCATATGGTTTATAACCTTCTCCACAGGCTAGCTGGGTTTAGGTGGGGGTCACCCCTACAACAGGAGCCTCTCATGGTGAAGGGCTTCACAGGCCAAAGCCATATTGCCGAGCCCTTTGGCCCCCTCCGTCCCTGCGGCCTGTGATGTTGTGTGATTGTGGGCGAAGATGATTTGGCGCGTGTAGGTCCTTGTGGCTCCGCGGAGTCGAAGCTGGGGGTCCGCGGCGGAGCCGACGTTGAAGTCTTGTGCTGGGTGGTCGTCGATGCGGGAGGAGCAAGCAGGCGCGGGAGGTTGGGGCGTCGCATGCGCGTGAGCGACCGTGTCGGTTCGACTCCCGCCGGTGGGACACGTGTGGTCGGCCGCGACGGGTGGACCTCCGTTGGTTGCGCTTCCCGAGAGCGGCTATATATGTGGTTGTAGCGGCGTGACGAAGTATTAGTGGGTCGACCGCGAGCGCTCGTGCCTTTCTGGTGGCTGGCTTCACGCCGGTCGGTGCGGACTCCTTCCACTCGACCTGCTGTGGCAGTGTTCTCTGCAACCTAGCATCCATGGAGAGGCATGGGACACATTAGGGTGCGAAAACGATTGTGCTAATAGTGAAGAGATATGATGTGCAGTAAGTGCCGAGGTTGTCCCGAGCCACCGGGGCGGAAGGGGCGCCTGCTGGCGCGGCGTGCTGACGCGCGGCTGCTTGTCGAAGTGCCAGAGCCGAAGGCGGACCCGGGGTTGCCCTGTGAGGGCGAAGGTCTCGTCAAGGGCGGAGCCGAAGTCATTCCGCTAAGGCGAAGGCTTCGCGGAAGGCGGAGCTAGGGTCCATTGGCGGAGTCGTATCTGGCATGTGGTGGCGGTGACTTCGCCGACGCGGCGAGGTGCGCAAGTGCAATCAAGTTGAGACGTCGCACGCGTATGAGCGGCCGTGCCGCTTCGGCCTCCGCCGGTTGCGCTTCTCCATGCGGGGGACAGTCGGGACTGCCTTGCGAAGGCGAAGGTGTCATCGAAGGCGGAGCCAGGTTGTTTTGCATAGATTCCCGTGCGCTGTCAGGCCTCTTGGTGCAACCGCCGCTTGACCGGGCGTGGCGCACATGGGTAGGTGTGCCACTACGGTGGCGATCGTGGGAAAGGTGGGCGGTTCGCCTCCCAGCAGTTATGCGCATTGATGGCGTGGGAGACACAGGGGTTTTAAATACCCCTTGCGATACGCCACTTGTGTTAGTGATATGCCCTAGAGGCAACATGGAGATGTTGTATATATCACATACTATGTTTATGATACATTACTTTATTCCTTGGAATAGACATCATCATTATTGATCAATGAGTATGTGACTTATTCATGAGACTCTTAAATACTAGAATGTTGCTATTTCTAAATGATCCCTGATCGTATATCATATGAGGAACAAATATGATTCAAAGACAAAGATCAGCATATGTATTGATTGATGATCATGTCTCATGGATCATGGTATGGTGATACCAAATCAATAATATGGACATGTGTTAGTGAACATATGTTGATAGACTCGCCATGAGACAACTCGCAGAGATTCCATGTGTCATCAGCTGGTCTCGAGTAGTGTTTATGTAGAATCCTTAGACTTGAGATCATCATGGTTCCCAACATGAGTAGTAGCTTATTTTGGGACTACTAAACACTACTCCGTGAATCGTAGCCATAAAAATAGTCTTCGGATTTGCCATGAAACATGTAGTGGGATGTGAATGATCAAGATAGAATTTGCCCTCCTTATGGGAGAGATATCTCGCCCTCGATGTAATGGATTATGAAAGTGCATGGCCATACCAAGGTAATTGAGGAGTCAATTACAAGTTTATAATCCATCACGGAATCGAGAGAGTGATTGAGCTATTAAGAGGATGACACAGTCTCGCCTTGAGCTCAATCTATATCGTGAGGCAAAGGGATTCGTACATGAGAGAACATTACAGTTTCAAATGATATGATCTTTACATATACTTTGGGGTTAATATGTCTTACTAGAGGCCGCTATTAACGTGGTGACCGGAAGGCGCTTTCCGGTCACGACCAAGTATACGTGAACCTGCTGGTCGCATGCTTAACGGGTTGGAACACCGATTCGAATATGATTCTGATATGGGCTCAATTCGGATAAAGATCCGAATAGACTCCTAATGGGCCTTGGTTCGCAAGGCCCACGTGAGGAGGTCTATATATATGGAGGCGAGGGGCCGAGGATCTGTCCCCGTTAACATCTAGCAAAACCCTAGCCGCCACCTCCCGAGCCAAACCCTAGCGCCACGAGTGCTAGTACACTCGCGATCGGCGCCCACCCGGACGGTGGATACCGTGGAGGCGCTGCTCGCTGCAGGTTGATCGGCGGCGTGGAGGAGACGATCTGTCGGACGATCGCTACTTCCACTACTACCTCGACGCGCGATTGATCGGTTTCCAATTCTTCTTCGCGCACGCTGCGCCTAAGTGGTAACGATCCATGATCCTTCCTTAGCATGATGTTCTTGGGTGCGCGTAGAAAAGTTTTGTTTTCGCCTCGTAGCCTACGCGTATTCCTTTAACTTGCACTTTCGTCGCCTTGCCTTCTAGCTCCCGGTCACACGCCCCAATCTCCTATCTTGCTTGTTGCTTCCCACGCCACAGAGCTCTTAGGAGGATGATGGCACACGATGGAGCACACGCCCAGTCGGCCGATGAGAGCACCGTCTTCCGGTGGCCGTCGCCGCTCGAGGTGGGGTACACACTCGAGGGGCGCGACCTCGCGCATGTGGACAAATGGTGGACGGCGGTGGAGAGAGTAGGGCGTCTGTACTCCCGCGTCCTAGGCTCAACGTTGGTGACGGAAGAGACGATTCGTGGCCTTCTGCGCGAGGGGAAGCTATCGGACCACCGGGAGGTGCGACTGCCTGCGGGCGACGAGACCGAATCACACCCCGAGACGTCGGAGGTAGTCATGTTCGTCGCCTACTTCAAGGCTGGGTTGCGCATTCTAGCTGCCAGACTTGTCGGGGACGTCCTGCGGGCCTTTGGGCTTGAGCTGGCACAAATAACGCCGAATGTGATAGCCCGTCTTGCCGTGTACAGCTCGGCGGTGCGCATGGAGGCATGCTGGCCGATCGCGTGTTCGCATTTATCCACGATGTCCGGTGTGCGCCGGATGATCAGGGGGATGGGGCGTTGCCCGGCTTCGGCAGTGTCGATCTCGTCTTGCGCCGCAGTGCGAGAAGATTTTTCCCTCGAAGTCGAGTTGGGTGGAGTGGGAGCCGGACTGGACGAGGCGGTGGTTCTACCACCGCGTGGTGAGCGGTAGCGGCCTTGCGTGTTCGGGGTGGCCAGTGGCGGTTACCACCACGCCCGGCGTGCCAATAGATGATGAGAATGAGCGAATAGCATGAAGGCTTGTGGGGATCACTGCCCGCTTCAATATGCGCGACCTCGCTGAGGAGTTCGTCATGTATGACGTGGCGCCACTTGCCGCGGAGTGGCGTGTTACTCCTGGGAAGCTTCGGCGTGACAACGTCCGGCCGTCGATGTCTTCGCTGCCACAACCCTCCAGTCCGCGTAAGTTGCGCTGGAACTTGCTTATGTGTGCTATTCCTTGGGGCTGTTGTTTTTACAACGTGCCCCCGTGTTCCTCGCAGGTGCTTCCCTTGAAGACGTGGTGTCTTGACTCGAATATGCAAATCCGGCCTCTCTGTGTATACTGCACTAGTCCCAGGATCACGCTAGTGCACACAGTCAAACATAGATGTCATCACAACCATATACACGATAAAATAAAGGAAAAACCCAAATATCAATAAATCTCAAAAGGTACGACCTTATGGTCAAGCTTACAATAGACTAGCCCGAAGGGCTTAACAAAACTAGCAGCGGAAATCCAAAATAAAGCGTAGTGGCCAATCGACAAGCCCACAGTCTATCGAGTGGAGAACGAAGCCTAATCCGTGAAGTCGCCAAATACTCTCCTTCCGAACCTCCCACGATGATACTCCTCTTCCTCAATTGAGCAACATTGGGCATAAAGCCGTGAGTACATTGGTACTCAGCAAGTCGTTTGTAACAAATGAATGCAATATAGTATGCAAGGCTTACCAATGGAAGGCTGAAAGGTTAATTTGCATAAAACGACATATAAAGGTAAATACAGTAATTAGATTGAAAGCGAACTTTAAGTAAAATAATAGTAAATAAATAATCAAAGGAATTGACATAACCACTTGCAGACCTCCCATCCACAAGCTAAACCAACCGCATATGGACCTCCCATCCATAAGCTAAACCAACGGTGGATTAACCATCCACTGTCCAACCAGAATACACAAGTTTTTAGAAATAACTACCCCTCGTGTGAAATCACCGAGCATTGTCCATGACCGAGGACGCGGCTATTCGAATAATTTTACACTCTGCAGAGGTTGCACAACTGTACCCACACGATATGATTAGCCCCGACCGAAGGTAACCACAACAAGGCCTTTACAAAATTCAATTCCAACTCAATCCGCCCGCTAGGATTTCGCATCACACCCCCCTTGCGCCACATGGAAATTAGCAACCATGTTCATCTCAATGGCAAGATTAAAGTTGAAACATCCCAAATTAATCAGCCAGGTACGTCCCATACCAGACATGTGGTTTGCACGATAAAGCTCAGATCAATGGCACACAAAGTTAAGTCCGTAATTCTACCCGGGCGAGACTACCTCATCCCTCGAAGTGCTCCAACACTTCCCCCTTTACTGCACGATCACTCGCTCGAGTGGAAACCAATTTGTATAACCACCGTCGATGACGCACCAATGTCATGGTACAAATTTTAATACTGTGGCACCAACCATGATCTGCTGTGGCTCCAACCATGGTTCATTATCTCATTAAGTCAAATTAATTATTCACGTGTGATGATAAACTCAAACGTAATTATAAGCAAAGCTAAGCATTCTATCGTACCAACCCATGTGACAAATAACCTAGCATCACTAGTACGTTTCCCAACCTATGGTGACAATGGTATCATGGCATTCCAAATTATCAAGGAGGGATAAATTCAATTGGGACGATAACTACCAATACAAGGGTTTGAATAAAAATAGCAATGCAATGTAATTTAAAATAAAATAATTAAATAATAGATTGCAAACTGGGTTCAACATGATCAAAGGACATGACTTGCCTTGGTTATGCTCAGTGAGGTATTCCTAGTCTTCGGACGTAGATCCTGCTCCTCTGGAATCCGAATCTAACGAAAGAGAAAACGATCAAAATAAGAAAAACACATAAAATTATAAGCAAATGAACTCCAAAAATCATGAAACTAGAACCAAAAGCTAGAGCTCGATTTTAGATGAATTTAGCAAAAAGAACGGGGTCAATCGGAGCTAGGACGGAGGAGAACGGGCTCTCGGAAAATTAATCTAAAGGAAAATCGGGAAAATCAGAAAATCGACTGTGCTGTGAACCCGGTCAATGGAAAAGTGAGTCCACGGTGAACCCAGTCCACCGAACTATGCACACGGGGAGGGCGGTGCTGACGCGGCTCGGTTAGGGCTGACGTGGCGCGCGCTGGTGCCGCCACGTGGCAAGGGTGATGTGGCAGCTGACGTGGCACCTGGGGGCTCGGGTATTGCTAACGTGGCGTGACACGTGGCACGACACGTGCCCTAGGGCTGACGTGGTTTGCCACGTGGGTAGGGCTGATGCAGCACGGCTCAGGTGCGGCGGCGCCAGCGCAGATCGGATACCGCGGCGCAGTACACCGCGAGATCTCGGGGCGCCGGCTCGACCGATGGGTGGTGGAGATCGCGCACGGCGGAGGCGGCGAGCCGGCTCGATAGCCCGACGCGGCTTGGCGCGCGCGCGCGAAGCGCCGCGACGGGCGCGGCGCGGGATGCGCGGCGGCGACGCGCGACCGAGGCGTGCGCGCGAGCGCATCCAGCGCGGTGCAGCGGCGACGAGCGAGGCGACGGGCGCGACGGGGCTCACCGGCGACGGGGACGGCGGCGAGGATGGGGCTCCGGCGACGGGACGAATCCGGTGACGACGCAGACGGCGGAGGTGCGGCACGGACGGCGGTAGAGCGACTCCGGCGGCGGCGCGGGTGCAAGAACGGGCAAGGAGCGGCGGCGCGTGAGTTCGGCGAGGTGGCACGCGAACCGAGGATGACCGGCGGTTTTATCACGTGAACCGAGGCAATTTGATTCGGACGCGGTGCGACACGGACGGCCGGGATGGAACCACGTGGCGCGGGCGCGGATCCGATAGTACGGACACGGGGCAACGGTGGCGTCTAGGGTTAGGGTTACGCGGGCGCGGACGTGGCTGGGCGAGCGGATGCGGGACACGCGGCAAGGGCGGATCCGACGGCGGGGAAGCGAGGCGGGGCGGGCGCGCGAGCAGGCCGAGCTGGTGTTGCCGCGTGGCGGTGGGGAGGGATCGGACGGCGGAGAGCGGGCGGGCGCGGGCACTACGGTTCGCACGGGGCTGGGTGGCGTGGAGCGTGGGGGAGCTTCGGATGAGCGACGCGTGGGCGGGGCGGGGGATCGGGCGGCCGAGAGGGAAGCGGGGCGTGGGAGAGGGAGAGGGCACCGGGATGATGACGCGTGGAGGGGAGGAGATCCGACGGCTGAGGGGATTTCCCCGATTAATTAATTTTTAGAAATTCAAATACAATGCCAGGGGCTCTAAAAATAGCAAATAAATCTAAACAATTCACCAAAAATACTATAAAAATCCCTGAGAGACAAGGAACTCAAATAAAATATTTTTAGCAAATGTTGAAGTTTAATTTAATCATATTAAATCCTTTTAAATTCTAAAAAATTCAAATTAAGCTTTATTAATTCCAGAAAAATTCTAAAAATTAATTTTTAAATTCAAGGTTTTAAAAATCCCAGAAAATCAGGATGTCATACGTGGAGCGTGCGGTGTGCGCGTTCCTCAGACCGTACACGGCTAAGGAGCACGCGCTGCGTGTAGCTGCGACCGCGAGGCAGGTCTGGGGCGGCTAAACCGCGTGTGCGAGGCCTTGGGCATTAGGGTGTCAGAGCGCGTTGTTCCAGCCCCAAGCCTACCTCTACGTGATTCCGCGGGGGAGGGAGTACCAGCGGGCGCAGATTCCAACTTGGCGGAGCATGCCGACTTGGAGGCAGGCGCGGGTGCTACTTCGCCGCCACCCGACGTTGGGACGGGGCCATCGCTCGCGGAGGATGCTGGGGCGGAGTCTGTTCCTACGACGGTGTAACCTCCTCCTGCAGCGGTTTTCGAGGTGAGGCCGCCCTCGTATGCCCCGAAGACGAAGCGACCCCGCACATAATCGCCCGTTCGCTCGTCGCGGGGGTTCGTTATAGCGAGTAAGGTTGGAGCCCCATGGGACTCCGACTCAGACACTGAGTGGCTCAGTGTCCGTACGGCCCAATCAGGTCGGCGGCTGTCGGGGGCGAGGGCTTGGTGGAGCTAAGCTCCGACGCTAAGGTCCCCCTGCCTGGCGGACTCGGGCGGGGCTGAAGGTGTTACATTTGTTGGTGTGACCCGTTATGTGTTTGCAGGGCTGACCACCATGTCCTCTTGCAGCGACATGGTTCCCCGAAGGTGGGCAGCCCTCGGAGCACGAGGACGTTTGCTTGGAAGGGACATCCGGCTCCGCCGAGGCTGTCACCGCGGATGCCGCCCGACGTCTAGCGAACTTCATCCCTCGAGTAGAGGTGCTGGCAGTGTGGCGGGGGGCCACGGATAGCGCGGCTGCGAGCCTAGACCACGATGCGCTGCAGATTTGCGGGCCAGGACTGCTTGAGGGAGTGCTAGAGGTCTCCGAACTAAGGGTAAGTGCTTGTCCCTAAGCAGCACGCAGCCATTGTAGGTGTACTGATTGCTTTGTCGTATAGACCTTCACCCTTAGCCGGGCACTGCAGGCGGCCCATGTCCGGGAACGGGAGGCCTTGGAGGACCGGCTGCGTGTCGCCGAAGGAGTCCTTCGCGCGTCGGAGTAGGTGCATTCCGCTAAGGACGACCGCGTGCGGTTGCTGAAAGCGAAACGCGCAGGGGCCGTCTCCTATGCCACGGAGCTTGTGGCATCGACTCAGCAGGCAACAGTGGAGGAGGGGGACGGCCTGCTCCAACAAGTTGCCGTATTGGAGGAAGAGAACGGCCGCCTTGCTGCGTCTCTGAGGGAGCGGGACGAGGCGCTGGGTGCTGCCTCGGCGATGGCATGGGAGGCTATGCTAGCCCTGGAGGGTACCCTTGAAAATCTCATTGCCGAGGTGCCGCCCCGCTCATTCGGACCCGAAGAGCTTTCACGGACACTTCAACGGATTGGGGAAGTGGCCGATCTTGCTCAGGCCGCCGCGACGTCCTTTGGCAATCACTGCTCCTACGTTACTGCATGCCTGGCGTGTGCTCTTCTCCGACACCGGGCTGCCGTCATGTCGATGAATTGGAATGATGTCCGGTGCCGTGCACGCCGTTCGGCCCATCGTCCGATTTTTCCACGAACGGATTTGGGAGTACATCAGAGAGGCCGCGGCGAAGGTGGAGCTGCGGTGGAACATGTACGGCGAGGGGAACCTTGGCGAGTGGCTGGATGGAATTGCCCAGCGCAACGATGATGGGGCCGACGACTCAAAGCAGGTGTGACCCCGGGTTCTTGTGCGCCGGTGTGTGTCTTGACCTATGTACTCCATGCTGTGGATGAAGTGAAAATTGCTTCCCTTCTTTGATCCACCGTACCACTTTATTCCGAGAAGTTGCCCGATGGGGACTTACTGCTGATTTCTGACGCCGTGACCCGGCGCCGTTTACGACGCTGGTGGCGGGCCAAAGACTCACTGAACTTCTGGTCGAATCGACCCTATGCGGGTGGGGCTTCGGCGCGGAAGGGCGTCCGGGCGAAGCCGGATGAGTAGTGTTGGTCTGGTGGGTTTTGTAAGCACTTTGTAGCAGCGTGATAGATAAGCCGGAACGTTCGTCCCCGCCGTCGATTCTGGGTGCGTCTGCTTTGCGCCTTTCTTATGAAGTTTGTTGGTTAGTTGGGGTAGACGCTTGAGGTAGGCGCGGAGCTGGCGCCTAGTCGAGGTAGACGCGCGAGCGCTCCGTCCCCTACCCTTCGAAGTGGTGGCAGCGGAGTTGGCGCCTAGTCGAGGTAGACGCGTGAGGGCTCCGTCCACTACACTTCGAAGTGGTGGCAGCAGAGCTGGCGCCAAATCGAGGTAGACATGTGAGCGCTCCATCCCCTACCCGTTGAAGTGGTGGCAGTGGAGCTGGCGCCTAGTCAAGGTGGACGTGCGAGCGGTCCGTCCCCTACCCTTCGAAGTGGTGGTAGCGGAGCTGGCGCCTAGTCAAGGTAGACGCGCGAGCGGTCCGTCCCCTACTCTTCGGAGTGGTGGCAGCGGAGCTGGCGCCTACTCGAGGTGGATGCGCGAGCGCTCCGTCCCCTACCCTTCGAATTGGTGGCAGCGGAGCTGGCACCTAGTCGAGGTGGACGCGCGAGCGCTCCGTCCCCTACCCCTCGAAGTGGTGGCAGCGGAGCTAGCGTCTAGTCGAGGTAGACGCGCGAGCGCTCCATCACCTACCCGTCGAAGTGGTGGCAGCGGAGCTAGCGCCTAGTCGAGGTGGATGCGCGAGCGCTTCGTCCCCTACTGCTGGGTAGGATAAGGATAAGATAGGCCTGGGGAGTGACAGGGATCTAGCTCCATAGGTCCTATCCGTGGTGGTCGATGGGGGATCTCACAGGCGCCACCTTTTCGCGGCGGTCCCCGACACTGATGGGACGGTTAAGGCGAGATCAACGGAGCTCTGCACATGATGCTGTACGGCTGCGAGGGAGGTGTCCCTTGCCCATCGGCCGTTACTTCGGCCCCCCGAGATAGGGGGACGCGTGGAGTGTAGTTGGCGGAGCCTTGTAGCTGAAGTGAGGTGACGCTGTTGTACCAGATGGCCCTGGGGCAAGCGATGGGACTCTTGAGGCATAATTTGCGTGGCCTGGCTTCCGGGGCTCTTTAAAAGGGGGGAGCGGCCAAGTGAGACGGCACTCGCCTTCCCAAACATCGCGCCTCAGTAACTTTCTCTTATCGAAATCGCTGTCCCCCACGTGCCCTGGCTCCGCCCAGTAGCGTCGAGGGCTGATGCCGCCTGGGCGATCGCGGGGTCAGACATCCCGCCCATGTGGGGGGATGCGACGCCGTGATGTGTTTCCCCCTCGCCAGTTCGTCGAAGAGCCACGACTGGTGCGGTGTGGTGGGCAATTCACTTGTATTTCATCAAGGCCACTCCTAGTTTTGGGAGTAGACTTCTATGTCGCGCCAGCGAGGCCGCACCCCGCCGTGCTGTCCCGTACAGGCGCCTGTCCTCTCCCCCATTCTCCTTCCCTAGCTGTTGGATGCTTGGGATGAGGAAGGGTCTTGGCGCTTGCGGTGCTATAGGGAGCTGTGCTGCTCCAAGGACGGGCTCCAACTCCTTATTGGGGCACCTCGACGCGCCGGGAGATCGCGTCCTGTGAGTGCCTTCGACGGGCGCGTTTGGTTTCTCGGCTCTTCTGCAGAGGCGTAAGCCATTGAGCTCATGCGCCTCGCTCCTGCACTCGCAGTCGCCCATCTGCGCGAAGCGCGGGAAACCTCTTGTGTCTGTGCGCCGTTGTATGTAGACTCCGGCGAGTGCGTGGGAATACCGTCCACGTCTTATTTATACTCCGAAGAGTACGCGTGGTGATAACACCAGCGCATGCGTGAGACATCCGCGTCTTGTTTAGACTCAGTAGAGTGCGTAGCGAAAACATCCGCGTCTTTGTTTGTACTCCGGAGAATGCATGGGACTATCAACCACGGCTTACTTAAGCTCTGGAGGGTGCACCAATCGCGCGCGGGTTGTCCGCGTCTTGTTTAGACTCAGTAGAGTGCGCAGGGAAAATATTCGCGTCTTTGTTTGTACTCCGGAGAGTGCGTGGGACTATCAACCACGACTTACTTAAGCTCCGGAGGGTACGCCAACGCGCGCGCGGGACATCCGCGTCTTGTTTATACTCAGTAGAGTGCGTAGGGAAAACATCCGCGCCTTATTTATACTTTATACTCCGTAGAGTGCGTGCGGAGGCGGACCTTGACGCTACGTCTTATTTATACTCCGTAGAGTGCGTGCGGAGGCGGACCTCGATGCTACGTCTTATTTATACTCCGTAGAGTGCGTGCGGAGGCGAACCTCGACGCTACGTCTTATTTATACTCCGTAGAGTGTGTGTGGAGACGGACCTCCGTGGAGTGCGTGTGCGGAGGTGAGTCTCCGTGCGGTGTGTATGCGGAGGTGAGTCTCTGTGCGGTGCGTGTGCGGAGGTGAGCCTCCATGCGGTGCGTGGGAACATCGACCACGTCTTTACATTCTGGAGAGTCCGCGTGGTAGTAACACCATCGCGTGCGCGAACTCCGCGTCTTGTTTATACTCAGTAGAGTGCGTGCGGAGGCGGACCTCGACGCTACGTCTATACTCCGTAGGTGGAGAGCACGAATAGCGTCGCAAATGGCAAACTTTATTAAATTCCCGTTTGCGTGGGTGAGCGAGTACAAAAGGTCAGGTACTAACCCTTGGACTTGTTGTCGTGACGGTGAGATACGGAGCCTCTGGTGCTTGGGCTGCCATATGGCGTGTACGGGCGCGCCTAACCTTGGGGTTTCACTGGACTCCCAGGGACGAGCCTCGGGTTCCATGCTCTATATGCCAAGCCATGTGCTGGTCGCCGAGGACGGTGATGATACCTCGCGGGCCCGGACGCTTCACACACAGGAAGCCATGGTGTGGTACTGCCCCAAAGGAATTGAGGGTCGGTCTCCCCAAAATGGCATTGTAGGGGTACAGGATATCAACGACATCAAAGGTGGCGTCCCTGCTCGCCACGTTGTCCTCCTGGCCGAAGGAGACCTGCAAACATATTTGGCCCAGCGCCAGCAGCGGCTGACCTTCGAAGCCTTGCAGTGGAATTCTTGAGGGGCCTAGGCGGCTTCGAGGGATCGCCATCTGGTCGAAGGCCTGTGCGAACAAAACGTTCGCGGAACTGACCCCATCGACCAGGACACGCCGGACGTCACACCTGGCAATCGCGACCTGGATGACTAGTGGATCTTGATGGGGGAACTCCACGCCTTCGGCGTCGGCGGGCGTGAAGGTGATCGCATGTTGCGCCCAATCTGGTGGTGCATGTGCTGGGTACGCCGCCACGTGGTGTAGCCTCTGCACGTAGGCCTTGTGCTGTCGCTCCGAGGCGAACTCCAAGGAGGAGCCTCCGGAGATTACATTGATGACCCTACGTGGAGCACCCTCAAGGGCATGGATCCGCAGGGCGTCTCCAGGGGCTGCTGCACCTGGGCTTGCATCCACCGGAGACCCTCTTGAGGCTGCGGCTCCTGATCCTGAATCCTTAGGGGACCATCTAGTAGCTACTGAACTTGCGCTACGACGGGTGGGCGCGCCTTGACATCCCTATCTCTGGCGACACTTTGTCAAAGTGCCGTGATGGTGGTACAGGAACGGGTGTCATGATTGCCTTGGCCGTGCACTTCGCACCACTGTGGTGGTGCTGGTCTGCATACTCCACGCGGGCCCAACCATCGTGGCCCCGACCTCGGCCTCGCCCCTGACCTCGTCGAGCCCTGGCCCCGCAGTTGGCGGGGGCGTTGTCTTCCGATCCGCCCTTGACATCGAAGACCTAACGGGCTCGCTGGGACGTCTGACGGCCACACTGAGGCTTGTCGGCCAGCGCGTCCTTGCGCTGGGAGGCGTCCTTCGACGACTCCTGCCGATGCTTGCTCCGCGAGAAACTTGCGTTCAACAGGTCGGCGCTCTTCGTGACACCTTCCGTTGGATTGGCATCGGCCTCGTTGTCCTGGCACCGCCTCGCGTCTTCTTCCGCCCGGGCGTACTCCTCCATCTTATCGAAGAGCTTCGCCACTGTCTTGATTGGCTTCCGCGCATTGTATTCGGCTAGCGGCCCCGGGCGGAGACCTTGTACCGCTGCGTTGATGATAGTTGTCTCGTTGACATCTTTAACCTGGCAGCGGACCTTCGTGAAGCGTTTGAAGTACTCGCGAAGCCTTTTCGATGGTTTTTGCTTGATTGCGAAGAGCTGATCCGCGTCGACACGCTCGACGTAGTTCCCTTGGAAGTTGTTGTAGAGGCGGTCGTGAACCTGCTCCCATGCGTATATGGAGCTCGGCTCTATGGTGAAGAACCAAGAGAGCACCACTCCCTGCAACGCGAGTGGGAGCCCCTTCGCCTTGGTGGGGTCGTCTCCTCCTACCGCCTCGATGGCGGTCTCGTACACGCGCAATGTGTTAGTGATATGCCCTAGAGGCAACATGGAGATGTTGTATATATCACATACTATGTTTATGATACATTACTTTGTTCCTTGGAATAGACATCATCATTATTGATCAATGAGTATGTGACTTATTCATGTGACTCTTAAATACTAAGATGTTGCTATTTCTAAATGATCCTCGATCGATATCATATGAGGAACAAATATGATTCAAAGACAAAGATCAGCATATGTATTGATTGATGATCATGTCTCATGGATCATGGTATGGTGATACCAAATCAATAATATGGACATGTGTTAGTGAACATATGTTGATAGACTGCCATGAGACATCGCAGAGATTCCATGTGTCATCAGTTGGTCTCAAGTAGTGTTTATGTAGAGTCCTTAGACTTGAGATCATCATGGTTCCCAACATGGTTCCCGCCGTGTGTATCCCCCCCTTGTATAGCGTCTTGGGTTCACATCGTTAGGTAGAATGCGATTCTACGTCTAACTTGTTTTTGCAGAGAATGATGTGAATAGTATGGCCCTATAGCTTATTTGAATGTATGAGATGTATGCGATGCATGTAACATCTGCTCATGGCTGCGTGTCATGATTATTTCAGCTATTGTTAGCTGTATATATTGTATTTAACGACTGCGTGCTGTCGACCTTAATGCTTGAATCTATCTTTGTAATCTTCGATTTCTAGCTATTATAGGTAGTAGCCTAGTTTTGAGGTTACAAGCTTTTAAGCATGGTGGCCTAAAGGAGTGATGTGGAGGATGGAGATCGTCTACACCTACTTGGAGATGGATATCACCATTTTTGGGCCATACTACTTCACGCTTAAATGTGTTTATCTATGATGTTTTCTATCTTATTCTTATGCAATGATATATGTGATATGTTGCTTTGGTAGGATAGAATCCTCTTAAAATTAGGTGTTAATGCCCTTCCATATGTTGCACCAAAGATAATGATCACCGCATGGTAGGTCTACCAAAGTAGAGTACCATCGGTTATCATCATCATTTGGGGTAGATGTCGGACATCTACATGCGGAAGCATTTGGTTTACTTAACAAGGTTATCAAAATAGTTTTGGACCTTGGGGCATAGATTGGGGCCGAGGCATACTGATGTCACCCAAAGTAGAGTCACATAGGGATGTGATTAGCAAGGTGTTGCTTACCCATGTCACTAGTTTTCTAGCCGTGATGCCAAAGCTCAATAGGAATTAGTGAAATGAGGATCTTTACCCACTATGTAACTTAGAGGGAGTTTTTGTTGCAAAACTCATAGTGGGAGTCTTTTGCTAAATAGTTTAATAAAAGATGAACATAAACATAGTGCTAAACTTTGCATATTCTTGTGTTGTAGATCATGTCAGCTAACGCCGCATCTAGTACTTTTAATTTGCGATCTGTTCTTGAGAAAGAAAAACTCAATGGAACAAACTTGTCCTGTCCACATCTCATATGGAGTCTTTTCTACTGATTTTGATGGAACCCTGTTTAGTGTGAACGCGGCTGTTTCAAGAGCGTACCCCCAAAAAGACAACGGAAGATCACTTTGGCTCATCATGGAGCGCACCATATCTAATAAGGTGCGATTTCTCCATTCAGATACCCCATTCCATTGAGGTGTTCCTGGCGGAGTCAGTTGTGGAACAATTCCACAATTCTTTAGATGATTGCCAAACTCATGGCTCAAATACTCACCTCCACGATCAGATCGTAGAAACTTGATTGTCTTGCCTAAATGATTTTGCACTTCATTTTGGAATTCTTTGAACTTTTCAAAGGATTCGGACTTATGCTTCATCGTAGATATACCCATATCTACTAAAGTCATCAAGAAAAGTTATGAAGTACTGAAACCACCGTCGTTAAGCTCATTGGTCCACATACATCGAGATGTATGAGTGCCAATAAGTCATTTGCCCGCTCACCTTGACCGGTGAAATGTGCCTTTGTCATCTTGCCAAGTAAACAAGATTCGCATGTCTCTAATGATTCAAAATCAAATGAGTGCAAAATACCATCTCTATGGAGCTTCATGCTTTCTCATTTATGTGACCTAAGCGATGCCAAATAAACGTGGATTCAAATCATTCTGACGCTGCCTCTTTGCATTAATGTTATAGACCGGTGACCCTTCAAGAGTAAGAACGTATAACCCATTCACCAATGGAGTATGACAATAGAACATATCTTTGAAATAAAGAGAACAACCATTGTCCATAGATTTAAAGTCATAACCTTCGCTTGCAAACATGAAGCGTAAATAATGTTCTTTGAAAGAGATGGAACACAATAACAATTATTCAATTCCAAAACTAATCCTCGAAGGTAAAGACAATGGCATGGTGCCAACAGCTACCGCAGCAACTTTTGCTCCATTGCCAACGCCAAGATCCACTTCGCTCCTCCTCAAACTTCTACTTTATTAGCCCTCGCAACGATTTGCGATGTGAGCAACCGATCCGTATCAAATACCCAAGAATTAGTGGAAGAAGTAGCAAGATTGATTTCTATAACATTTATACCGAGTGGAAGTCATACTTCCTTCTTCTTCTCAAGATCCTCCAAGTACTTTGGGCGCTTCCTTTTCCAATGTCCCGATTGCTTACAGAGTAACAATCGCATCGTGATGAGCATCGCCTTCTTGTCTTTCTTGGCCTTAGAACCGCTCGCGATCGCATCGAGCTTTCTTTCTTTGACCGCGATTCTCTTGACATAGGGCTTGCCCTTGCCTTTCTCGCATCATCATCACATGATTGCTGCTTTTCTTAATGCTTTCCTCGGCAGATTTTAGCATCCCATGCAACTCACCGTGGTCTTGTCCAGTTGTTCATGTGAAAGTTCATTATGAATGGCTCAAAGCTCGGGGAAGCGATCGAGAATCACATCAGAGCCAACTCTTGGCTAAGGGAAACCAAGCTTTTCCGCACTCTCAATGTAGCCAATCATCTTAATCACATGAGGGCCGACGGATTCCTTCGCAAGCTCGCACGCAAATAAGGACTTTGAAGTATTGAACCTCTCACCCTTGCTTGGTTCTCAAACATACCACGTAACCCCACAATGATATTGTAGGCATCTGTGTTCTCATATTGCCTCCAAGCTCAGAGGACATTGTGGCAAGCATGAGACACTCACATCAAGGCAATCATTCGCTTGCTTCTCATAAGCTCTCCGTGCCACAAGAGCATTATCGTGCAAGTCTTCGGGTAAGGAGACTCAAGGACATACTCCTTGCGCTCTTGCTTGAGAACAATTCTCAAGTTGCGATACCAATCCAACAAGTTTGTTCCATTGAGTTTTTCTTTCTCAAGAACAGATCGCAAATTAAAAGTACCGGATGCGCGTTAATGACATGATCTACAACACAAGAATATGCAAAGTTTAGCACTATGTTTATGTTCATCTTTATTAAACTATTTAGCAAAAGACTCCACTATGAGTTTTGCAACAAAACTCCTCTAAGTTACATAGTGGGTAAAGATCCTCATTTCATTAATTCCTAGTGAGCTTTGGCATCACGGCTAGAAAACTAGTGACATGGGTAAGCAACACTTTGCTAATCACATCCCTATGTGACTCTACTTTGGGTGACATTAGTATGCCTCGGCCCCAATCTATGCCCCAAGGTCCAAAACTATTTTGATAACCTTGTTAAGTAAACCAAATGCTTCCGCATGTAGATGTCCGACATCTACCCCAAATGATGATGATAACCGATGGCACTTTACTTTGGTAGACCTACCATGCGGTGATCATTATCTTTTGGTGCAGCATTTGGAAGGGCATTAACACCTAATTTTAAGAGGGATTCTATCCTACCAAAGCAACATATCACATATATCATTGCATAAGAATAAGATAGATAACATCATAGATAAACACATTTAACTGTGAAGTAGTATGGCCCAAAAAATGGTGATATCCAACTCCAAGTAGGTGTAGACGATCTCCATCCTCCACATCACCCCTTCAGGCCACCATGCTTAAAAGCTTGTAACCTCAAAACTAGGCTACTACCTATAATAGCTAGAAATTGAAGATTACAAAGATAGATTCAAGCATTAAGGTCGACACGCATGTCGTTAAATACAATATATATATATAGCTAACAATAGCTGTAATAATCATGACACGCAGGCCATGAACGAATGTTACATGCATCACATACATCTCATACATTCAAATAAGCTATAGGGCCATACTATTCACATCATTCCCTGCAAAAACAAGTTAGACGTAGAATCGCATTCTACCTAACGATGTGAACCCACGACGCTATACAAGTGGGGATACACACGGCGGGTTTCAGGGTAAATCGCATCTATGAAATCGCTATGAAAATCTTATCAAGCCGATCAAATCAACCCAAATCCGAGCCATTCAAAATGTCTCAATTTTCATTAGATCAATCATATTGATCATCGCGATCGGTATACTTGAGGAGACCACAACACAAGACCTCGATCTACTGATTGTGCGCGCAGTTAGCCCCGATGGTGATTCCAGCCGGTAGGGGCAAGTCGTGCGTACATCAAAGAAGGAGCACGAACTAATCTTTTTGGCCTTATGATGCTATCAACTCATACCTATTTCAACCCCTTATGACCGATTGATCTCATCAACCCGTGCTACCACCGATTCATCATATGAACCACCTGATCTAGATCGTAATAGATCAATCTACTACTACGCATATCTACATATGCGCTAATCCAGATTCCAAACTAAGCAAGATGGCTCTGATACCACTAAAGGAATACGCGTAGGCTACGGAAGCAGAAAACAAAACTTTTCTACTGCGCACCCAAGAACATCATGCTAAGGAAGGATCATGGATCGTTACCACTTAGACGCCAGCAGCAGCGAAGAAGAATTGAAACCGATCCAATCACGCGCGCCGAGGTAGTAGTGGAAGTAGCCGATCGTCCCGAACAGATCGTCTCTCCACGCACGCCGATCAACACCGCAATGAGCGGCGCCTCCACCGTATCCACACGTCCCGGGCTGGAACGCCGATCGCGAGTGTACTAGCACTCGTGAGTAGCTAGGGTTTGCCGGGAGGTGGCGGCTAGGTTTTGCTCGATGTTAACAGGGACGAATCCTCCGCCTCGCCTCCATATATATAGACCTCCTCACGTGGGCCTCGTGGACCGAGGCCCAATAGGAGTCTATTCGGATCTCTATCCGAATTGAGCCCATATCCGAATCATATTCGAATTAGCTGTTCCAACCCGTTAAGCGTGCGACCAGAGGTTCACGTATACTTGGTCGTGACCCGAAACGCCTTCCGGTCACCATGTTAATAGCGCCTCTAGTAAGACATATTAACCCCAAAGTATATGTAAAGATCATATCGGCTGAACTCGTAATATTCTCTCATGTACTAATCCCTTTGCCTCACGATATAGATTGAGCTCAAGGCAGACCGTGTCATCCTCTTAATAGCTCAATCACTCTCTCGATTCCATGATGGATTATAAACTCGTGATTGACTCCTCAATCACCTTGGCATGGCCATGCACTTTCATAATCCATTACATCGAGGGGCCTAGAGATATCTCTCCCATAAGGAGGGGCAAATTCTATCTTGATCATTCACATCCCACTACATGTTTCATGGCAAACCCGAAGACTACTTTTATGACTACCCAGTTACGGAGTAGTGTTTAGTAGTCCCAAAATAAGCTACTACTCATGTTGGGAACCATGATGATCTCAAGTCTAAGGATTCTACATAAACACTACTTGAGACCAACTGATGACACATGGAATCTCTGCAGTGTCTCATGGCAGGTCTATCCAACATATGTTCACTAACACATGTCCATATTATTGATTTGGTATCACCATACCATGATCCATGAGACATGATCATCAATCAATACATATGCTGATCTTTGTCTTTGAATCATATTTGTTCCTCATATGATATACGATCAGGGATCATTTAGAAATAGTAACATCTTAGTATTTAAGAGTCTCATGAATAAGTCACATACTTATTGATCAATAATGATGATGTCTATTCCAAGGAACAAAATAATGTATCATAAACATAGTATGTGATATATACAACATCTCCATGTTGCCTCTAGGGCATATCACTAACAGTAGGGACGGTGGTCGTGCCTCGACGGGCGTTGGGGCTACCGCTCCCTAGCACCCGGCCGGTATAATCGGGGTTGACTGTCGCACCGGTGGCGGGGTGGGGTGTGACGCGCAGGGTGGGGTCGGCCGTCGTGTCGGTGGTGGTGGGGTCGATGGTCGCGCGATGATCGTTGTCATTTTCACCCCCCTATCACCGATGCCGAAGCCCTGGTGTTGACGCGGGGCCTTGCCACGACCCCCTCCTTCTTCTTCGCCGCCGATGATGAAGGTTTCTTCGGTGCCATCCTTCTTGAGATCTTGAGGCTTGCTCTCGTCCTCACCACGGATGGCGCCAACTGTTGTGGCTACAGACCAAACAGAGAGAGAGGTGTGTGGTAGTGGAGAGTTAGGTGAGCAAATGTCCTCTTGGCCTTTTTCCAAGGGCAGACATGATATATATGTACGCCCTCGTAAGAAGAGTCTTTACAATCGTAACCTTACACCAAGCCTCCGACCGAGGGAAACTATGTCCTTGCATATGGTTTATAACCTTCTCCACAGGCTAGCTGGGTGGGGGCCACCCCTACAACACTAAGTTTTGAGATGCTAATCTTATTGCTGAAAACAAAGAGCTAAGGGAGCAAGTAACCAAGCTAAACAAAAACTTAGAGAGAAGTCTCAAAAGAAAAGCCACCCTTGAACAAGCTATTGAATGAGCAACGTTGCTCATTCCATAAAAAAGGACTCGAGTTTGTACCCAAGAAAGGTAAGAAACTAGCATACAAGCCCACAAGGTTTGTAGAACAAAATAGCAAATATTGCCATAAGTGCTAGGAGGTGGAACATATGCGACAAACATGTCCCATTGGTAAGACTCTATCTGTAGGTTTATATTATTCATGTTATATGCTTAAAAAAAACTAAAGATGATGTACTATCCTAAACATCATTTCAGCGTTTCTAGAAATATTTAGCGGATTCGCGGAATTTTCCTTTTTCAGTGAATCGCGGGAGGCGGGAGAGGGCTACGGGATTTGTCTAAAAGGAAGAAAATAATTTAATTAAATAAAAAAAGAGTTTACGCTGCCTAGAGGGGGGCCTAGCCACTTTGGGCCAGCCAGCCCAAAGGGGCCCAAGCCGCCCCCTTTTCTCCCCCCAAACCCTAGCCAACCCCCTTCCCACCCCTTGGCCACCCCACCCCCCTGTGGTCGCCCCCAGCTCCTTCTCTCCCCCTTGCACCTCTTTTCCCTGCTGCACTACTGAGAAAAAAGAGGAAGAAGGGAAGGAAGGAGAGGAAGGTGAAGGGAAGGAGAGGAAGAAGGAAGGAGGAGGAAGGAAACAAGGTGATCCTATGAGATCAACCTAGGTATGATTTCTCATCTCTTTCCCCTCTGTTTTAGGTTAATTTAGGGATTTTGGGTTCATCGTTAGATGTGTTCTTATGGGATAAACCATCAATTAGAGATTAATCATTATCTACGCGTAGGCTGTTTGGACAAATCATCTATTCGTATAGTTTAGGAGGTCTAGATGAATTTTCCTTAGGAAAACACGCACATGAAAATTGTAGAGGACGCAAATATCTAGATCTTGTAATTTTTTTAGAAGTTTTGGCCGTGGGGTTTGGGTGCTACAGAGATTGGAACTCTGTTGTCTAGCAGGGGAGAATTCAGAATTTAGTTTCTGATCGCGGGCAGATTCAGATGATCTAGAGTTTTTTATGAATTACCTCATAATAACAAAAGTTGTATATAATTAGGTAATCTAGATTTTGGTAAAATTTCATGATTTTTAGATCAGTGTACAGTGGGTGGTGATGATAGAAGCTTGTTTGCTAAAACTCCGTTACAGAGTCTGTTATCTGTTTTCCGTGGTGATTTATATCCCTTTAACAATAGAATAAAATTATGGTGTCTTTGTGAAAGTTGTAGCCTTCATTTTTTATATTTCAAAAATATTATTGTTTCCTATTGTTTGACTAGTGGATTAAAAGATATGAAAAAGTCAAGCAAAGCTCTCTTTAGATAATGAGCATGGAACGCAGCATTGAGAGGGAGTGTCGGGTTTCGGGCGTAGTGGCGCTTTACCTTTATGTTGTGAATGATAAATTATAGATTTATGCTGAGCGGTGACCTGTGAACAGGTGTTTTTGCTCCTGACCGTGCTTGTGGCTTCCGTCCCTTCGGTAAAGGCAAGTAAATGTAGGGGTTGTTACTACAGTTTAACTTGTTAATTTTATTGGAATACGCGTAGGCTACGGAAGCAGAAAACAAAACTTTTCTACCGCGCACCCAAGAACATCATGCTAAGGAAGGATCATGGATCATTACCACTTAGACGCAAGCACAATGAAGAAGAGTTGAAACCGATCCAATCTCGCCGAGGTAGTAGTGGAAGTAGCCGATCGTCCCAACAGATCGCCTCTCCACGCACGCCGATCAAAGATCGCAACGAGCAGCGCCTCCACCGGTATCCACACGCCCGGGGCTGGGCGCCGATCGCGAGTGTACTAGCACTCGGAAGCGCCTAGGGTTTGGCTCGGGAGGTGGCGGCTAGGGTTTTGCTAGATGTTAATCGGGACGAATCCTCCGCCTCGCCTCCATATATATAGACCTCCTCACGTGGGCCTCGTGGACCGAGGCCCAATAGGAGTCTATTCGGATCCTATCCGAATTGAGCCCATATCCGAATCATATTCGAATTAGTGTTCCAACCCGTTAAGCGTGCGACCACAGCAGGTTCACGATACTTGGTCGTGATCCGAAACGCCTTTCCGCTACTATGTTAATAGCGCCTCTAGTAAGACATATTAACCCCAAAGTATATGTAAAGATCATATCGGTGAACTGTAATGTTCTCTCATGTACGAATCCTTTGCCTCACGATATAGATTGAGCTCAAGGCGAGACTCGTGTCATCCTCTTAATAGCTCAATCACTCTCTCGATTCCGTGATGGATTATAAACTCGTGATTGACTCTCAATCACCTTGGCATGGCCATGCACTTTCATAATCCATTACATCGAGGCCCGAGATATCTCTCCCATAAGGAGGGGCAAATTCTATCTTGATCATTCACATCCCACTACATGTTTCATGGCAAACCCGAAGACTACTTTTATGACTACCCGCCACGGAGTAGTGTTTAGTAGTCCCAAAATAAGCTACTACTCATGTTGGGAACCATGATGATCTCAAGTCTAAGGACTCTACATAAACACTACTTGAGACCAACGATGACACATGGAATCTCTGCAGTGTCTCATGGCGAGTCTATCCAACATATGTTCACTAACACATGTCCATATTATTGATTTGGTATCACCATACCATGATCCATGAGACATGATCATCAATCAATACATATGCTGATCTTTGTCTTTGAATCATATTTGTTCCTCATATGATATACAATCAGGGATCATTTAGAAATAGCAACATCTTAGTATTTAAGAGTCTCATGAATAAGTCACATACTCATTGATCAATAATGATGATGTCTATTCCAAGGAACAAAGTAATGTATCATAAACATAGTATGTGATATATACAACATCTCCATGTTGCCTCTAGGGCATATCACTAACAAATTTTACTACCTCCACTTTAATTATTGATTGATTGGCTATTAATTCCTTTTAAATCAAGATGCCTTACTGTGCTACATGCTCCTTTATATATTGTGATCTGTGTGGTAATATTCTTTATGAATCAATTGTGGTCTATGTGGTAATATTCTTTATAAATCAATTATGGTCTATGTGGTAATATTCTTTATGAATCAATTATAGTCTACATGGTTATGTTATTTATGAATCAATTATGATCTATATGGTAATATTCTTTATGAATCAACTATGGTCTACGTGGTTATATTCTTTATGAATCAATTGTGGTCTATGTGGTTATATTCTTTATGAATTAATTATGGTCATATTATGCATATCATAGCATGTCATTTGCATCGTGGATGTCGCCGCACCTAGCCGCGACCGTACTGGTATAAGATCATATGTTGCCGTAGTACAATACATACTCTTACCTTGTTGGATAAGGGTGCAGTGGATCATATGCGTACATATGCATTTCTTTGTGGATGGATCATTTGCATACATATGCAATTTGTCGTGGATGAATTATTTGCATGCATATGCAATTTCTTAGATCTTATGTTGAATTGACTCATGAGAGTCACTTTCGGTATGGGGTTTGATGATCTTCTGAGATCTTATGTGGAATTGACTCATGAGAGTCACCTGTGGTATGAGGGTTGTGGTTGTGGAGTTCATCCTCTTGTGGTATGGTTGTGGTTGCAGTTGTGGCATGAGGTATTTTCTCTTGTGGTAATTGTTGATGGTGGCCGTGGATGTGGAAAATATTGAGGCTAATAAGAATGATATGCTAATGCTTCATTGTGGTAGGTAGTAATTGTGGTTTCGATATGATTGCGGCTATTGAGAAATTAATTATTGATGCTTAATCAACCGTAATTTAATTAACTTGTTAAACAGTTTACTTACTAAGATTTTATCTCACTCTTGTTTTCCCCCCTTCTAGGTGATCCTTGAGCATGCATGGGAACGGTACAGCGGTACAACACTATTACACATCACTTCATGATTTTTGCTGTAATAATTTAGAGGAGTCTTTAGTCGATTTCTATCTCCTCATTGTTAAGCACTATTATTTAATAATGCTAGACTGTGGTTGGCTTTAATTATTTATGATCTTAGCAGTTGTACCTTTTAAATATCTTCCATTCCTTGATGTATTGTTATGCTTCCGCGTAGTTTTCATTATTTTTGGGAAGATGCTGCCAGATTTTTCTTGTATCCTGGCTAGTCATGGTGTAGTTTAGTGGTATTTCAGGGTAATATGGTTCCTGGGGTGTTATAGATGATAAAGTTGTTGCAAAATTTATTGGCACTTGGTCGCTCGAAAGAATGCTATTTGTGTGCCTAAAGCCTTGGTCACTAATGTCAAAGGACCAAAACAAATTTTGATACCTAAAAGAACTTGGTTCTATTTTGTAGGTGAACTACAAAACTGGTAGAAGACATTGGGTGTTTGATAGTGGATCCACTCAACATATGACCAGAGACCGGAAGATGTTCACCACCTTTGAACATGGTAGCAATGAGAAAAATCACTTTTGGTGACAACAGCAAAGGAAAGATAATTGGTTTGGATAAAATTGCTATCTGAAATGACCTTTCCATCTCAAATGTATCTCTAACAGAAACATTAAATTCCAATTTGTTATCTATTACTCAATTTTGTGATCTCGGTCTCACATGCTCTTTCTCTAAAGATGGAGTTATCATTTCAAAGGAAAAAGAAAATGAATTAGTTTTTTAAAGTTTTAGATTTGGAAATTTTTATTTACTTGATTTCTCCTCTAGTGATTCACGCTTGAAAAATTATTTAATTGCAAAAACCTATTTGGGTTGCTAAGGTATAGAAGGCAAGCTTGTTTGATATGGCTGTGGCTTTTGGTTTTTGGCTAAAATTTCTGAATTTTAGCTTTTTGTAACAAAGATTATGGACAGAGAGATAATCGCTTGCGGTTTTGGATTGTAAAGATGTTGGGCTTTTAATCTGTACTACAATTAACTTGTAGACTCCATCTTGAAAAAATACTCTGTTTAAAAGTTAGGTACTGTAGCAAAAGTCAAAATCCGCTTTTAGAAGCCAAAAAGAATAGACCCTACGTCTAGTGGGAATGATCCAACTCAAAAAGCTTTTTATATATAACTTAGTGGCTGGCTTGAAAGATGTGAAGTTCGAGAAAAATAGATTATGTTGTACTTATTAAGCCGATAAACAAGTAGCTAATTCTTATCCTTTCAAGAGTATCATGTCAACCTTTAGGCCATTGGAGCTCTTATATATAGACTTTTTTTGGGCCAACAACCTACAAGGGCATCAGGGGTAATAGCTATTGTTTAGTCATTGTAGATGATTACTCAAGATATATTTGAGTGTTCTTTTCACATGACAAAGTTGAAGCCTTCAGCATTTTTGAAAGCTTTGCAAAAAGGGTCCAAAATAAATTTGATTTCAAAATTAAGAAAATCCATCATGACAATGGCTCTGAGTTCAAGAATACTAAAATTGAAGATTTTTGTGATGAACTTATAATAAAGCATGAATGTTGTGGCTACAGACCAAACAGAGAGTATGGTGGTGGAAAGCTAGGTAAACAAATGACCTCTGTTCCCCAGAGGCTTCGTCAAGTCCATACATATATTCCGAGGGAGTATCTTTACAATAGTGCCCTTACACTCGAATTCTTCCCGAGACCCTCTTGGCGTCATACACGGGTTCATAACTCGCTAACAGGTAAGCTGGGCTTAGGTGGGGGCCACCCCCACAACAGGAGCCTCTCATGGTGAAGGGCTTCACAGGCCGACGCCATGCCGCCGAGCCCTTTGGCCCCCTCCGTCCCTGCGGCCTGTGAGTTGTGTGATATTAGGCGAGGGTGACTTTGGAGCGAGGCCGCTGCGCAGGGGTGAAGACCTTCCCGGTAGAGCTGGTGCGCTCGCGGCGCGCAAGACCTCACCGAAGGCGGAGCTGAGCTGCTCCACAAAGGCGAAGATCTCGTCGATGTGGGTCAGATACGTAGGGACAGCAAGCTGAAGCGGCGCACGCACGCGCAAGCGACCGCGCTGGTTTGACTTCCGTCGGTTGCGCGGCCCGAGGAGTCTACTCCGACGCGTCTGCATCCTGGTGAGTGCGCCGCGTGCTCATTTTGCCCATGACGCATCATCGGCTGCCGGTTGGCCGTGCCGCGACCGGCGCATGTTTCGACCGAATGATTGGCCGTGCTGACAGTATCTAGGACGGTGTCGGCGCACGGGTGCGTGGCGAGGTGTCTTTTCGTAGGGGATGAAGCCGAGGTCGGACTCGAAGCCGGCTTGCGGAGGTGGGGACCTCGTCGAAGGCACGGAGGCAGGAACTGCATCAAAGAAGGAGCTGTAGCTGCCCCGCCGGCTGACCCGTTGCACTAGTGCTTTGTGTGACCTAGCATCCATAGAAAGGCACGGGACACGTCAGAGTACAAAAATGGTTGTGGTAAGAGCGAAGGAGTTTAATGTGCGGCAGACGCCGGGTTGTTCCGAGCCAGCGGAGTGGAAGGGGCGTCTTCAGGCGTGGCGCGCAGACGTCTGGTGCCTGCCGATGCTCGTGGTCGAGGGCGACCGGGCTGGTCCCGCAGAGGTGAAGGCTTCAGGGAAGTCGCAAAGTCTTCCCTCCACTGGGCTACAGCTGTGGCTAGGGTCGTGCTGCAGAGCCGAAAAACTTTGTTTGGCGCGGGACGATTCCGCGGGCGATCTGGAGTTGCTATGCCGCGCGTTGGAAAGGCTGGGGCGGTTTGCGACCGTCGTATGCATGGTCCCGAGGTGGCGGTACACGCGGCGCTGCCTGGTTCGTGCGCCGTGGGATGTCAGGAGCCTTGCGACCGCGCGCCCATGTCTGTTCCCGAGGGGGGCGAGACACGTGGCTAGTCATCCTGCGGTCAGTTACAGTTCCCGACCATGGGTGGGACGAACCGACGGCTCCGGCCGGTTGCCCTCCCGATGGCGGGACACGAAGGGGCTGTATAAAAGGTGCTTTATTGGCACACGGGCGTGCATCCCGTTCGCGTGCGCCCAGTTGGTTGTTCCACGTTGCTGCGCGAAATCCACTCGCCGCTGCTCCGGCCATTCCGTCGTGCGGAAAGAAAGATGGCAAGCCACGGAGATTTCGGCCGTCGGCTGAGTGGCAGCGCTTTGTCGGGCCAACGCGGCTCGACACTGCCTCAGGAGGAATATTCGGTGGTGGCTTGTGAGTCCGTGCAGACCCGGAAGGTGTACAACGCCCGGCAGAGCTCGCAGGGGCGGTGCTTTGCAGTGCTGGGGCGAAGCCATGCCACCAAGGAGACAATCGAAGCTCTCCTGCGGGAGAAGAAGATAGACGACCGTTACGTAGCCCGCCTGCCCGCTCGCGATGAAGTGGAGCCTCATCCCGAGGAGTCGGAGGCGATTGTTTTCGCCGCATTCTTCGAGGCGGGACTCCGGATGCCGTCGACGCTCTTTGTCGGTGAGGTCCTGAAGGCTTACGGGTTGGAGTTTGCGCAGTTGACCCCGAATGCAATAGTCCGTTTGGCGATGTTTGCTTGGGCGATCCGCGTGGAAGGCGGTCATCCCCGCGCGAGCTTATTCGCCCTTCTTCATGATGCGCGCTGCCAGCCAAAGAGAGTTAGAGAAGGGGCATTGTCCAATTTTGGCAGCGTTCACTTCGTGGTGCGGTCGGGCTACGCGCATCTGGTCCCCGCTCTGGCGACGAAGGAGAAGTGGGAGGGGTCGATGCGGCAGTGGTTCTACTGCCGCGTGACGCCGACTCAACAATCGCGGTGCGGGGTCAACCGATAGCCTTCGAGTCGCGCCCGGCCGGGCCGTGAGCGAGGATCGATGGCGCGCGAGACTTGGCGGCGTGACCCTTCGGTTCAACATGCGCGATCTTGCCGAAGAATTTACCATGTACGGGGTGTCTCCGCTCTCCGGCCTGTGGAAATATGAACGGTGTGGTACGCGGAGGGATGGCGTCCGCCGCTCGGTGTCGTCGCTGCAGCAGCCCACCGGTATGCAGTGCTCTCGTTGCGGGATGCTGAGCGCGCCGTCGATGCCTTCCTGGGGTCAAACACGTGGAAAGAGCACACTCTGCGCGAAGCCGCAACCAGGCCTGCGGGGTTAGGGCGGATAACCGGGTGTGCGAGGTCCTTGGCCTCGCTGTGCCCGAGCGCCCAGTGCCGGTGCGGAGTTCACCCCGTCACCGTGATGGTGCCGGCGGGGCGGGGGCGTCTTCCCAGCGGCAAAGGTCCCGGTCCCAAGCTGCTATTTCTGACCCGTCGGCCGGCTTGGCGGCAGAGGCCGCTGACCCGGACAACGTGTCAAGGGGTGGGTCCGAGCATGGCAGCGTGGAGGGTCGCGCTGCAGCCAGCGAGGACCTAGGTGGCGAGGCGGGCCTTGGCGGTGACATCATTGGAGACGACACCTTGTCACCTATGCCAGTCGGCGAGGACTTGCCTCCCGCGACGCCGTCGCCCGTGATGGCTGGCACAAGCCTTCCGCCGGCGCCCAGCCTGGCGACGATTGGAGCGGCGGAGCACTCGTCGTCGTCACCGGCTGCAGCCGCCACGAGCATGCCGCCCGCGCCGGAAGGTGCAGGTACTGGAGCGGTGGGGGTGCATGCTCTGGCTCTCCAGCGGCGAAACGCCGCCGGGTGCAATCACCTTCGCGGGCGGGGCAATTCCATGTGGCGGGCGCGGTCGGCGGTGGCCTAGGATTCGACCGCGAGGCCACCCCGACTGAGGAGGGGGTTATTACTTCCCAGGCAGGGACTGAGCCGACACCTCCCCACGCCATAGTGGGGGGTGGCGGAGGTAGGCGTAACTCCTTTTCTCCCCGCGACTTCGCGAAGCTCTCTCCGATTTGTTCGCTTATGCCGTCGTCGACGTCAGGAGGAAGTCGCCCGGGCGCGGGCAAGGCTCGAACAGCGGTGGTGTCTACGAGGTCAGTGGTGGCGCTGCGCAAAACGCATCGCGGACACCTGATGCTGCCGCGAGGCCCACACGGCTCACCGTGTCTGACTTCATGCCACAACCGAAGGCGCTCCGTGCCCTCAACGGAGCCGCGGAATGTGGTGACGGCAGTGGATCGCGGCCCGCCGCCGTCATGCGGGCGAACCGCTGCGCTTGCACCGGTGCCGCGGGGATGAAAGTAAGCTCCTGAGCCCGCCATTGACATCACCTACCGCGTGCATGCTAAGCAGCCATGTCCTTCTGTCGTTAGGCGGTCGCCATCGGTCGGGCTCTGGATGAGGCGCGCCTCCGCGATCGGAGGGCGCTGGAGGAGCAGCTTCGTGCTGCCGACGAGGCTCATGCCACGAAGGACGACCGCATCTGTGTGTTGGAGGCAGAAGTTCGCGCGGCGGGGGCATCACAACGCGCTGCCGAAGAGGCCCAACGTGTCACGGCAGAGGATCGTGTCGGCTTGCTCGGGCGAATCAGCGCGTTGGAGGAGGAGAAGGCCCAGCTTACCATGGCCCTGGAGGAGAAGAGCCAGGCTTTTAGCGACGTGTCCGCGGCAGCATGAAGGGCCATGGGGTCTTTGGAGGGGCCCTGCGGGGCCTTTCCGTCGTCGTGCCGGACCTCACCCACGACGCCGCGGACGTGAGGCAGTCGTTGGCGCGGATTGAGGAGGGCTCGGGCTTGGCGCTTGATGGTGCGAAAGCCTTTGGCGATCACTGTGGCTATGCCAGCGCGTGCCTTGCCTTTGCCACGCTCCACGCCCAGGGGTGCGAGCACGTGGAGGGGCTGGTGGCTCCCGACTTGAGCGCTCCTACCGGGGCCGGGGTATGGTCCGGCGCAGTCCGCACCACCCTGCCCACCGTGCAGAGCTTCTACGAGGGGATCTGGCGCCACTTGGGAGAGGAAGCAGCCAAGGCGTTGTTGCGGCGGATGCTACACCGGGAAGGCAACTTCCTCGAGTGGTTGGAGGAGGCTCGTCAGCGCGCCGAAGACGGCGCCGACTCCTAGTGTCATCCGGGAGCTGGTGGTGTGATGTAACTGTTGCTTTTCCTGTTTTCTTTTACTTGCTAATAGAAAAGAGGGTCACTATGTCGAGTCCTGCACAACTGCATGCTGCTTGTACGGTCGATGTTGTTGTAGAGGCAACGGTGCCCTGTGGGCGAAGAGTGGTGGCGACGGGGCCTGCCCTTGGTTGTAGTAGACGCGATCGCGCTCTGTCCCCTACCCTTCGAAGTGGTGGCAACGGAGCTGGCGCCTCGTTGGAGTAGACGCGATCGCGCTCCATCCCCTACCCTTCGAAGTGGTGGCAGCGGAGCTGGCGCCCAGTTGGAGTAGACGCGATCGCGCTCCGTCCCCTACCTTTCGAAGTGGTGGCAGCGGAGCTGGTGCCTAGTTGGAGTAGACGCGATCGTGCTCCGTCCCCTACCCTTCGAAGTGGCGGCAGCGGAGCTGGTGCCTAGTTGGAGTAGACGCGATCATGCTCCGTCCCCTACCCTTCGAAGTGGTGGCAGCGGAGCTGGCGCCTAGTTCGAGTAGACACGATCGCGCTCCGTCCCGTACCCTCCGCGGGACGTCCGCGTCTAGTTTATACTCCGGAGCGTGCGTGGGACTATCAACCACGGCTTAGTTAGGCTCCGGAGGGTACGCCAATGCGTGCGCGGGACATCCGCGTCTTGTTTAGACTCAGTAGAGTGCGCAGGGAAAACATCCACGTCTAGTTTATACTCCGAGCGTGCGTAGGACTATCAACCACGGCTTAGTTAGGCTCTAGAGGGTACGCCAACGCGTGCGCGGGACATCCGCGTCTTGTTTAGACTCAGTAGAGTGCGCAGGGAAAACATTCGCGTCTTATTTATACTCCGCAGAGTGCGCGCGGAGGCGTCCCCCCGCTGTGTCTTATTTATACTCCGTAGAGTGCGTGTGGAGACGGACCTCATCGCGACGTCTTCTTTATACTCCGTAGAATGCGTGTGGAGGCGAACCTCATCGCTACGTCTTATTTATACTCCGTAGAGTGCGTGCGGAGGCGGACCTCATCGCTACATCTTATTTATACTCCGTAGAGAGCGTGCGGAGGCGGACCTCATCGCTACGTCTTATTTATACTCCGTAGAGTGCGTGCGGAGGCGGACCTCATCGCTACGTCTTATTTATACTCCGTAGAGTGCGTGCGGAGGCGGACCTCCGTGGAGTGCGTGTGCGGAAGTGAGCCCATGTGGTGCGCGTGCGGGGGTGAGTCTCTTATGCGTGCGTGTGCGGAGGTGAGTCTCCATGTGGTGCGCGTGCGGATGTGAGTCTCCGTGTTGTGCGTAGGAACATCAACCACGTCTTTATACTCCGGGGAGTACGCGTGGTGGCAACGCTAGCGCGTGTGCGGAATCCCGCGTCTTGTTTATACTCAGTAGAGTGCACAGGGAAAACATCCGCGTCTTATTTATACTCCGTGGAGTGCGTGCGGGGGCAAGCCTCCGCACACTGTCGGTGGGGGGGCATGAATAGCCTCGTAAACGATAAACTTTATTAAATTCTCGTTTGCTTGGGTGAGCGAGTACAAGCAATCAGGGACTAACCGCTGGACTGGTTGCCGCGAGACGGCCCTTATTGGCTTAGACATAATACTTCCGCAACCTGTCCGCATTCCATGTGTGGCGGAGCGTCTGCCCTTCCAGCGTGACGAGGTGATAATCTCCTCGCTGCAGTGCTGTTGCGACAATGTACGGGCCTTCCCACTTGGACTCCAGCTTGCCGACCGTGTCGCGCGGCGCCTCCGAGGATAAGGTCCCCGGCCGAATGCTCGCGGATACAGGCAGTTACGCTGCGGGCCATTTGGCGGGCGTGCCAGCGGCGTGTTGGGTGGCCTTGACGCGCTCTCGTCGAGGAGGTCCAGGACAACCGGCGCTCTTCATCCGTGCTGGCGAGGACCCTTCGTGAGCCGGTATTGATCTCTTCAGGCGTCATTGCCTCATCACCGAAGAGGAGTTTGAACGGCGTGAAGCCCGTCGGACGTGTCGCTGTTGTGCGAAGCAACCAGAGGACGTTGTGGAGCTCGCCGGGCCACTTGCCTTTTGGTAGCCCGACAAGGCGTTTTTTGATTCCGGCGAAGATGGCGCCGTTCGCCCGCTCAACCGCTCCGTTGGACTGTGGGTGTCCGACTGAGGCGAACCGAAGCATAATGCCCATGTCGTCGCAGAACTCCCTGAACGGAGCAGAGTCGAACTGCAAACCATTGTCGGCAGTGATCTCCTTGGGCACTCTGAAGCGGCATATGATGTTCTGCCAAAGGAAGCGCTGCATGGCTATCGAGGTGATCTTGGCTAGCGCCACAGCCTCTGGCCACCTGAAAAAATATTCCAAAGCGACCACGATGAAGCGCAAATTTCCTAGGGCTCGGGGCAGAGGTCCGACCACGTCGATGCCCCACCGCGCCAACGGCCATAAAGGGGGGATGGGGTTGAGGCCGGTGGGGGGTCTGTGAATTACCCGCCCCATCCATTGGCAGCCTTGACATCGGCGCGCACGGTTCTTGGCGTCGGCCGGCGGCGGTTGGCGATGAAGCCCCGCTCGAATGCCTTGCCGACGAGCGACCTTGGCGCCAGATGCGAGCCGCAAAGGCCCGCGTGGATTTCCGCCAGGAGGTGCTGTCCTTCTTCGCGTGAGAGGCACCATAGGAGCGGTGCACAGACTCATTTTTTGTAAAGCACTCCGTCGAGGAGCTAGAAGGATCTGGCGCTGTACTGTAGGCGACGAGGTCAGCGGGGTCGTCAGGCTCGGCGATGCCCTGTAAGAAGGCGTGAATTGGCTCTCGCCAGTCGCCCGGATGGGTGATCTAGTGGACTAGGGCAGGGTCGCGATTGTCCTGCGCAATGGCCGCCGCGTGCAGGACCTCGTAGAATGCGCCTTCGGGGTGGGGAGCTGTTAGCTGGCGGCCTTTGCAAGAATGTCCGCTTGCTCGTTTTCTGCACGGGGGATGGCCTTGACCGTGACACCCAGGAAATGCCGCTCCTTGGCTCACACGGCTACCAAGTACTTGACCAGGTCGGGGTCCTTGGCCTAGTAAGACTTGTCGACTTGCCCCGCCACCAGCCTGGAGTCTGTGCGGACGAGGACTCGCCGTGCCCCCAGAGCTTTGAGCTTTGCTAGGCCGAAGAGTAGCGCCTCGTACTCCACGGTGTTGTTGGTGGCAGGAAATGCGAGGCGCACCGAGTATAACAGCGGCGCGCTCGGTAGTGACCACCCCCCACGCCCGCGCCAAGACGCGATGCGCACCGTCGGTGTCGGCGTCCATACCGGTCCTCTGGTCGCTCGCGTCTTTGGACCGCTGGGGTCCACTCCGCGAGGAAGTCCGCAAGGATTTGGGACTTGATGGCCGCGCGCGAAGCATATGTCAGGGAAAAAGGGGCGAGTTCGGCTGCCCACTTGCCAATGCGTCCCGTGGCATCTCCGCCAGAGGGAACGAGGACGGCACAGTGATTGGGTGGGCGAGGAAGTAATGTCGGAGCTTCCTCGAGGCCATGAGTAATGCATAAGCCAACTTCTCAAGCTCCGTGTACCGCGTCTTGGCGCTTTGGAGGGCTTCAGAGACAAAGTAGACTGGGCGCTGGTGAACGCCCTCCTCGAGAACGAGAATGGCGCTGACGGCTGTCGCGGAAGCGGCAAGGTAAAGTAAAAGGGGAGCCTCTGGTGCCGGGGCTATCAGTGTGGGTAGGCTTGCAAGGTGCTTCTTGAGGTCGTCGAAGGCGCTGGCGCAGTCGGCGTCCCACCGAAACCCGTCGCGATCGCGCAGGGTTTTGAAGAAGGCGAGCCGCGCTCGCGCCACGGACAAAAGCGGCTCAGTGCGGCCATGCGGCCGGCGAGCCTTTGGACCTCCCGTGTCATTTTAGGCGGTTCCATGGCAAGGATTGCGTCGACTTTGTCGGGGTTGGCTTGGATACCGCGCCCGGACACCAAGAAGCCCAAAAGCTTGCCCGCCCGTACACCGAAAACGCACTTGTCCGGGTTGAGCTTGATGCCTGCCTTCCGGAGATTGTCGAAGGTCTCTTGGAGATCGTGGCCGTGAGTCGCCAATTGCTTGGTTTTGACTACCACGTTGTCCACGTACGCCTCGACGTTCCTCCCTAGCTGGGAGGCCAGCGCCAACGCAATTAGGCGGGTGAAAGTTGCGCCGGCATTCTTCAGGCCGAAGGGCATTCTGACAAAGTAGTATGTTCCTATCGGAGTGATAAAGCTAGTTTTGTCTTCATCATCCTTGGCCATGTAGATTTGATGATAACCGGAGTAGGCGTCCAAGAAGCTCATGAGTTCGCAGTCTGCCGTAGCGTCGACTAGTTGGTCGACGCACGGGAGGGGGTAGTCATCCTTCGGTCATGCCTTGTTGAGGGCGGTGAAATCGATGCACATGCGCTAGGCCCCGCTGGCTTTCTTCACTAGCACCGGATTGGCGAGCCAATCCGGGTGCTGAACTTCGCGAATGACGCCGGCGTGCAGGAGCTTCATCACTTCCACCTTGGCCGCCTGCTGCCGGTCCGCGGACATGCGTCGAAGCCTTTGCTTGACCGGCTTGGCGTCCTGACGGACCACGAGGTTGTGCTCGATGAGGGAGCGGTCCACACCCGTAAGGTCCTCCGGGACCAGGTGAAGACGTCTGCGTTGTTCCGGAGAACTTGGAGGAGCTCTCGCTCCATCTCCAGGGGGAAACCGTCGCCTATGGAGACGACTCGGCCGTCGGCCTGGAGGGGGACCCTCTTGACTTCGCCCTCCAGTCGAGGCTTAGGGGTCCACCCCGGGGCGGATGGTGTGCCGCCTTAGGCTTGGCTGCGAGGGCGTGCACCCTACGGCGGGGACTTGTGAACTCCATGCGTCGGGCGAGGTCCTGGTCGCCGAAGCTAGTGATGACGCCTCGCGGGCCCGGGAGCTTCAGGCACAAGAAGCCATAATGTGGGACCGCCCCGAAGGATATGAGGGCAGGGCGGCCTAGAATGGCATTGTACGGGCTTGGGGTGTCCACGACGTCAAAGACGACGCCCTCGGTCCTGACATTATCGCCTTGATAGAGGGAGACTTGGAGGCCTAATGTACTTAGGGGTTGGCCGCCGAGGCCACATAATGGGGTCCTGGATGGTTGCAATCGATGGTGAGGATTCCCATGCGGCCGAGGGCCTCCGCGAAAAGCACATTCGCCGAGCTGCCTCCGTTGATGAGGACGCGCCAGACGTCGCACCCTGCAATGTCGGCCCGGACGAGCAGGGGGTTGTGGTGAGGAAACTCGACGCCTCGGGCATCGGCGGACGCGAAGGTGACTTCGCCCTGAGCTACTCCCAGCTGTGGCTGCTGCGAGACTCCCAACGATGAACCCCCGGAGATGACGTTGACGGCCTGAATCTGCGAGGGCGCTTGTTGCGAGTGCTGTGGACGGGCCCCCGACGCGACGGCCATCGGGATCTGCAGGCTCGAAGCCTCTTGCATGGCGCTCACAGTGTCGTGGAGATCTGCCAGCTCCCGCTGGAGCGCATGGAGGGCGGCCGGCAGGGATCTTTGTGCTATGGGCGTAGTCAAAACGGACGGCACACCTGGTCGCGCTGGCTTGGCAGCCGTGACTAGCGTCCGCGCCGCCGGATTGTCCGCCCCATCTGTGTGGTGGATTTCTGCGTTACTGGCCCGAGTCGCAGTATTACCGGGGCCGTTGGGCATTTCTATGTCGCCTTGGGTGCCAACGTCAGGGCCGTGTACTGCCTCGCCGGTGCTACGGTAGTCGCAGTATTACCGGGGCCGTTGGGCATTTCTGTGTCGCCTTGGGTGCCAACGTCGTGGCGTGTCTTGCCTCACGGTGCTCTGATGGTAGCGGGGTTAGTCGTCGCTGCTGCGTCGGCGGAGGCGGGTTGGAGTCGGCGGGCTGCGTCGGGCGGAGGCGGGTTGAGTCGGCAGCCGCGCCGTCGCGGAGGCGAGGTTGGAGTCGACGGCTGCGTCGGCGGAGGCGGGGTTGGAGTCGACGGCTGCGTCGTTCACTCCTACAGCCGCCCATGTCGACGCCGCGGTGCCGACGCTGACGCGAGGTGTCGCCTCCGCGAACCCTTTCCTCCTTGCCGCTGACGATGTTGGTGCCATCCTTCTTGAGGTCTTCTTGCTTCCGTCATCCCCACGGACGGCGCCAACTGTTGTGGCTACAGACCAAACAGAGAGAGAGTATGGTGGTGGAGAGTTAGGTAAACAAATGACCTCTGACCCCCAGAGGCATCGTCAAGTCCATACATATATCCCGGGGGAGTATTTTTACAATAGTGCCCTTACACTCGAATTCTTCCCGAGACCATCTTGTCATCGTACACGGGTTCATAACTCACTAACAGGCTAGCTAGGCTTAGGTGGGGGCCACCCCCACAACACCCTTTATTATTGTGTATGGTTGTGACTACATCTATGTTTGACTGTATACACTAGCGTGATCCTGGACTAGTGCAGTTTACACAGAGAGTCCGAATTTGCATATTCGGGTCTCGACATCTTAAGTATCAAATTTAAACTTCAGAAGCTAAAGATTGGTGCTGCATCTGATACCATTTGCTACTATTGCTAAGAGACTGGACATTGAAAGAGGAACTACAAGAAATACTTGGCAAAATAGAAAAGAAGGGAAGTAAGACTTCTACTTCAGGTATAAATGTTATAGAAATAAACCTTACTACTTCTCATATTAGTTCTTGGGTATTTGATATCGGATCGATTGCTCATATTTGATATTCGATGCTAGGGCTGATAAGGAGTAGGAGTTTAGTAAGAGGCAAGGTTAATCTTTGCGTGGGCAATGAAGCAAAAGTTGTTGCATTAGCTCTTGGCAGTTTATCATTATCTTTTCCCTCAAGATTAGTTTTGAAATTGAATAATTGTTATTATATTCCTACCTTAAGTAAAAACATTATTTCTACTTCATGTTTGGGAGCAAAAGGTTATGACTTCAGAATAACGAACAATTGTTGTTCAATTTATTTGAACGATATGCTTTACTGTTATGGTCCATTGATAAATAGATTATATGTTTTAAATCTTGATGATGTGTCTGTCTATAATATTAATGCTAAGAGATTTCGACCTAATGATTTAAATCACACTTACATTTGGCATTGTCATTGGGGTCACATAAATGAGAAGCGCATAGTGAAACTCCATAAAGATGGTCCTCTAAACTCATTTGATTTTGAATCATTTGAAACATGTAAGTCTTCTTTACTTGACAAAATTACTAAGACACCTTTCATTGGTCTACATGAGAGGCCAAATGACTTGTTAGCCTTAGTATACACGGATGTATGCAAACCAATGAGCTCAACAGTTAGAGGTGTTTTACAATACTTCATAACTTTTACCGATAACTTTAGTAGATATGGATACATCTACCTAATGAAGCATAAGTCTGAATCATTTCAAAAGTTCAAGAAATTTCAAAATGAGGTACAAAGTCAACTTGGTAAGACAATTAAAGCCCTATGATCAGATCTGGGAGGTGAATATTTGAGACATAAGTTTGGTGATCATCTAAATAATTGTGGAATTATTCCACAGCTAACTCCGTCGGGAATACCTCAATAGAATGGGGTGTTTGAACGACGAAATCGGATCTTGTTAGACATGGTTCGGTTTATGATGAGCCAATTTGATCTGCCATTATTTTTTTTTGAGGGTATGCTCTAGAAACAACTGCGTTCACATTAAATAGGGTTCAATCAAAAGCCGTAGAGAAAACACCATATGAGATATCGATTAGGAAGCATCCCGAGTTGTCTTTTCTCAAAATATGGGGATGTCAAATATATATAAAACGTTTGACGTCTAAGAAATTCACACTTAATATGATAAATGCTTCTTCGTGGGATATCCTAAGGAAACTAAAGGATATTACTTTCTAAAAGGAATAAAAATAAAGTGTTTATTGCCCGAAATAGTGTCTTTTAGAGAAAGAGTTTCTCTCAAAAGGAGTTAGTGGGAGCACGATAAGACTCAAAGAAATTCGAGAGATATCAGAAAATGTTTCAACTCTCACTAAACCTTTGCAGAGTGTACAAAATGTTGTAGAAACTGTGGAAGAGACACTAACCCCACGTAGGTCTGAAAGGCCACGTCAATTACCGATAAGCTATTGACATGACATTTTATTGTTATACAGTGATGAGCCTAAGAGTTATAAGGAAGCGATGATGGGCCCGGACTCTGAGAAATGGTTTGGAGCCATCAGATCTGAAATTCAATCCATATATGATAATCAAGTTTGTAACTTAGTTGATCCACTCGGTGGTATAAAAACCATTGAACGCAAGTAGGTTTTTAAGAACATGATAAACATGGATGGAAATGTTCATATCCATAAGACACGATTGGTGGCGAAGGGTTTCAAACAAGTTCAAGGTGTTGACTATGATGAAACCTTCTCATCCGTCGCTATGCTTAAGTTTGTCCGAAATATTCTAACTATTGCTACATATTTCGATTATGAGATATGGCAGATAGATGTCAAATTGGTTTTTCTAAATGGAAACCTAAGTGAGTATGTGTACATGACACAACCTGAGAGTTTTGTTGATTATCAAAATGCTAGAAAGATATGCAAGCTTTAGAGATCTATGGACTGAAGCAAGTTTGTAGAAGTTGAAACATTCATTTTGATTAGGTAGTCAAAGAGTTTGGCTTTATCAAGAATAAAGAAGAGCGTTGTGTTAACAAAAAGGCTAGTAGAAGCGCACTTATTTTTTTGTCCTATATGTCGATGATATATTATTGATCGGAAATAATATTCCTATGCTTGAATCTGTCAAGTCTTTTATGAAAGACTTAGGAGAGGTAACATATATCACGGGCATAAAGAACTATAGGGATAGAACAAAAAGGTTAATTCGATTAAACCAATATACGTACATTGACAAAGTGTCGAAGCAGTTCAACATGCAGGATTCTAAGAAGGATTTCTTGCCTATGTCACATGGTATTAGTCTTAGTGTCATATACTCTAAGTGTTATGAGCAGATATCAGTCAGATCTATGTGAAGGTCGCTAGATAACTGTAAAGAATATCCTGAAATACTTAAGAAGGACTAGGGATGCGTTCCTTGTTTATGGAGGTAAGGAAGAGCTAGTTGTAAATGATTACATTGATGCTAATTTTCAAACCAATAAAGATAATTTTCGATCATAGTCTGGGTTTGTGTTTTGTTTTAATGGAGAAGTAGTGAGCTAGAAAGGTTTCAGGCAAGAGACGGTTGTCGATTCTACAACGGAGGCTGAGTATATTGCGGCTTTTGAATATACAAATGAGCCTATTTGGGTAAAGAAATTCATTTCTGAGCTAGGTGTGGTCTATAGTGCTTCAAGTCCAACGAATCTCTGTTGTGATAATAGTGGAGCAATTGCGCAAGCCAAGGAGCCTAAATCACATAAAAAATCTAAGCATATACTTTGGCATTTTCACCTCATTCATCATATTGTAGATAGAGGTGATATTAAGATATGCAAAGTACACAGATTTAAATATTCCTGATCCATTGACAATGCCTCTTCCGCAGCCAAAGTATGAGGCACACACAAGAGCAATGTGTATTAGATACTTGCATAATTAACTCTAGTGCAAGTGAAAGTTTGTTAATAATATGCCTTAGGGGCAATCATGTAGATGATTGTATCACTTCTATATTTATGATCTTTTGAATAATATGTTATTTTATCCCTTGAATAAATATCTTGTTCATGAAACACTTTATTTATGTTTTAATGTTATTCTAAATTATCCCTGATCTTACATCATTATATGGAATAATTATGATTTATAGATTATCACATGTATTGATTGATAATCATGTTCACGGATCATAGATATGGGATATCAAATCAACAATATGAACACATGTTAGAGAATATGATGTTAGATTAACCCACCATGAGACAGTGTGGGAATTGTTATATTATTAAGTATCATCAATTAGTCTCATACATATTGTATGTAAGATCTTTAAATTTGATATCGTCAATATTTTCTACATGTATAATAGTTTACGTAGGGGTTACCAAACACTACTCCACGACTAGGTGGTCATAAAGTGTAACATCCCAAAATTTCTTTTATATTTTAAAATGATTTCTCGAATTCAACTGCACTTTCTTGATTTTTTTTCAAGCCTGGATGTGAGAAATTAAATTATTCCATTTTATAAAAGTCAAAATAGGTGCATTTCATTTCCTAAGTCGTTTCTGTATTTATAAAAAAATTTCAGGAATTTCTAGAAATTAAAAACTCTCCCTTTTAAAGTAAAATTGTGTCTTTGCAAAATCTAATTATCAAATTGAGTTAAAAATATTTTTATTAAGTCAAAAATCATTCCAAATGATTCTCTGAATTTTTCTGGAATTTTTAAGATTTATTTGGTATTTTTCTGAGTATTTTAAAGCCTCCAAATCATTTCTGAAAAATCAAAAAGGAATTTAAATCCAAAACCCTCCCAGGCTGACAGGTGTCACCTTCATATTCAATCCCGCCCACCGGATTTAACCTCAGCCGTCCGATCCCACTTAAACCCTCTCCCCGCCTTCCTCTCCTCTCCAGCCGACACGTGTCACCCATCGGACCCTCCTCACTGCCACCGAATCTAATCCGCGCCACCCACGCCATCTTACCGCTTCACCCGCCTTTCCCTCCCCTCGGGCCGACGCGTGGCATACATCGGAACCGTCCGCTGTTGTCGAATTAAACCTCCACCCTCCGTTGTCACTTACCCCTTCGCCCCTCTCTTGGACGGCCCCGATTGAATCTCACCACTGTTTCTGTCGGATTGAATCTCACCCGTCCTCATTCACTTACCGGTTCGCCCCTGATGTAACGGCTCAGATCCCTCGCCCTTGCCACATGTCACATATTCGATCGCCGCCCTTGCCCTTTCCTTCTTCTTTCTCTCGCTAATCGGTGGGACCCGCCTGTCAGATCCGTCGTCCCCGATTCCTTTCCTTCTTCCCCGCGCGATCACCGCTACCGCCATTAACAGGATAACTAAAGCTTTAAAAGCTTCGGTTTCC